>OZ035828.1:21192777-21716868 GCA_964034765.1 Knipowitschia caucasica
TGCTGACGTCTGCAGTGAAGGCTGACGTCTGCAGTGGTTGCTGACGTCTGCAGTGAAGGCTGACGTCTGCAGTGGTTGCTGACGTCTGCAGGTGGTTGCTGACGTCTGCAGTGATGGCTGACGTCTGCAGTGGTTGCTGACGTCTGCAGTGGTTGCTGACGTCTGCAGTGGTTGCTGACGTCTGCAGTGATGGCTGACTGACGTCTGCAGTGGTTGCTGACGTCTGCAGTGAAGGCTGGACGTCTGCAGTGGTTGCTGACGTCTGCAGTGAAGGCTGACGTCTGCAGTGGTTGCTGACGTCTGCAGTGGTTGCTGACGTCTGCAGTGATGGCTGACGTCTGCAGTGGTTGCTGACGTCTGCAGTGGTTGCTGACGTCTGCAGTGGTTGCTGACGTCTGCAGTGGTTGCTGACGTCTGCAGTGAAGGCTGACGTCTGCAGTGGTTGCTGACGTCTGCAGTGGTTGCTGACGTCTGCAGTGAAGGCTGACGTCTGCAGTGGTTGCTGACGTCTGCAGTGGTTGCTGACGTCTGCAGTGGTTGCTGACGTCTGCAGTGGTTGCTGACGTCTGCAGTGATGGCTGACTGACGTCTGCAGTGGTTGCTGACGTCTGCAGTGGTTGCTGACGTCTGCAGTGGTTGCTGACGTCTGCAGTGGTTGCTGACGTCTGCAGTGGTTGCTGACGTCTGCAGTGATGGCTGACTGACGTCTGCAGTGGTTGCTGACGTCTGCAGTGGTTGCTGACGTCTGCAGTGGTTGCTGACGTCTGCAGTGATGGCTGACTGACGTCTGCAGTGGTTGCTGACGTCTGCAGTGGTTGCTGACGTCTGCAGTGGTTGCTGACGTCTGCAGTGGTTGCTGACGTCTGCAGTGATGGCTGACTGACGTCTGCAGTGGTTGCTGACGTCTGCAGTGGTTGCTGACGTCTGCAGTGATGGCTGACGTCTGCAGTGATGGCTGACTGACGTCTGCAGTGGTTGCTGACGTCTGCAGTGGTTGCTGACGTCTGCAGTGATGGCTGACGTCTGCAGTGATGGCTGACGTCTGCAGTGGTTGCTGACAATATACAATGTCATTGTATATTGTTTATTGTACTTGTGTACAATAAATACTACTTTATGTTTGAGCGTGTGTTAAATTACTGTATCTTTTGTGCACATTGGGGTATCATTTCTATCCAAAATACCTTTGGGGTTTCCATGCAGCTCAAGTTTTCCCTTGGGGACAAGGAGGTGCAGTGGCCGCAGGTTATTGTGGCAGAGTTTAGAACAGGTTTCTCCAACCTTTTTCAATCTGAGAGCTACTTTCATACAACAGAAGAGACAGAGAGCTCCTTTTTGCAGTCATAATACAAATCGATGCAATAATTATGACAAAACATGAAAAACGGTGTATAGCCCAATATCTATCCTTATAATAGATTTGTAATGACTTAAAGTGAATCATTCAAGATCATGTGTTAAATTCTAAATCCTTTTGAGAGCTGCTGAAAGGGGCTGGCGAGCTACTGGTGGCTCCCGAGCTACAGGTTGGAGACCCCTGGTTTAGAATATTATAACTATATGACCCCACAACATATAGTTTATCTTGGTCTGGGTTCATAAATAAAATGTACAGACAAAACTGTCAAGCAAAGCACCGCAACATAAGGGTTTACTGTATGGGAATATGGGAAGGTACAAACTGTTATCAAACCAAATACAAAGTAGATTTCTAGAGCGTACTGAATGCTATGGATTACGTGCGGAAGTAAACTTTAAATCACAGAAAATTAAGACCACTTTGAAAAGTTTTAGCCTGACAGATAAGGGCGTACAACTGTGGAACCAATTAGAGACGGAGATGAAGCATTTTCCAAACATTAACTTGTTCAAGTATAAATACAAACAAAATATGTTTGAAAAATATAGAGAAATATTGAGTCACCACTAGGGGGTGTAGTGCAATCAATTAATAGCTTATTGCTCAAGTTTGAGCGTTGCTGCTTGGAACAGAAGTAATTTCTATTGTTCAAATGACAGTAAGGAGAATCAGGGCGAGCTCTGCATCTGTTGAGAGGTACCTCCTCCCAAGGGATCACACATCTTTTAATGCATCACACAGTATAGAAAGATAAGAACATTTAAAGTCTCATTTATAAAAGCAGCTGATAGGGCAGCTGGTTGGGGTCTGTTGGTGAGGAGTCACTGCCGTCTCCAACTGGATTTACACCCTGGCTTTTTATTGCACTACACTACATAGGGTTACTGCCCAAATACTCTGCTTTCTAGCGGCAACATCTCTTTTTTGAGCGAAATGTGTTTAATCAGTTATCAGTTACTTGTTGCTAGTATATCTAAAATAATTATGTGGTGATATTGTGTCTCTTGCTTTGTGGAGATCTGTCTTAACCAGACTGTTCTTGTGTCTCACTCTAGTAATAAGAATAAGAAGAACAGCTCAAATTAGTGTTACTGAAACTGCCTTGAAACATAAAATTTAAAATCTATTTTGTCCTTTTGTCAGTGAGGCTCTGGTCTCTCTCTGGTCCATGAAGTCAAAGTCAATGTCACGACATATCCTTTACTCTGTAAATTGATTGTTGATTATTCTATAATTCAGACTGTGCAGATGTAGCTCTTTTGTGTGCCTTGTCCTGTACTATTTTCATTATAATATGTCAAGTTTGATTGTAATTGACTGTGGGGGTGCGGTGCTAATAAGCTTTTTGTTTCAACCCACTCCTTTTGTCCAGTATTAAATAAATAAACAAATAAATAAATAAATAAATTCAGACAGGTTAGCATTTCGGTTTGCTCTTCAAGACCTGTGACAAGCAGTTCGTACTTTTTATTCCACTCTAATCTATATCATTCAGAAACAGGCCCCATTCTGTGGAGGTCTGCTGCCTCAGCAGCATCGGCTCCCCCGGTGGTTTGAAATTGATAGGGCTGAGGGCCCCTGTCTGCCTCCTCTCTCTCAACCTCCGGTGAGGACGGTGGAGAGAAGTCCTCCACCTCCTAAGACCGCACAGAATCTATAGAGCTGGCGTCGCTGTGATCACTCTCCATCTTTCACACGGCCAATGCTGATGTCAAGTGTTCACCCCGCCGCCAGTGCCCTTTAGTCCTCCAGGCTACGCCCATTTGGAGGGAGATTTGAAAAGAGAATGTGAGTGACGTAAGCCTTGAGGAGCGGGGGTGAGAAGTCCTTTAAGGCTGTAAAACCCCTTGCCAATCAGAGACAGAAACCAGAGAGAGATGTCAGAGATAAAGTCCAGAGAGAGACCACAGAGAGAAACCAGAGTGAGACCAGAGCAGACTGAGATGAGGCAGGAAGTGTGATCTCACCTTGGCTCTCCGAAGCAGGCGCACCACGCTGATGCCCGTGGAGGCCAGCTCTCGACTGGGCATGCTCTGAAGGTATGCACACACACACACCTCACACAGGTGCTGCAGACGCTTCACCTGGTACATCTCAGCACAGACCAGGACCGCCATGGCCTGGAGGACTGAGGCTGAAGACCAGAAAAAGAGAGAGGTTAGACCATCTGAGCAGGGACAGGGACCACCATGGCCTGGAGTACTGAGGCAGAAGACCAGCTCAGAGGAAAAGGGGCTGAATACTTTTGCAAGGCACTGTACATTATTGACCGGCAGGAGCAGTAACTCATCAGGGCAGAAGGGGGTGCAGTAGCTAACCTGGAAAGCAGGAGGTGCTGTACCTCACCTGGACAGCAGGAATCCGTGTAGAGGTACTCGAGGAAGGAAAGGAAGGTGTCGGAGGAGACTCCGTGGATCGGCACCACGCGGCTTCGAGCTTCGGCGTATTTCCCACTAAACATGGCCGCCATGACATCGCAGCGAGCCACCAGCACAGCCCTGTGAGCGGGGAGGACGCTGCCTACAGAAGGCGCGAGAAAGTAGTTTTACATTAGTACTGAAGTTGTATTGCAGTGGTATTGTAGTAGTGGTGTAATAGTATTGTAGTAGTACTACAATACTCCCATGCTCTTCCACCTGTACAATAACCACTGCACCTCCAACCATGACTCTGTGAAGCTGATCGAGTCTGCTAAGGGAGGAGGCCGGCAGGTGTCCAGGAACAGTGGTAACGACTTGGAGCTGAAGACCTAGCAGACCTTCGGGCCCCGCTGACCCCTCTCATATATTTGGGGTGTATATTCCAAGTACGTAAGAGCCAACGCGGGATTTATGAACGTGTGAGATCCGCCCAGATCTGAGCGTACACAGCTGCGGCTGTTCATAAATGCAGCGGTGTAAAAGCGGTGTAAAAGCTAGCGTATTTATGAAAGTCACGCCCATAAATATTCAGAAACCGCTCGTTTCACGCCCCGTTTTTTCAACAGGTCAGCATGGAGGTCGGCCTAAAAGACTGTTGGAAGCCTCAAAAAGCCTTTGCGTTTGAGTTTATTCACATTTGTTTAAAAATAAATATACACTATTCTATATATATAAGCATTTTTTCCCTATTGTCTAGACCCACTGCAGCACTCATCTTTCTTCAACTTTAGAAGTAAATAGATTAATAATGAATGAATGAAGGAATGAATGTTAATATCTCAGCTTCAGCAGTGGCTCTCATCATTAACCGGGTGAAGCGTCTGAGCGAGAGAGAAAGATACGTATGACCCAGGGACGTGCGGTGAGGTTTGTGATTGGGGAGGCACTGACTTTAAAAGTCAGATTTACAATCATTATTCAAATAAAATAGCATTTAATCACCAATGCAATGACATCCACAAACTTTATATACTGTAAAGATAAGAGAACCAGCTTCTTTTAATAATCTCACAACAAATCTAGCTGCTGACTCTGCTCCGCATCAAACAACATCTTTAAGAAGCGCAGGTGCGAGAGACGCGAGGAGAGAGGAGCAGAGAGAGACAGAGAGGAGCAGAGAGACGGAGACGCGAGGAGCAGAGAGAGACGGAGACGCGAGGAGAGAGAGACGCGAGGAACATAAACAATAATTTAAACAAGTTGCAGAACTCTTGAGCAGTGTTTGAATCAGTGTTTTTCGGAAAAGCACTACTTTGCCGGTATCTGTCAATGTTCAACATAAAACACAGATTAACAAACTCCTCCCCCGCAGCCGGACTAACCTCGTAAGTCCAGTGGTGGTCTCCCAGTCTATATTAATTCTTTCTTTGTTTGAAAGTCCAATTGAGAAAAAAAATCTTCATTCAAATCATCCATTTTCCAGCAAAAGAAATAGCATTTTGGGCTGATTGTTTGTTAGCAACTCTGGTATGAACTTTATGCTCACTATCACCCCTAGCGGTGAGGCACAGATACCGCCTGCCTCACGCCAAGCTTTTTCCTTGTGTGTTCATCTACGATCAAAAGACTTAAACTAAATATAAATTGTACACACATACGTGCAATACACTACTAAACACTAAGAGGAGTTTAAAACATGTTTTTAAAGCAGGATATTTGAAACAAACGGTGATATATCAACTGCACGAGCTGAGTGCACTCAGACACACACACACACACTGTGAGGGAGCGGTCTGGGGTGAGGCACGCAGGAGCGCTGCCTCACCTCGTCTCTTTGAATAGGAATAACGAGATTTCGGCGATTTTGACTTCAGAAATGATCAAAACTGATGGGAACCGTGCCGAATATACATTAAAAGCATAGGACAGTGGATATAAATTATATATTTAAACTAAAATAATTATTAGTTTCCAATAATGGCAGGTGAGGCTCTGCCTCCCCTGCCTCCCCTGACTGCACGTCCCTGGTATGACCACATTTGAGCAGTGATGCGGTGGGACCTCTCCTGGCACCTGCTGCGCACTGCCCCAGAGCCTCTGCCCGTGAGCCCGTTCCTACAGATAAGTGCGTTGCATCCTATCTCTGCTACATGCGGAGACAGGGCAGTGGCTGAGACAGTTTTGACTGAGCATGCAGACCATTGTTCATGGGGCTTTATGCACAAAACTAAGGAAAAAACACATTGCTTTGCCAGAGGTGAATGAGGCAAAACAAATGCATAATTTCGCAGCCCAGGGTCTGCCACAGAGTTAGTGAGTAAGTAAAGTGTATTTCTATAGCACTTTTTACAGTCCAGGATCACAAAGCGCTTCACATTTAAAAAACATATGAAAATAATACACATACAAGTCAGATTTGAAAACGAAGAAAAGAAGAGGGTCCTCCTCATGAACTGTGATTTATTCGAAGTTTGCGTGTTTCAATTAAACTTTTTCTGATGCACACATTCAAATTTCGAAACATGATGCTCAATGAAAACGCAGCTTATAATTTTGCCAGAGTGGGAATATGTTTATTGTTGTCTAAATCTTGAATTTGTGTGTGCGGACTGGGTCGCCGAGGTCTCCGCCTTCGACTGCCGCCCAGTCCTCTCAGCACCGCTTCACCACGGACCCCTCTGCAGGTGGTGGGCCCACAGGAGGGACTGCCCACGTCATCCCTTCGGGCTGAGCCCGGCCGGGCCCCGTGGGCTAAGGCCCGGCCACCAGGCACTCGCATACGGGCCCCGACCCCAGGCCTGGCTCCAGGGTGGGGCCCCGGCTGCGCCATGCCGGGCGACGTCACTGTTTTCATTTCTGTGCTGTCCATGGTGTCTTCTGACTGCTCTTTGTCTGACTCGTCACCTGAGACCTGTCTGCCATGGGAGGCCCTACCAGGGGCATGAAGCCCCAGACAGCATAGCTCCCAGGATCATCCGAGTACTCAAACTCCCCCACCACGTTAAGGTGGCAGTCCAGGGGGGGGAGGACGCCTCCCTGGGGAGGTGTTCCGGGCACGTCCCACCGGGAGGAGGCCCCGCGGAAGACCTAGGACACGCTGGAGGGACTATGTCTCTCAGCTGGCCTGGGAACGCCTTGGGGTCCCCCCGGATGAGCTGGAGGAAGTGTGTGTGGATAGGGAAGTCTGGGCGTCTCTGCTTAGACTGCTGCCCCCGCGACCCGGCAACGGATAAAGCGGAAGAAAATGGATGGATGGATGGATAAATCTTGAATTTCATGCACGTCCAGATTGATAAATGCCGAAAAGTGTCAATTTTTTTGCGTACGCCTCATACGTACGCAAGTTTCATAAATGAGGGCCATAGTGTGGATGGACAGAAGGAGGAATGTAAGAGTCAGGGAGAGAACGGGTGTAGCCCGCGACCCCCATCATAAATGCCCTGCTAACCCGCGACCCCCCCCCCCCCCCCCCCCCAACAGCCCTTTCGTCACATGAAATGAGCATGTATTTCCTGCTTTCTAGAGACTCACGCCACTACCGAGCTGCACTGTCCAGCCCAAAAAAGGAGGCTTGCATATTTTTACTCATGTAGTGACACAGTGATGGGCTTGGTGGGCTCCCTCCTCAGCAGAAGTGGAGCGCATTTCTTGCAGCTCGCCCTCACTGTTCTCCTACCGCGGTAAAGTGGGCCGGCTTTCCGGAGTCAGCGGTAAAGAAGTCCGCACATTAAAAGCGGGCGGCCGCTTTCTGCTGTTACTTTATGCGGTTCATCCCCGCGGCTTCTCTTTCCAAAGTTACTGTCAGTAAAGGCATAAACCGGCCACCCGCTTTTAATGTTAGGACCTCTTTACCTTTGACTCCGAAAAGCCGGGCCTCTTTAACGCGCTGTTCTACCGCTGTCCTCCCTCCCTCTCGCTGCCCTCTCTCCCTCCGCTGCCCTCTCTCCCTCCGCTGCCCTCTCTCCCTCTCTTCGCACCATCAGCCTGACCCCTGATACAAGTGACTTTTCTCCCCCTCCGGGTTTTTCTGTTGTGGATATTAACCACGTTTCATTTTAAAGCAGGTATTATTTATTTGTAGCCTCCAAACACCTTTAGTTTTAGCAAACAACAGCAGGACACGCTTTGTCGCTGCGCATGATGTGAGCTGTGTTACGTGATGATTTTGATTGACGCTGCAATGACTGGGACAAAATTACTAACGTTATTAAAATATATTTTATAAATATATTATAAAATATATATAATAATATATATAAATGCTAAATACATATTTAAGGGCTTTATATTTGAGCAAAAAAAATCTTTTTTTGTGTGTGTGGAAATCATCTTGCGACCCCCCCAGGGGTTCCCGGGACCCCCACTTTGGGAACCACTGTATTAGGGGACCTTGCTGGTGGAGCAGGTGCATGTGTACTGAGACGGTCTGGGCATATGTAGAGAATGGATGAAGGAGATTGAAGTGAGCGCTGAATAGTTGCATAAGTGGTGTTTGACCAAGAGGTAGGCCAAGGTATGGGTGGAATGATAACGTGAAGAGAGCGTTGAATGTGAGAAGTATGAAGTTAGCACGCGAGATAGAGAAGGATGGAGAGTATCACCAGACTCATTTTAACGTGGGTGAAGTGCCTTGCCTAACGACACAGCCGCAGTTTGGTCCTCGTACCTTGCACCATGAAAATGACGTCAGAGTACAGCGGAGAGTTGAACAGATTCACCAGAGTCTGAGGTCCGAGCTGAGCTGCCCGAGTGCTGGGGGTGTCCCGGCTCTGAAAGTATAAATATATATGTAGGTATGAAGTACAAGTATGTGTACTCTAAGGACAAAGTATGGATCAATCAATCAACTTTTATTTGTAGAGCGCCTTTTCTTACACAAGGCAACACAAAGCGCCTCCCATGGTCACATCATGCACAAATAATCAAACATCAAAATTTACATAAAAATAACACACACAAGAAGAGCACAATGAATATTAAAGACATAAAAATAAAATCACACAAGTAGTTAAAAACCTTAAAACATTAAAATCACAAATGGGATTACAATCATAAATAGCCAGGGTGCATTAAAAAGTGTACAGATAAAATCAAAGATAAAAGATTAAAACTTTCGGTTGTACGCACAGGTAAACAGAACTGTTATTATCCTAGATTTGAAAACTGCCAGAGTAGACGCCTGTCTCACATTCTCAGGAAGACTGTTCCAGATTATAGCTGCATGAATCTGAAATTCTCCCTCCCCACATTTAGTTCTGACTCTGGGCACCAGCAGGAGGCCAGTCCCTGTGCTCCTCAGAGTCTGGGCTGGTTCATATGGGACTAACATGTCACTAATATATTTTGGTGCGAGGCCATGGAGAGACTTGTACACAAGCAGAGCTGTTTTAAAGTCTATTCTCTGAGCCACAGTAAGCCAGTGCAGAGACCTGAGGACTGGACTAATGTGGTCGTACTTCCTGGTTCTAGTCAGGACTCGAGCTGCTGCATTTTGAATGTACTGCAGCTGTTTTACAGCCTGTTTGGACAGACCTGTGAGCAGGCCATTGCAGTAGTCTAACCTACTGGAGACAAATGCATGGATAAGAATCTCCAGGTCTGCTTTAGACACTATGTTTTTAATTTTAGCAATGTTTTTAGATGGTAAAAAGCTGCTGATGTTCCAATTTGATGTGGCTATTGAAATTTAAGTCTGAGTCCATTATAACGCGTAGATTTCTGACCTGATTTGAGGGTTTTAGAGAGAGAGACTGTAGGTGACCGATGACACTCTCTGTTTGTTTCAGTTTTTTCAGTGTTTAATTGGAAAAAGTTATTTTGCATCCACTCACTGATCTGCTGATACAGCGAAGGAGGTAGTCCACTGGTCCATGTTCTCCTGCTCTCAGTGAGATATAGATCTGAGCGTAATTGATTGACTGCGGAACCTTCCGCAGTCAACCATTGGTTTTGTATTTCTTTATTCCGTCATTTTTTTTGACACGTTTCACAGCTTTCACATTTTCAACAATTTCCACAAGTTATACATCAAAACGTTCCACATGTTTGGGAGATTATTGCTATTACTTTTGGGACTTCAGCGATTTCCGGTTTTTCCGCAATCGGACAAAAATCTGCATTGAGAATTCTGCAATGCATTTTAATAGGCCCATGCATTTTAATAGGACTTCAGCTCTTTCAGACATTTCTACAGTTTCAATGATTCAACAGTTTCAAGGATTCAACAGTTTCAAGGATTTCAGCAGTTTCAAGATTTCAAGAGTTTCAAGGACTTCAACAGTTTCAAGGACTTCAGCAGTTTCAAGGACTTCAGCAGTTTCAAGGACTTCAGCAGTTTCAAGGACTTCAGTGTAATCATGCAACCTAATAGGGATTTTTCCATGTAAACCAGTATAATGCAACTTAATAGGGATTTTTCCATGTAAACCAGTATAATGCAACTTAATAGGGTTTTTTCATGTAAACCAGTATAATGCAACTTAATAGGGTTTTTTTTCATGTAAACCAGTATAATGCAACTTAATGGGGATTTTTCCATGTAAACCAGTATAATGCAACTTAATAGGGGTTTTTACATGTAAACCAGTATAATGCAACTTAATAGGGTTTTTTCCATGTAAACCAGTATAATGCAACTTAATAGGGTTTTTTCCATGTAAACCAGTATAATGCAACTTAATAGGGTTTTTTCCATGTAAACCAGTACAATGCAACTTAATAGGGATTTTTCCATGTAAACCAGTATAATGCAACTTAATAGGGTTTTTTACATGTAAACCAGTATAATGCAACTTAATGGGGATTTTTCCATGTAAACCAGTATTATGCAACTTAATAGGGATTTTTCCATGTAAACCAGTATAATGCAACTTAATAGGGTTTTTTCATGTAAACCAGTATAATGCAACTTAATAGGGTTTTTTTTCATGTAAACCAGTATAATGCAACTTAATGGGGATTTTTCCATGTAAACCAGTATAATGCAACTTAATAGGGGTTTTTACATGTAAACCAGTATAATGCAACTTAATAGGGTTTTTTCCATGTAAACCAGTATAATGCAACTTAATAGGGTTTTTTCCATGTAAACCAGTATAATGCAACTTAATAGGGTTTTTTCCATGTAAACCAGTACAATGCAACTTAATAGGGATTTTTCCATGTAAACCAGTATAATGCAACTTAATAGGGTTTTTTACATGTAAACCAGTATAATGCAACTTAATGGGGATTTTTCCATGTAAACCAGTATTATGCAACTTAATAGGGATTTTTCCATGTAAACCAGTATAATGCAACTTAATAGGGATTTTTCCTTGTAAACCAGTATAATGCAACTTAATAGGGTTTTTTTCATGTAAACCAGTATAATGCAACTTAATGGGGATTTTTCCATGTAAACCAGTATTATGCAACTTAATAGGGATTTTTCCATGTAAACCAGTATAATGCAACTTAATAGGGTTTTTTTTCATGTAAACCAGTATAATGCAACTTAATGGGGATTTTTCCATGTAAACCAGTATAATGCAACTTAATAGGGTTTTTTACATGTAAACCAGTATAATGCAACTTAATAAGGATTTTTACATGTAAACCACTATAATGTAACCTAATAGGGGTTTTTACATGTAAACCAGTATAAAGCAACTTAATAGGGATTTGTACATGTAAACCAGTATAATGCAACCTAATAGGGATTTTTCCATGTAAACCAGTATAATGCAACTTAATAGAGATTTTTCCATGTAAACCAGTATAATGCAACTTAATAGGGATTTTTCCATGTAAACCAGTATAATGCAACCTAATAGGGATTTTTCCATGTAAACCAGTATAATGCAACCTAATAGGGATTTTTCCATGTAAACCAGTATAATGCAACCTAATAGGTTGCATTATACCACCAGACCAAGACCCAAACGAAGACTCAGACCACCACCAGATAATGACCACAGACCAGGTTTCCTTAGTTACAGGAACCAAATTGTTTCAGCGGTGAGGGGATTTTTCAGTTTCAAGGACACTTTCAATACATTCAGTAGTTTCAAGGATTTCAACTGTTTAAGAATTTAACCAGTTTCAAGGATATCAGGAGGTTCAAGGATTTCAGGAGTTTCCACACTTTCAACAGTTTCCAGGTTTAAAAAAAGTTTCAAGGATTTCAGGAGTTTCAATGTTTCAACAGTTTCAAGGATTTCAGGAGTTTAAAGGTTTCAACAATTTCAAGGACTTCAGGAGTTTCAAATATCTATCAAGTATTTTAACAGTTTCAAGGCCTTTTAAAGGATTTCAAGGATTTTTTTTAGCAGATTTCCACATTAGATCTGTTCCGCAGTCAATCGCAATGGCTTCAGCCATTGCAAGTTTCTAGTTGTGATTGGAGATGTAATTACTGTGTATTATTAACTGACCTGAAGGCAGCATGTAAATATTAAACAGAAGAGACCTCAGGATTGACCTGTGGCACTCCGCAGGTTAGGGCCAAATGGTCTGAGGCACAGTTTCTGACCTATACCAACTTATGCCACTTTTCGACGGTACGATACAGTATGGCACGGCACAGTACGGCACAGTTATTTTGCATTCCCACTAGGGTTGGGCTTGGGTTCAGGGTACTTTTTTTTGTACCACCTCAACAGTGGTTCCACGCATGCTGTGGAACCGCAAATTTTTAAGTGCCATGGCATCCAGACTCCTCTTTTTTAGGAGGGGTCTGATGACTGCCGTTTTCAGGGCCATTGGGAATGTTCCACATTCAAGAGACATATTAACTATTTGTGTATGTGAAGGTAAAAGACTGCTCAGAACAGACTTCAGAAATCTAGGAGGTAATACATCCAGGCTACATGTGGAAGAACTCAGACTTATGATTATCTCTTGGACACTTTCATCATGTACAGGTGTAAAGTGCGTCAGCTCAAAAAGCCTCAGTGGCTGTTGGATTGTTATTTCTGCTGTGGAGGTGTTTTTGATGCCTTGAATTTTGTCATAAAAAAACTTTACAAACTCATTACATTTGGATTTGGAGGTAAGTTCTGATGAAATCTTAACCGGGGATTTGTTAATCTATCTACTGTTGAAAAAAGAACATATAGATTGTTACTGCAACCTTCAATAATATGTGACATGGATACACTGCAGTAAATGAATAAATATAAATATATAAAGTGGTTCAGATTGGACTCATTTCAAAGAGAGTGTTACCCGGTCCCGTCCCAGCAGAGAGCGGATCCTCTCCAGGAGTTGAGCCACAGCCATAGGGTTCTGAAGCTTCTCCTCCAGGGCCTCCTCCAGGTGCTCCCACTCCCAGGCCCCTGAGGCAGACAGCCAATGTTTAAAACTGGGGTACAATAGCAGCGGGTAAAGTGGCAAGTGGATTATCAGAGCAGATTAATATGTAATCATGTAATAATGTAGTAATAAGCTTGAACAGGGAGTTTGAACAGAAAGAGTCTTTAAGTAAAATGTTGTGACCAACAGTGTAAGAAAAAGCCCTGGGAGTCACTATTTGACTGTTTGGGCTGAGAGCTGTTTATCTAAGTGAGGGTGGTTTGATCTGGTCGTTTTAGGGTCAGTTAACTCGGTCTTAGGTCTTTTCTCAGGTCTCAGGTGTTGGTCTGGTCTCAGGTTGGGGTCTGGGTCCGGTCTCCAGTATCACCTCAGTAGCATCTTCCACAGACATACACACAGCTCTGGTCTCAGGTCTGGGTCTGGGTCTGAGTCTGGGTAGGGCCTGGTCTCTGGTCTGGCTCTGGGTCTGTTCTCACCTCTGTAAATAAACATTAGAGTCTCCCACAGACACACACACAGGAGGCGGTCCTTCACCACGAGCCGGGAAAGTCTCGCTGTCTGTCGAGCGTCCGTTTGCCTTGGAGGCGTGTCCTCTACGATGGCCTGGTCACATGACATGAGCGAGTGAGGGCCGGAGTCTCTGCACACGCACCGCGACTGAGGCCGCTCCCTGTGAGGAGAGAGTCACCATAGTAACGCTTACAAACACTTCAGGCATTCAGGTCTTGTGCTGTGTCTCCCAGCTGAGAGGCACAGCGGCTCTACTCCGAGCTCCTCCCTCTCTCTAAAGGGGAATTAATGTACTCCATCTGGTCCTGGGTCCTTTCCCAAAGCTCAGCACCAGAGGTGAGGGGGGGAGCGTAGAGCTCTAAGCATACGACTGCAGACAATGCTCCCTCTTCACCACAACAGCCCGATACAGATGGCAGGACCTGGACCAGGACCTGTGCACCCTTAGAGGACCAGGACCTGGAGAGGACCAGGACCTGTGCACCACCCGGGGAGGCCCATAGGAAGAGCTAGGTCAGAGCTGGTTTTTGGCACAGACCTGGTCTTAGGTCCAGGCTCAGACCGGGTCTTGGGTCCCAGGAGCAGCGTCCTGAAGAAGGGGCTGGCCGCACACAGGACTGAGGCATGTCCCCATCCAAGCTCCTGCCCTGCCTCCGAGCTGAACGCCACGTCTGCAAACTGTCCTCCTCGCTCCAGCAGCCACTGGAGGTCCTGAGAGAAGGAGGACTCCTCCACACGCACCGGAGGGAGGCGCGCTGTGGGGAGAAGTGAGAGATGTGAGAGGAGGAGAGAAGAGACATGAGTAGAGGGAGGGAGGTAAAAGAAGGAGGTGAGAGGAGCCATTAAGTAAATAAGTGAGTAAATAATCTTTTTAATATAACGCCTTTCACAGACCAGAGTCACAAAGCGCTTTACAATTGTGGGCATTTGTCTCTCACTCCACACAGAGATGGGGGGGAGGAGAGAAGAGGAGGTGAGAGTAAGAGGAGGAGGCTCTCTGTGGGGAGAGGAAGAGGAGGAGGAGAGCAGTGAGGGGAGGTGAGATGTGAGGAGAGGAGAACTGGAATAATATTACCTACCCCAATTTAGTCCAGGTGATAGGGCGTGTCTAAAACAGGGGGCGTGTCTTACCCGGCTGCTCCAGGTGAGGGGGGCGGAGCTCCTGTAGTTTGTTTCCTTTGCGTTTTTCGTTTCGATCTTTGGCTTTTAGTTTGAGACTCTGCATCATGAAGTACTCTAACTGTGGATACACCAGTATAAGAGTATTAGTACTCCTGTGGAATACACCAGTAGTACAGTAATTGTACTCTTATGGAGAACACACGTATTAGAGTATTAGTACTAATGTAGATACACAAGTATTAGAGTAGTAGTATTACTGTGTATTAAAGTATTAGTACTCCTGTGCTGTGCACGAGTATTAGTACTACTACTACTAGTACTACAACCAGGACCAGTTAGAGTGAAGCAGACTGGGAGGTACTCACCACGCTGCCGAAGTAGCGCCCCACAAACACATGGTTTAGCGAGGGCAGCTCGAGGAGTGTGGCCCCCAGCTCCCGGGAGAGAGCCAGGCCCTCTCCATGAGGGACACAGTGTCTCCAATCTGAGGCGCACAGAGGACAAGTACAGGGAGGGCCTTCATCTGTGAGGGAAGACACACACTTCTGCTACTGCTGCGGCTGCTGCTGCTGCTAATGTTGCTACTGCTGCTGATGATGGTACTGCTGCTCCTACTACAACCCGGTCTAGAGTGAGTACTCTGCTGTGAGTGAAATGGGTACTACTTTTTCTGTCTCTTGCTCTTAAGAAAAACTTTATATCCACTGAAGAAGTGTAGTAGTAGTAATAGTAGTAGCAGTAGTAATAGTAGTCGTAGCAGTAGAAGTTATAGCAGTAGAAGTAGTAGCAGAAGCAGACGCATTTACGGCAGTAGTCAAAATAACAGCAGCAGTAGCAGCAGCAGTAGCAGCGGTGATACAAGTAGCAGCAGTAGTAGTAGCAGTAGCAGTAGCAGCGGTGATACAAGTAGCAGCAGTAGCAGTAGCAGTAGCAGTAGCAGTCATACCGTTAAGTCTGGCTCCCACGGCCACTAGGATGACCGGGGAGCCGCTCTGTTGGACCAGCGGTCTCAGTCTGGGGCCCAGGACACTGCGGAGCCAGTGGAACACCTGTTTATCGGACACAGAGTACTTCACTACGAGGATGTCTGCTTTCTCCACAGCTTTACGAACGGAGGACCACTCCGAGTCCAGGACCTCCTGCAAGACAAAGGGGCCAAGATGAGAGGTCAGTTTTGCCATCAACAAGAGACCGGGGGGACCTGAGAAAGGGACTAGAGAGAGGGTGAGATCAGAGAGAGACCAGAGAGAGGCCAGAGAGGGACCAGAGAGAGGCCAGAGAGAGTGAGACCAGAGAAAGACCAGAGAGGCCAGAGAGGGATCAGAGAGAGACCAGAGAGAGAGATCAGAGAGAGGCCAGAGAGGGACCAAAAAGAGGCCAGAGAGAGGGACCAGAGAGAGAACAGAGGGAGACCAGGGAGACTAGAGACGGATCAGAGAGAGAGACCAGAGAAAGACCAGAGAAAGACCAGAGAAAGACCAGAGAGGCCAGAGAGAAACCAGAGAGAGGCCAGAGAGAAACCAGAGAGCCAAATCAGCTAGTATGTGATTCAGGGCTCTGGCTATAGCTTCAGACTCGGGCGCAGACTCAGAGACAACTTTAGTGATCAGGGCTATATTCATTTGAGCACTGGGGAAAAAAACAATTTTTTAGCATATGTAGTAGAGGGGATTGGGTTCTACGAGCTTTTTCTATAATGTAAACAAATATTTTCCATATGCGTCTATTCTTATTATCTGTATGTCTTTATCATCACTGCCAACAATTATCTTTTTTAATTTGGATTATGCGCATTGAAGGTCGATGGTTAACTCGCGATTAATCGCAAACTTTTTAATCTATTCTTTTTGTCCGTCGGAATCATCATTTGAATCATCTTATAAAGTCACCAAATTGTTTTTGTTTTTTTTTAATGTTAGATTTCACACCTCACACTTAATGCATAACTGTCATACAATTCAATGCTGTCATAAACACAGTCGTTTTTAACGCGTTCTTTAACCAATGAAGCCAGGAAGCATTCCCTATTTCAACTTCAGAGCTGGGAGCGCTGTTGTGCAATTTCTACCTTCGAGGGCCTGGGAATAGGGATCCGACTGTTTTATCTTTTTTGACCAATTCTGTCATTGGTAAATTCTCTTGACCAATGAAATGCATTGGGTTTAAACCAGGGATGAAAATTTTCTGGTGGGATCGGCGAATTCAACTTTTTATTGAAAATGTCATTTCTGTGAAATGTGTGACCGCGGGATTTTGTTTGCTGTACATACTCGAACGGGATTCAAGTCCTCCGTTCTGACCTCGGGTGATGAAACTGTGGCCCGCTTTGACAACAGCTAAGCGAACGCGCCAGATAACGGGGGTCAGTGTTCTATTGCGGACAAGAACCATCCCCAGCTTGTTGCTTGTGCGGGGTGATCTGTTTGTCTTCCCGTCTCGCCGTGGGTCTCCTCCCACAAGGCACCAAAACTCACTGAACAGAATTAAAGCTCAGGTACTACATTTTTGTTTGCATTGACAATGCATGCACAAAAGTGAAATGTTGTGACAAATCCAACAGTATCAAACCACGATCTGTTGTTTGTTTTTAAATTTTGCTTACTTGAAAAAACAAATAAAAAAAATGGTCATGTGAGTAATTATTTGACTTTCTAGGGCTGAGAGAGGACTTTTTTAAATATTTTTTTCCACATAGTTTGTTTTGACTTATTGTATGGAGATACATGTGTTGTTTCACATTGTTTTGGTTATTTTATTATCTGTCCTTTGTTGAAGTTGTTTATTTTTTGTATTATTATACTGAAGGTTTATAATATACGCTGCATTCTTATTTAAAGCCACAAAATGTCAGCTCTCAAATTGCTTTTGGAATTATGTTTCTATGTTTCGAGATATTCATTTGTAGACATTGTATTTCAGGAAAAATTCAGGTTTTTGGAGGCGGTGGTTTCTCAAGTCGGCCTGTAGGTTTTAGAGGTATGTTTTACCAGTGTGTCGGGCCCTTAATGGATAATTGTATAAATCCCTTCAACTGCCCCTTTCTAGCGGAATCAATACAGGGGGATACAAAATGATATAGCAAAGTGCGGACAGTTGGTTCTTTGTTGCGCTATCCATCAGTTTGGCAAGTGCGTGGCGGTCGGTAGGAGAGTTGGCAGCAGCCGTGTGTTTTGCCATAAGTGGGAAGTCAAAGTGGATGTGCTACGGCAGATAACTGGTTCTCACTGCATTTCACACAGATAACTTAATGTTCTTGTCAATCTAGCAACTTTTGCAACTAGGCTTTTCCCTTCATGAAGTTGTCCATTTCGGCCTTTCCACGCTAGTAACAAACAGTCTCTTTTCACAGTAGTGTTTTTAAACGCTGACTAACAGGAACTACAACTGAAAGTTGTCACAATATCAATTGGGTGATTTTTTTAAATATTACAGCTTTCATTGATTTTGCGTAAACGCCGTTTAAAATATTTTTACATCTGTATATATATATATAGTTGTTGTCCCCCGCCACACAATCCCTGACGCTAGTGTTTGGTTTGTGTTGTGCTTGTTAGCCTGTACCTGCGGTTCGCTGTGAAAGAAGGTTTTGTCTAGCAACTGGTTTCAAAAAGTTGCCTTAACTGAAGGTTATGTCGATCTGAAACTAAAGTTATCTGACGTGTATTGCTGGGGTGTGAGCTAGCGTTAGGTTATCAACGGTAGCACATCCACTTACACTTGGCTGATGGCAAAATTCTCCGCCACGCTCTTGTCAAAGACATATGGATTGCACGCAATGAGAACAAGTGTTAGGCACTATGTTACTTTATTGTCTATCACCAGTTTTGATCCTTAGAAAGGGTGTTGAAGGGGATTTTTACCAATTATCGCATAAGGGCCGACACACCTGGTAAACATACTGTAAACCTACGGCGACTTGAGTACCACCTCCAAAACCTGAGTTTTCCCTGAAATTCATTGTCGACAAGAATGATTATCTCGAAACATAGAAACATAATTCCAAAAGAAAATTTGAGAGTGCCATTTGTGTGTTTAAATAAGAATGCCGCGTATTATTAAAAAACCTTCAGTTGATAATACAAAAATAAAACAAACCTTCATTCAAAGGTCAGATAATAAAATAACCAAAAACAATGTGAGAACAACACAAGTTTATCAATACAATAAGTCTAATAAAAATCTAATGTGGAAAAAAATATATAAAAAGTCCTCCTCTCAGCCTTAAAAGTCAAATAATACTTTCACAGGAATCTTTTTTTGTTTTTGTTTTTAAGTAAGGCAAAATTTTAAAAAAACAACTGTTGTGGGTTTTGTTCTGTTGGATTTGTTCACAACATTTCCTACTTTTGTGCATGCTTTGTCAATGCAAACAAAATGTAGGTACCTGAGCTTTAATTCTGTGAGTTTTTGTTGTCCTTGGGAGGAGACACGGGAGAGACGGGAGGACAAAACAAATACCCGCACATGGCAACATGCTGGGGATGGTTCTGTCGCAATCGGTACATGACCCCGTTATGGCTGCGCGTCGCTGAGCTGTTGTCTAAGCGGCCACAGTTTCTCCGAGGTCAGAACGGAGGTCTTGAATCCCGTTCGAGTATGTTCAGCAAAAATCCCGCGGTCACACATTTCTCAGATTTGACATTTCAAGAAAATGTCTGGAATTGCGGATCCACAGAATTTTCATCCTGGTTTACCCTGATGCATTTCATTGGTCAAGAGAATTTTACAATGAAGAGAATTGGTCAAAAAAGTTTAACAGAGTGTCCGCTTTCCCGGCCTCGAAGGTAGAAATGCACAACAGCGCTCCCAGCTCTGGAAGTAGAATATGAGGGAATGCTTTCCTGGCTTCAATGGTTAAAGACGTTACGTCTGTTGTTTATGACAGCATTTAATTGTTATGAATTTTGCATTAAGTGTGAGTGTGAAATCTAAACACTTAAAAAAACAAAAAACAAATTTTGTGTCGTTTATTAGAATGATTAAAATGATGGATTCGACGAACATAATAATAGATAAAAAGTTGCGATTAATCGGAGTTAACCATGACCTTATGGCATATCCTAATTAAAAAAAGATATTTTGTTGGTCAGGTGTGTTTAAGATAAGATAAAATTGATATAGACGCATATGAAAATATTGTTTACATTATAGAAAAAGCTCGTAGTACCCATCCTCCCTACTTCATGCTATAAATTGTTTTTTTTCCCAGTGCTCAAATGATTTAGCATGGATCACTAAAGTGGTCTCTGAGGTCTGCGCCCGAGTCTGATTTCTTAGGCCAGAGCCTGAATACACATACTACTGATTTGGCTTCTTCAGTCTTGTGTTTGAATACCACCTTTTGAGACATAAAACTTTTGTCCCTCTGTGTTTCAGTCTGATCATGGTTTTGTTCCTCTGTGTTAGTTGATCATGGTTAGGTTCCTCTGTGTTTCAGTCTGATCATGGGTTTTGTTCCTCTGGTTTCAGTCTGGATCTTGGGTTTGGTTCCTCTGTGATTTCCGTCTGGATCATGGGTTTGGTTCCTCTGTGTTTCAGTTGATCATGGGTTTTGTTCCCTCTGTGTTTCAGTTCGGATCATGGGTTTGGTTCCTCTGTGTTTCAGGTCTGATCATGGGTTTGGTTCTCTGTGTTTCAGTTGATCATGGGTTTGTTCTCTGTGTTTCAGTATGATCAATGGGTTTGGATTTCTCTGTGTTCAGTCTGATCATGGGTTTGTTCACTCTGTGTTTCAGTCTGGATCATGGGGTTTTGTTCCTCTGTGTTTCAGTTATGTTCATGGTTTGGTTCCTCTGTGTTTCAGTATGATCATGGTTTGGGTCCTCGGTGTTTCAGTCTGTTCATGGGTTGGTTCCTCTGTGTTTCAGTCTGATCATGGTTTGTTCTCTGTGTTTCAGTCTGATCATGGGTTTGGTTCCTCTGTGTTTCAGTCTGATTGTGGGTTTTGTTCCTCTGTGTTTCAGTCTGGGATCATGGTTTGGTTTCCTCTGTGTTTCAGTCTGATTGTGGGTTTTGTTCCTCGTGTTCTAGTCTGATTGTGGGTTTGGTTCCTCTGTGTTTAGTCGATGTGGGTTTTGTTCGCTCTGTGTTTCAGTCTGATCTTGGGTTTTGTGACAATGGCAAAAGAAGTAGAATCCCCCCCTCTGAGAGGAAGAAGAGAGGGGACGTTCCTACTGCGCTTCAGCGAAAGTCTGATGGGATGAGTTTCCTTCTTGGAGAGACACCACAATCACGGTTGTTCAATCAGGTCTCAGTTAGCAAGACGTGGTTATTTATCTGTGCCAAAAGGCCTGCTGTCGGTTTAAATCCCACTTGGGGGTCCTCAGGGACATGAGGAAAAGTAAAGATGATAAAAGGAGGGAGTATTGAGTTACTTTACAATAAGACAAACATTTTGAACTTACTACAACTATGCTATTGACTACTATATAACTGCTACTAATACTATATTACTGTATTACTGCCCACAAAAAAAGCACACAGGCGTGAAGGTGCAGAAGGTAGATGTAAGTGAGGAGGGCCATAATATTTACTTTTTAAAGTTAGAGTTAAAACATTGGTCAGTAGAATAAGTGCTAAAATACTTAAAAGTAAAGTGTACTTTAAATTATGTCAGTGGAAATAGTTTTATTCTAGATTCTCTAGAACTTTGACTGCATAAAAACGTCTTGTGTCGCTGGTGATCCAGAGATTAATTACCGTTCGACCTTTCACAAAAGCCGTCTGGTTCAAATTCCTTTTCATGAATAATACCGGAACTTCCAGCTGATGGTGAGGACAACGTTCCGGAGAATCCCCTGCTTTATCTTTATCCAAACATTCTAAAGGACGAGGCTTCGGAGTACTACAGTGAAAGAGCGGAGTGAGTTGATACGGCATCAGGTTAGGCTGTGTGTCACAGCTAAAGTGGGCCGAGGGGCTGTGTGAGCGCGGCAACTGGGCTTCTGCTCTGTTGCTGCAACTGGACTCGCTGGTGGCGAAGAGGGATGGAAAGTATACATGTGTAAATATTTTGTGTTTCTATTTCTGAACAAGTCCTTACATCGAATACATCAGTACCAAAAGCTCATGTTCGTCACAACAGAGAAGTTCCTCCAATGCAGAGAGACACATGTGGTTCCTGAGGTCCTGAGGAGGCTCCTGGGGTCACGGGCTCATGAGGCCTCTCAAGAGGCTACTGAGGAGGCCCCTGAGGTGGCTCCAGGCTCAGAGTGTGTGTTGTCAGTGAGTTTGTTGTGGGTGTGTGTGTGTGTGTGTTGTGTGTGTTGTTTGTGTAGGGTACTCTCAGAGGCTCTGAGCTTTGTGGCAGCAGTTCAGGTGAGTGGCTCCCTCTGCGGTCACTTAGTACTACAGCAGGGGAGGTCAAACACTGAGATGATAAACTGTTGTCAACAGTATTAATGTGGTGTGTTCTTCATCATGTTAAAGTTTACACAGGACTTCCAAAGTCTCCCTGAGCCGTCTTTTTGACTGCTCTCACTCATAATCCTGCAATTCAGTGAAAAAATCCCAAATAAGAGGTTTGTTTTCCACCAGATTTGTTAAAAGTGATCACAAACTATGTTACCTTTACTCACTTTTAATAAGTGTATGCTAGGCCAGTACAGGACAGTCCAGGACCTGCTCCTTGTTGGTTGCCAAATGATCAAACGAGCGACATTAGTTTTACTTTTGAATTTACTCTTGTTCTCGCCTTTTTAATGCAGAATTAAACGTATAAAAAATATATTTTCATAAAAATATTGACAGAAAAATACTAGCTAAAAACAGGAAAAGTCAAAGTTCATGAGGAGAAGAGTCTACAGTCGCTGAGTCTCTACGGCTTTAAAAACTTAAATCTCTGGGAGTCTAGTGTTAAAATAACCCTGGATTTTGGAAGTCAATCGTATAACACTTCAGTCTACATCTGTACATTTATAGTGTTTGGTTTGGCTCTGAAACCTTCAGAAGGTTTGAATATAGGTAAAGAAGAACCCTGTGTTTGACGCCTCTGTGGTTGTCCTTCTGCATGACCCTGTCCCTTGTCCTAGTGACAATCTCAGATCCTTCTTTAACTGATCTTTCAAATTCTTGATTTATAGGGTTCTGTCGTACACCGAAGATCACTTTTTTCACTTATCTCAGTGTGCCCCAGGGCAGCTGTGGCTACCCAGTTGTATTTTATGTCTTTGTGTTTGGGAGTGACGCCTTTTTGAGAGAGTGGCTTTGTAAAAACCCCTGCATTATTATTATTATTATTAGTTGTTGTTGTATAAAGTTTCGGTGGGGTGATTTGCAGAGTTTTTTTATAAAGAAAAGTCAGGTACCCCAGTTTTTATAATCCAATATCACATGTCGGATCTATTGCCATGAACACTCTTTTATTTCTTTAGATGTTAAAGAGGCTTTTGTCCATTTTCATAGTTTCCTTACCAGGTGTTATTCATGATGTTTATATAATTCTAAAACACAACACTAGGATATAGAAACAAGCAGGGACGTGCGGTGGGTTTGTGATTGGGGAGGCACTGACTTTATAAGTCAGATTTAATCAGTATTCAATTTAAAATAGCATATAATCACCAATGGCATTGAAATCCACAAACTTTATTTACTGTAATGATTAAGAGAAAACACAGATTCTTTTAATAATCGCACACAAATCTAGCTGCTGCTCTGCTCCGCATCAAACAACATCTTTAAGATAGCGCAGGTGCGAGAGACGCAGAGGAGAGAGAGAGCAGGAGAGAGGAGCAGAGAGAGACAGGAGGAGCAGAGAGACGGAGACTCGAGGAGCAGATGAGAGCGGAGACGCGTAGGAGAGAGAGACGCGAGGTGGAGGAGCAGAGAGAGACCGAGAGGAGCAGAGAGGACGGGAGACGCGAGGAGAGCAGAGAGAGACTCGGAGTCGCGAGGAGAGAGAGACGGAGGAGGAGAGGAGCAGAGAGAGACAGAGAGGAGCAGAGAGCGAGACGCGAGGAGCGAGAGAGACGGAGACGCTGGAGGAGAGAGAGCGAGAAACATAAACAATAATTTAAACAAGGTTAGCAGAACTCTTGAGCCAGTGTTTGAATCTGTGGTTTTTCGGAAAAAGCACTACTTTGCCGGTATCTGTTCAATGTTCAACATAAAATCACAGTTTAGACTAACTCCTTCCCCGCAGCCGGACTAACTCGTATGTCCATTTGGTGGTCTCCAGTCTATATTTAATCTTTCTTTGTTTGAATAGGTCAATTGAGAAAAAAAATCTTCATTCAAATCATCCATTTTCCAGCAAAAGAAATAGCATTTTGGGAGATTGTTTGATAGCAAACTCTGGTTATGAACATTATGCTCATATCACCCCTAGCGGGGAGGCACAGATACCGCTGCCTCTCGCCAAGCTTTTTCCTTGTGCGTCATCTACGATCAATAGAATTAATCTAATATTAAATTGTACACACATCCGTGCAATACACTACTAACACTAAGAGGAGTTTATAAAATGTTTTTTAGCTGGATATTTGAAACAATCGTTGATATATAAACTGCTACGAGCTGAGTGCACTCAGACACACACACACAACACTGTGAGGGAGCGGTCTGGGGTGAGGCACGCAGGAGCGCTTGCCTAACCTCGTCTCTTTGCATAGGAATAACGGGATTTCGGCGATTTTGACTTCGGAAATGATCAAAATGATGGGAACCTGTGCCGAATAACATACATTAAATAGCATAGGACAGTGGATATTTATTATATATTTAAACTAATAATTAGTAGTTTCAATAATGGCAGGTGAGGCTCTGCCTCCCTGCCTCCCCTGACTGCACGTCCCTGAGAAACAGTACTATATCTTTGAGGAATTAACAAAAGATGTCAATTCACCAACACAAAATTGGCGAATTCAAACAGTTCAAACACAGGAAATTAAATTCATAAACAATCACTGGAGACATTGGTCCTTGTTGGAAGAGACAATGCCTTAGAGCCTTCTGCAATTAGACGAGCAACTCTTAAGGTGGTGGGAGAAAGTGGGCACTTGGAGGCCCACATTGGGGAGGGTCGGATCTGTCCGAAAGGGACGAAAGGGTCTGTAGTCCAGGTTTGAGGCTAGTGAAATATAGTTTCTAAATTGGATTTGATTGTTACTGTACTATGAGATGGACACAGTTACTCTTCTCCGTTTTCTTGTAATGGTCTCTGAATTGATGGATATAGTTTGGGTGAAGTTTTGGTTTTTCTTGAATGTGATCCTTTTACTGATACTAACAATAACAATATTTCTGTGTGCTTCACCAGCTGGTCTGCCTCTGTCTCTCTCATCTTTGCTCTCTCTCCGGGTCATTGGTCTCTTCTCTGGTCTCATTCAATGTTGTGTTATTAACTGCACTGTACATCTGTATCTTTCAAGAAACAAACCACCATTGATTCGTCTGCTCTCACGTTGGAGAAGTTCCTCTCGGACCCCTCATGCTGTCGCCCCTGATGTGCAGATGCTGACTGTTCTGAGGTCCTTCTGTTGCCCCCTGGTGGTGCAGGTGTTGACTGTGCTGTGGTCGTAATTTTTGCCGCCTTCTGGTGGTGCAGATGCTGCTGTGCTGAGGTGCTTCTGTCGCCTCCTGGTGGTGCAGGTGAGACTGTGCGGAGGTCCTCCAGTCCTCGGTCTTTGACTCGGTTCTGTTGAACTTTGACCTGGTGTCGTCCGAACTTCTTCCTCCTGCTCTCACACTTCTGCAGTGTCCTCCTGTAGTTTATAAGAGCTCCTTTTTGATTTTTATTAATTTGTTCAAATTTGTTATTTCTATTTATTATGTCCAGTTAAGAAGCTATACCAGATTTATTTTCTAATGAGTTCATAAAAATGCGTTTTCTACATACAAGTTGTATAAAAGCTTGTTAATTTAATTGGAAAACGTGAGCTCACTGATTTACATCTTGTGTATGTATTCAGGCCGTAAAATGTGCTGAGTTGAGACTTAGCGTGCGCCCGCTCTCCTCCACTCCAGATGGGACGAGCTGCGCTGTTTCAAGTGGGCTGCGGCTCTCTTGCCTCTACTGCGCTTGTAAACACAGTAGGCATGTTAGCATAATTGGCTATAACTCTCTTGCTGTAACTACAAACACAGCAAAACAGCGCAAAACGACACAACAGTGAGGAAGAGAAGAGGGGAAAAAGGGAGAACTATAGCGAAAAAATGATCAAAGAAAAATACAAGTCGGGTGAACTTAGCTTGTTACATCGTATCATTGAAGAGACTTGTATTTGGGAGAGACCTGCAGGGAGTGATCGCACTCGGACTTAATTTGGACGGCAAACGTAGCTGGTATCTCCAAGGCTATATATTGTGTTAGCAGTGCGATTAGCTTTTGTACCTTTCATCTGTGATTGTTGTATCAGCTTACAAGAAGGTGCGCTCATGTTAATGTTAGGTATGAAATCAGATCGCAAATAAAACTAGGTGGCTCGTGGAATTGAGAGCGTAGGGGAAATGAGAAGCCTGTGAGCGAGTTTGAGGGGCGGTGCTAAATATAAACGGAAAAACCTTGAGAATACGGGAGTGCTCCTTTAAATAAAAAGAATAATACAAATTTTAAAGACTTTTGGACTGTTTTTAAAATGTAAAGTTGTTGTACTAAATTTCCGAACACTGATGATAAAAGATGTAATAAAAATCCATCAAACTATTAGTTTATTGCTCAAAACATTTGGTACTATCACTAGTTTTCACATCCATTGATTTGCGAACATTGATGGGTAGCTGCTTGATTTGTGCAGTGAGCTAATTTTATTGTATTTTATTGATATTGTACGTGTAGCAGTTACAATACAATAAAATACAATACAATTTATTTTTGTATAGCCTTACATCACAACAGCAGTATCTTATGAGGGCTTAACAATAAGATTAGAAATACACCAAACACAGATCAGAGAATCAAACAGTTAAGCACAAAAAGATATAGAAACACATGGTGTAAAGTCCATAATTTGTAGTATTTTAAAAGTGTGCTAGCTGGATCATCACCACAGTCTTTTGTGGTGACACTACTCTACAATAAATCAACTTCCCTACACGAAGCTATACACATTAAAAATGTTGCATGCTAAGTTACACATCTTGTCAAAAGTAGCTTGATTTGTGTAGCTACGAAAGCTATTTTAACGAAACTGCTAATCGATGCAAATTTTATTGATCGCAATACAACTATCTGTCCAGAAAAGGCTGAAGTATGTTTAGATATTATGTTTAATGGTGTTTTTGTCATTTTATTTAAAAGTGGTGTGTTGCCGGCTCTCTGCTCCTGGTGCAGTCGCTCCTTGGATGTCGCTTTTTCTGCTGGTTGCATCTGAACCTGCAAGTCTCTTTTCATGGTTGTACTGTTGTGTGTGTGCGAGAGAGCGTTATCTTTCACCTACGGCTCTCTCCCTAAAAACCTTCATACAAGGTTTATTCTCTAGAACATTTTAAATAGAAGCATGGTTGCTTTGAGGTGAAGGCGGTGGAGAGGCTATGATGTCTTTCATACGACTGAAATGTAATGAAGCCACTGCTTGGCGCCTCCTGCTTTACACTTTAAAATATATTATATAATTTATATGAATAGCCATGTCTCTGAGTCCTTCGATAGGGGTGGGGCCCATTTGGCACGGCCCGTATAGACCCACCATTTAGCCCAAAGAAAATAACGTGTGTGTGGACCAAGTGTGTATGAGCCAAAAAGGAGTGTAGCTGACACAATTCATGACTATACTTCCTGTTGGCTTTACCACTCGTGGTTCACACACACGTTTTTGGCTAAAAGGTGGGGTCCTTTGACAGGGCAGTGCCTTATCGGGTCCCACCCTTTCTGAAGGACTCAGAGAACATGGGCTATACATATAATTTATTATATTTTATTTAAAGGGTAAAGAAGGGGCAAGCAGTGGGACTTCCCATTCCATTACTTTTCAAGTCTGTATGAAAGACATAAAGCCCTCTCCACGCCTTCACATCAGATGCAGAACATGCTTTCTTAAATGTTCTAGAGAATATGACCTGTTTGAAGGGGTTTTAGGGAGAGAGCTGTAGGTGAAAGACTACGTCATCTCGCACTCACACAACTGTTACATACATGAAAAGTGACTTGGCAGGGTTTCAGATGCAACCAGCTGAAAACTCGCTGCGTCATCCAAGGAGCCGTGCTGCACCAGGTGCAGAGGAGCCGGCAAACACCACTTTTATAATAATGACTAGAATCACCATTAAACATAAATATCTAAACTATACATCAGCCTTTTTCTGACAGAGAGTAGTATTGATCATAAAATTGCTTCGATTTGCTGTTCGTTAATTTAGCTTTCGTAGCTACTACAAATCAAGATACTTTTTGACAAGATTGTGTAATTAGGCTTGCTACATTTTTAAGGGTGGTTATGCTTCGTGTAGGGAGTTGAGTTTATTGTTGTGTAGTGTCACCACAAAAAGGACTGTGGGTGATTGATCAGCTTGCACACTTTAAAATTCTACAAATTATGGTCTTTTATCAACATGTGTTCTATATTCTTATTTGTGTCTTAACTGTTGATTTCTTAGATCTGTGTTGGTGATTTCAATGCTTTTGTTAAGCCCCTTAAGATGACTGCTGTTGTGAGTTAGGGGCTATACAAAAATATAATGATTGTAATTTATTGTATTGTATCGTGCTACACGTTCATACAATAAAATACAATAAAATTAGCTCACTGCACAAATCAAGCTGCTTTCCCTTCCTACTGTGTCAATAAATGGATGTGTTAAACTAGTGTTTGTACAAATTGTTTTGAGCGCGACAATAGAACAATAGTTTGATGGATTTTATTACATCTTTTATATCAGTGGTTTTGAAATTTAGGTACATAAACTTTACATTTAAAACAAGTCAAAAGTCTGTTAAAATTTGTATTTATTATTTTATTTAAAGGAGCTATACCAGTTTCTGCAATGGTTTTTTCTGTTTATATTTTAGCACCGACCCTCACTCGCTCACAGCTTCTCATTTCCCCTCGCTCTCATTCCACGGAGCCACTCAGTTTTTATTTGCGATCTGATTCATACGCTAACATTTAACATGAGCGCAACTTCTTGTAAGCTGTACAAACAATCACTGATGAAATGGTACAAAAGCAAACGCATTGCTAACACATATATAGCTGAAGATTACGCTAGTTTTGCGGTCCAAAGGTAGTCCGAGGCGTCACTCACTGCTGGTCTCTCCCATAGACAAGTCTCTTCAGAAGGATACGATGTTAGCTAGCTATGTTCACCGTGCTTGATTTTTTCTTTGATCATTTTTTTCGCTTTTAGTTCCTCTTCTCTTCCTCACTGTTGTGTCGTTTTGCGTTTGTTATGCCTGTGTTTGTAGTTACTGGCAAGAGGAGTGTTATAGCCCAATTATGACTTAACATGCTTACTGTGTTTAGCAGCGCTGTAGAGGAAGAGAGCGCCGCCTCTTGTGTCAGCGCTGCTCGTCCATCTGTGAGTGGAGGAGGAGCGGGCGTCACGCTAAGTCTCTACTCGCACTTTTTACGGCCTGAATTCATACACAAAGATGAATCAGTGGCTCACGTTTTCAATTAAATTACAGATTTTAATACAACTTGTATGAGTAATACGCATTTTTAGAACTCCATAAGAAAATTAATCTGATAGCTTCTTTAACTGGGACATAAATAAATAGAAATACCAAATTTGATCAAATTAATAAAAATCATAAGGAGCTCTGTATAATATTCTGGAGGTCACTGCAGAAGTGTGAGGAGCTCAGGGAGGTAGAAGCGGACGACACCAGGTCATAGTTCAACAGAACCGAGTCAAAGATACCGAGGACTGGAGGACTCCGCACATTTCTGCCACCTGCACCACCAGGAGGCGGACAGAAGACTCAGCACAGGCTGCATCTGCACTCTCCAGAAGGCGGCAGAACGACCTCAGCACAGTCTACACCTGCATCCACCCCTGCCCTGTGGCTGCCATACGAGGGGGGGCAACAGAAGGACTCAGAACAGTCAGCACCTGCACCATCAGGGGCGACAGCAGAGGGGTCCGAGTGGACTTCTCCACGTGAGAGTGACGAATCAATGGTGGTTTGATTCTGAAAGAGACAGATGTAACAGTGCAGTTAATAACACACCTTGTGAATGAGACAGAGAGGAGACCAGTATGACCCGAGAGAGAGCAGAATGATGATGAGAGTCCCAGAGGCAGACCAGCTGTGTGAAGCAGCACTGAATATTGTTATTTGTTTAGTTCAGTATAAGAATCTACATTCAAAGATAACCAAACTTCACCCAAACTAGATTCCATCAATCAGAGACCCAGTACAAGAAAGTGTAGAAGAGTAACTGTGTCCATTCTCAATAGTACAGTTCAATCAAATCAATTTAGATTCTATATTTCTCTTGCCTCAATCCTGATTACTGACCCTTCGTCCCTTTCGGAGCAGAGCCGTCCTCATGGGGGCATCCCAGAGGTTTCTCAACTTTTCTTCCACCAGTCTTAAGAGGTTGCTCGTCTAATGCAGAAGGCTTAAGGGCAGTGGTCTCTTCCCATCAAGGACAATGTCTCCATGTCGTTTGTTTTAATTTTATTTCTGTGTTTGAAACTGTTTGTTTCGCCAATTTGTGTTGGTGAATTGACATCTTTGTAAGTCCTCAAGATATGTTCTGTTTCTCAGGGGACGTGCAGGTCAGGGGGAGTGCAGGGGAAGGCAGAGTCCTCACTGCCATGATGGAACCTATTAATTATTTTAGTTTTACAAATATATAATTTATATCCACTGTCCTATGCCTTTAATGTATATTCGGCACGGGTTCCATCAGTTTTGATCATTCTGAATGGCAAAATCGGCGAAAAATCACGTTATTCCTATTCAAAGAGACGAGGGGGTGAGCAAGCGCTCTGCGTGGCATCACCCCAGGACCGCTCCCTCACTGTGTGTGTGAGTGTGTCTGAGTGCTGCACTCCAGCTCGTGCATTGATATATCACCGTTTGTTTCAAATATCCTGCTTTAAAACATTTTTCTAAACTCCTCTTAGTTGTTTTGATTGTGTATTTGCACGTAGTGTGATACAAATTTATAGTATGTTTTTGTCTTTTGCTCGTAGATGAACACACAAGGAAAATGCTTGGCGTGAGGCAGGCGGTATCTGTGCCTCACCGCTAGGGGGTGTTAGTGAGCATAAAGTTCATACCTGAGTTGTAACAAACATCAGCCCAAAATGCTATTTCTTTTGCTGGATTATGGTATGATTGAATGATAGATTATTTTTTCTCTAATTTGGACTTTCAAACAAGAAAAGAATTAATATAGACTGGGAGACCTCCACTGGACTTACGAGGTTTGTCCGGCTGCGGGGGAGGAGTTTGTTCATCTGTGTTTTTGTTGAATAATTGACAGGATACGGCATAAAGTAGTGCTTTCCGAAAAACACTGATTCAAACCCTGCTCAGAGTTCTGCAACTTGTTTAAATTATTGTTTATGTTCACTCGCGTCTCTCTCGCCTCGCGTTCGTCTCTCTCTGCTCCTTTTCTCACGGTCTCCGTCTCTCTTGCTCCTCTCTGTCTCTCTCTGCTCCTCTCTCCTCGCGTCTCTATCTCCTCGCGTCTCCGTCTCTCTCTGGATCCGCGCGTCCTCGTCTCTCTGATCCTCTCTGTCTCTCTCTGTCCTCTCTCTAGCGTCTCTCTCTCCTCGCGTCTCCGTCTCTCTCTGCTCCTCGCGTCTCCCTTACTCTCTGCTCCTCTCTGGTCTCTCTCTGCTCTCTCTCTCGAGTCTATCTCTCCTCGCGTCTCTCGCACCTGCGCTTCTTAAAGATGTTGTTTGCGTTGCGGAGAAGAGTCAGCAGTAGATTTGTTGTGAGTTTATTTAAAAGAAGCTGGTTCTCTTATCTTTTACAGTATATTAAAGTTCTGTGGGATGTCATTGCATTGGTGATTAAATGCTTTTTTATTTGAATATGATTTGGTAAATCTGACTTTTAAAGTACTGTTGCCCCTCCCCAATCACAAACCTCACCGCAAGTCCACCTGCTGTTTTATTTCTATTGTTGTGTTTAGAATTTATATAAACATTCAGGAATAACACCTTGGGTATGGAAAACTATTGAAAAGGACAAATGCCTCTTTTACATCTAGAAAGTAAAGAGAGTGTCATGCAATAGGATCGACATGTGATATTGGATTATTAAATGGGGTTACCTGACTTTCTTTTAATATAATAACTCTGAAAACTCCCCACCGGAGATCCGTTATAATACATCAACTTTATATTAATAATATTATTGAAGGGGTTTTACATAGCCACTCTCTCTAAAAGGCGTCACTCCAAACACTCATCAGGTCATAATAATATACTGTAGCCACAGCTGCCCTGGGGCACACTGAGATATGTGAAGAAAAGGAAAGTGAATCTTCTGTGTAAGACAGACCCCTATAAATCAAAGATTGAAAGTTCAGGTTAATGAAGGTTCTGTGATGTCACTAGGACAAGGGACAGGGTCTTGCAGAAGGTCAAAACCACAGAGGCGGACAACCTAAGGGTTTCTGGACTTTTTATGTCTAACATTCTGAAGGTTCAGAGCCAAACCCCAAACACTCTATAAAATGTTAAAGATGAGACTGAAGTGTTTTTATCTATTGATCTTTCCATTATATGGTTATATAACACTAGACTCCCAGAGATTTAGTTTTACAGCGTAGAGACTCACGCTCTGTCTGTAGACTCTTGCTACTCATAAACTTTGACTTTTCCTGTTTTTAGCTGTGTTTTTCTGTCATTATTTTTTTATGAAACATTATTTTTTTTCGTTGTAATTCTGCATTATCAAGGCGGAGATACTAGAGATAATTCTAAAGGTAAAACTAATGTAGCCGATTTGTTTCATTTGGCAACCAACAAGTTGCTGGTCCTGGACTGGTCTGACTGCTGCTAGCAGTTAGCACTTATTAAAAAGTGAGTTAAAGGTACAAAGTTTGTGGATCCTTTTTAACAATTCTGGTGGTAAACAAACTCTTTTGGGGATTTTTTCCTCGAATTGCAGGTTATTGAGGGAGAGCAGTCAATAAGACGGCTCTGGAGAGACTTTGGAAGTCTGTGTAAAACTTTAACATGATGGTAAGAACTCACATTAATACTGTTGACAACCAGTTTATCATCTCAGTGTTTGACTCTGCTGTACGTAGTACCTAGAAGTGACCAGCGATGGGAGTGCCACTACACCTGACTATGCAACAAAGCTCCCAGAAGCCTCTGACGAGTTCACTACATCAAAAACACTCACACCACACATCAACACACACACACAAACAAACACTGTCAACCACGACTCTGAGCCTGGAGCTCTCAGGGGCCTCCTCAGAGGCCTCCTTGTTAGCACTCTGGGAGCCCCGTGACGACCCAGGAGCCTCCTCAGGAGCCTCAGGATCCAACCATGTGTCTTCCTCTGCTGTGGGGGTGGACTTAATCTGTAGGTGTCGTAAATGTGTTTGTTCTGATGTATTCGATTGTAAGGAATTTGTTCTGAATAGAAAACAATATTGACTCATGTATACTTTCCTTCTCTTCGCCTCCAGGCGATGTCCCAGTTGCGCAACAGAGAAGAAGCACATGTTGCGCGGTCACACAGCCCCCTAGGCCCTCTTTAGCTGTGAAACAGCTAACCTGATGCGTGTATCTCACCTCGCTCTTGTCACGGTAGTACTTCCTGAAGGCCTCGTCTTTGGGAATGTTTTTGGATAAAGATAAAGCAGGGGATTCTCGGAAAGTTGTCCGCTCCATCAGCTGGAAGCTTCCGTATTATTTCATGAAAAGGAATTTGATCCAAGATCGCTTTGGTGTGAAGTGTTCGACGGTTTTAATCTCTGGATCACCTGCGACACAAGAGCGGTTTATTGCAGTCATAGTTTCTAGAAGTATCTAGAATAAAACTATTTCCACTGCCTTTATTTATGTAACGACTTTTACTTTTAGTATTTAGCCACTATTCTACTGACAAATGTTTACTTTAACCTTTTAAAAAGTAAATAATAGTGGTCCTCACTCACTACATCTACCTTGTTCTGCAACTCCCACGCTGTTGTGCTTTTTTTGTGGGCAGTAATATCTGTAATTAGTTAGTATTAGTTTAGCAGTTTAGGTAGTAGTTTATAGCAGTGTTGTATAGTAGTCAAATGTTGTCTTTTTGTAAAAGTAACTAATTACTCTGCCTTTTATCTTCTTTACTTTTCTCAAGTCCTGAGACAGTGATACCGATCAGCAGGCCTTTTGTCACAGATAAATAACCAGTCTTGCTACTGAGACCTGTAGGAACAGGACCGGTGATGGTGGTGTCTCTCCAGGATGAAGGTAAAACTCTCCCAGTAGACTTTCGCTGAAGCGCCAGTAGGAAAGTCCCTCTCTGCTTCCTCTTCAGAAGATTCTTCTTCTTTGCCTTTTGCCTACAAAAACCCATGATCTGACTGAAACACAGAGGAAACAAAAACCACAATCAGACTGAAACACAGGGAACAAAAACCACACAATCAGACTGGAAAACACAGAGGTACAAAACCCACAATCAGACTGAAACACTGATGGTAACCAAACCATGATCAGACTGAACACAGAGGAACAAAACCCAACAATCAGACTGAAACCACAGAGGAACCCAAACATGATTCAGGACTGAAACACAGAGGAACCCAACCCATGATCAGGAATGAAACACAGAGGAACAAACCCCATGATCAGACTGAACTCAGAGGAACCTAACCATGATCAGACTGAAACACAGAGGAACCTAAACCCATGATCAGAATGAATCACAGAGGAACTAAACCCACATGATCAGACTGAAACACAGAGAACCAAACCCATGATAGGAATGAAACACGAGGAACCAATCCCATTGATCGGACTGATACACAGAGGAACCAAACCCAGATCAGACTGAAAACACAGAGGAACCAAACCATGATCCGACTGATACACAGAGGACCAAAACCCATGATTCAGAACTGATAAACGAGGAACAAAACCTATGTTCAGACTGAAACCAGAGGAACCGAACCCTTGTTCAGACTGAAACACAGAGGAACCAAACCCATGATCGACTGAAACAAGAGGAAACAAAACCCATGATCAGACTTGAATCACAGAGGAACCAAACCAATGATCAGGACTGAAAACAGAGAATACAAAACCCGATGATCAATGACTTGGAATCACAGCAGGGGACAAAAGTTTTGTCTCAAAGGCAGTGGTATTCATACCACAAGACTGGAAGAAGCCAAATATCAGTAGTATGTGATTCAGGCTTGGCTAAGATTCAGACTCGGGCGCAGACTCAGAGACCACTTTAGTGTTCCAGGGCATAAATCATTTGTGCACTGGGAAAAAAACAATTTTATAGCAATGAAGGAGAGGATTGGGTTCATACGAGTTTTTCTATAATGTAAACATATTTTTCATATGCGTTATATCTTTTATCTGTATGTCTTTATCATCACGGACCAACATTTATCTTTTTTAATTAGGATTTGCGCTTATGAAGGTCTTGGTTAACTCGCGATTATCGCAACTTTTTTATCTATTCTTTATGTCCGTCGAATCATCTTTTAATCTATCTTATAAACGTCACGAATTGTTTTTTGTTTTTTTTAAGTGTTAGTTTTCACACTCACACTTAATGCAAAATGTCATACAATTCTATGCTTTCATACACAGACGTTTAACGTTTTAACATTGAAGCCAGGAAAGCATTCCTCTCAATTTCTACTTCAGAGCTGGGAGCGCTGTTGCTTGCATTTTCTACCTTCGAGGCCGGGGAAAGCGACAACGTCTGTTTATCTCTTTTTTGACAATTCTCTTCATTGGTAAATTCTCTTGACCAATGAAATGCATCAGGGTAAAATCAAGGGATGAAAATTTTCTGTGATCCGCGAATTCAACTTGTTTTCTTGAAAAAGTCATTTCTGTGAAATTGTGTGGACCGCGGGGATGTTTTGCTTCGTGTACATACTTCGAAAGGAGATTCATAATCCTCCGTTGCTGACTCGGGAGAAACTGCTGGGACGCTTTGACAAAGCTCAGCGAACGCGCAGCCTAACGGGGTCATGTACGATTGCGGCAGAAAACCATCCCCAGATTGTTGCATGTGCGGGTATTGTTGGTCTTCCCGTCTTCACGGTGTCTCTCCCAAAGGGACAACCACAACTCACAGAATTAAAGCTCAGGTACCTACATTTTTGTTTGCTTGTACAATGCATGGCACAAAAGTGAAATGTTGGTGAACAAATCCAACAGAAACAATCCACTACAGTTCGTGTTTTTTAAATTTTGTCTTACTTGAAAAAACAAAAAACAAACAATAAGAGTCCTGTGAGTTATTATTTGACTTTTAGGGTCTGAGAGAGGACTTTTTAATTATTTTTTCCTCTAGTTTTTGACCTTATTGTATTGAGAAACATGTGTCTTGTGCTCACATTGTTTTTGGTTATTTTATTATCTGTCCTTGTAAGATAGTTGTTATTTTTTGTATTATTCTACTTGTAGGTTTTATAATAATTCGCTGCATTCTTATTTAAAGCCACAAATGTCAGCTCCTCAAATTCCTTTGGAATTATGTTTCTATGTTTCGAGGTTAATCATTCTGTAGGACATTTGAATTTCAGGAAATATTCAGGTTTATGTGAGGGTGGTTCTCAAGTCGGCCGTTAGGTTTTATCAGGTAATGTGTTTACAAGGTGTTGGCGGCCTTTATGCGATAATTGGTTATAAGCCCCTTCAACTGCCCTTTCTAGGGAATCAAAATCAGGGTGATTCAAAATGGAAATGCTAAGTGCGGAGTGGGGGGGTCAGTAGGGTTCTTAGTTGCGCTATCCATCAGTCTTGACAAGAGCGGTGACTGGAGGATGGAGTTGGCCATCAGCCCGTGTGTTTGGGCCATCATGTGGTTAAGTCAAAGTGGTGTCTACGGCGAAACTGGTTCACACCGCAATACACACAGGATAAACTTAAGTCTTGTCATCTAGCAATCTTTTTCGCTACTAGGCGATCCCTCAGAACTTGTCCATTTCGGCATTTCACGCTAGACATACAGTCTCTTTTTCACAGTAGTGTTTTTAACGCTGACTAACAGGAACTACAATACTGAAGGTTGGTCACACATATCAATAGGTGTGATTTTTTTAAAATTACAGCGTTCATATTGATTTGCGTAACGCGTTAATATTTGACATCTGTGATATATCTATATTAGTGTTGTCCCCCCGCCCACAATTCCCTACGCTTAGTGTTTGGGTTTGTGTTTTGCTTGTTAGCCTTGTTTACCCTGCCTCGGTCGCTGTTGAAGAAAGGTTTGTCTAGCAATGAGTTCAAAATGTTGCCATAACTGAAGTTATGTCGTCTGAACTAAAGTTTTCTGAGTGTATTGATGGGGTGTGGCTAGCTTTAGTTATCCACCGTAGCACATCCCACTACCATGGCTGATGCAAACTTCCTCCGCCACGCTCTTGTCAATGAATTATGGGATTGCGCATACTGACTGAGAACAAAGTGTTAGGCACTTTGTTACTTTATTGTTATCACCCTGTTTGATCCCTTAGAAAGGGTAGTTGAAGGGGATTTTTACCAATTATCGCATAAAGGCCGACACACATGGTAAAATATACCTGCCCCCCCCCTTTAAACCTACGGCCGACTTGAGACCCTCTCCTCCAAATAACCGGATGTTTTCCTGAATTTCATATGTCTACAGAATGGATTATTCTCGTAAAACATAGAAAACATAATTCCAAAGAATTTGAGAGCTGACATTTGTGGTTTAAATAAGAATGCAGCGTTTTATTATAAACTTCAGTCGATATAATACAATAATAATCCAACTTCTACAAAGGAAGATAATAAATAACAAAAACAATGTGAGAACAAAAACCATGTTTCTCATACAATAAGTCAAAAATCTATGTGGAAAAAAAAATATTTTAAATGTCACTTCTCTCAGCCCTAAAAGTCAAATAATTACTCACAGGACTCTTTTTTTGTTTTTGTTTTTTCATGTAAGCAAAATTTTAAAAAACACAATGTTGTGGTTTGTTCTGTTGGATTTGTTCACAAACATTTCACTTTTGTGCATGCATTGTCAATGCAAACAAAAATGTAGGTTACCTGAGCTTTAATTCTTGAGTTTTGGTTGTCCTTTGGAGGTGGACACGGGAGTGACGGGTGAAGGTCAAACAATACCGCATCATGCAAACAAGCGGGGGGAAAGATGGGATGGTTCTGTCCGCAAATCGGTACATGACCCCTTATGGCTGCGCGTTCGCTGAGCTGTTGTCAAAGCGGCCACAGTTTCTCCCGAGGTCAGAACGGAGGACTTGATCCGTTCGAGTATGTACAGCAAACATCCCGCGGTATCACATTTCTCAGAAATGGACTATTTTCAAGAAAGAAGTTGGATTCGCGGTTCCCACAGAAAATTTTCATCCTGGTTTCCTGTGCATTTCATTGTCAAGAGAATTTACCAATGATGAGAATTGAGTCAATAAAAGGATAACAGACGTGTCCGCTTTCCGGCCTCGAAGGTAGAAAATGCACAACAGGCTCCCACTCTGAAGTAGTAATGAGGGATTGCTTTCCTGACTTCAATGGTTTAAGACGTTAAACGTTGTGTTATGACAGCTTGAATTGTATGACATTTTGCTTAAGTGTGAGTGTGAAATCTAACACTTAATAATTCAAAAACAAATTTGTGACGTTATAATTGATGTAAAAATGATGATTCGACGGACTTAAAGAATAGATAAAAAAGTTGCGTTAATCGCGAGTTAACCATGACTTCATGCGCATAATCCTAATTAAAAAAGATAATTGTGGTCTCAGTGTGATAAGACTTACAGATAACAAGATTTAGACGCATATGAAAATAATATTGTTTACATTATAGAAAAAGCTCGTATGAACCCAATCCTTACTTCATTGCTATAAAATTGTTTTTTTTCCCAGTGCTTCAAATGATTTGCCTGGATCACTATAGTGGTCTCTGAGTCTGCGCCCGAGTCTGAATCTTAGCCAGAGCCTGAATCACATATACTGATTTTGGGCTTCTTCCAGTTTGTGTATGAATACTCTTTTGAGACAAAACTTTTGTACCTCTGTGTTTCAGTCTGATCATGGGTTTTGTATCCTCTGTGTTTCAGTCGGATCATGGTTTGGTTCTCTGTGTTTTCAGGTCTGATCTTGGGTTTTGTTCCCTCTTATGGTTTCAGTCTGGATCATGGGTTTGGTTTCCTCTGTGTTTCTGTCTGATCATGGGTTTGGTTGCCTCTGTGTTTCAGTTGATCATGGGGGTTTGGTTCCTCTGTGTTTCAGTGGATCATTGGGTTTGGTTCCTCTGGGTTTCAGTTGATCATGGGTTTGGTTCCTCTGTGTTTCAGTCTGATCATGGGTTTGGTTCCTCTGTGTTTCCGTCTGATCATGGGTTTGGTTCCTCTGTGTTTCAAGTCTGATCATGGGTTGGTTCCTCTGTTTTCAGTCTGATCTTGGGTTTTGTTCTTGTGTTTCAGTCTGATCATGGGGTTTGGTTCCTCTGTGTTTCAGGTCTGATCATGGGTTGGTTCCTCTGTGTTTCAGTCTGATCATGGGTTTGGTTCCTCTGTGTTTCAGTCTGATCATGGTTTGGTTCCTCTGTTGTTTCTGTAGATCATGGTTTGGTTCCTCTGTGTTTCTGTCTGATTGTGGGTGTTTGTTCCTCTGTGTTGTTTCAGTTGATCCTTGGGTTTGGTTCCTCTGGTTTCAGTCTGATTGTGGGTTTTGGTTTCCTCTGTGTTTCGTCTGATTGTGGGTTTTTTTCCTCTGTGTTTTCAGTCTGATTGTGGGTTTTGTTCCTCTGTGTTTTCTGGTCTGATCATGGGTTTTGTGACAATGGCCAAAGAGATGAATCTTCTGAAGTGGGAAGCAGAGAGGGACGTTCCTACTGCGCTTCAGGCGAATGTCTGATGGAGAGGAGTTACCTTCTCTGGAGAGACACCACCATCACCGTGTCTGTTTCACTCAGGTCTCAGTAGCAAGACGGTGATTATTTATCTGTGCAAATGCCTGCTGTCGGTTTCACTTTGTCTCAGGGGACTTGCAGAAAAGTAAAGATGATTAAAAGGAAGAGTATTGAGTTACTTTACAAAAAGACAAACTTGTGATTACTACAACTACTGATATTACTATACTATATCTGCTACTAATTCTACTTTACTGGTATTACTGCCCACAAAAAAGCACACAGGCGTGCAGTGCAGAAGTAGATGTAGGTGATGGTGAGGGACCATAATTATTTTCTTTGTAAAAGTTAAAGTTTAAACATTTGTCAGTAGAATAAGTGCTAATTACTTAATAAGTATAAAGTCGTGACTTAAATAAAGGCAGTGGAAATAGTTTTATTCTAGATACTTCTAGATCTATGAATGCAATAAACGCTCTTGTGTCGCAGGTGATCCAGAGATTTAAACCGTTCCGACCTTTCCAAGCGATCTGGATCAATTCCTTTTTCATGAATAATACGGAAACTCCAGCTGATGGAGCAGGACAACGTTACGGAGAATCCCTGCTTATCTTTATCCAAACATTCCCAAAGACGAGGCCTTCAGGAAAGTACTACAGTGGACAAGAGCGGAGGTGGTTGATACGGCAATCAGGTTTGGCTGTGTTCACAGCTAAAGTGGGCCTTAGGGGCTGTGTGACCGCGGCAATGGGTTACTGCTCTGTTGTGAAACTGGACTCGCCCTGTGGTGGCGAAGAGAGGAAAGTATAATGTGTAAATATTGTGTTTTATTTCAGACAAAGTCCTTACATCGATATACCATCTGAACAAAACTATGTTAGTCACCCAGAGTAAGTTCCGTCAATGCAGAGAGACCCATGTGGATTCCTGAGGTCCTGAGGAGGCTCCTGGGCTCTCGGTCCTGATGGCTCACAAGGAGGCTTCTGAGGAGGCCCCTGAGGATGACTCCAGGCTCAGTGTGTGGTTGACAGTGTTTGTTTGTGTTTGTGTGTGTGTGTGTGTGTGTGTGTTGTTGGTGTAGAACTCGTCAGAGGCTTCTAGCTTTGTGCAGAGTCAGGTGAGTGGATCCCTCTGCTGGTCACTTTGTACTACAGCAGGAGGTCAATCTCTGAGTGATAAACTGTTGTCAACTGTATTATTGTGGTGTGTTCTTCAATCATGTTAAAGTTTTACACAGGACTTCCAAAGTCTCCCAGATCCGTCTTTTGATGCTCTCCTCAATATCCTGCAATTCAGGAAAAATTCCCCAAAAGAGGTGTGTTTTCCACAGATTTGTTAAAAGTGATCACAAACTTTGTACATTACTCAGCTTTTTATAAGTGCTATGCTTGCAGTCCAGGACCAGTTCCAGGACCAGCTCCGTGTTGGTTGCCAAGGATCAAAAACGGCTACATTAGTTTTACTTTAGTATTAACTCTAGTTCTCGCCTTTATAATGCAGAATAACAACGTAAAAAATATATTTCATACAAAATAATGACAGATAAAACTAAGCTAAAAACAGGAAAAGTCAAAGTTATTGAGGAGCAAGAGTCTACAGACGCTGCAGTCTCTTACGCTTTAAAACTAAATTCTGGGAGTCCTAGTGTTAAAAATAACCTTTAATGGAGTTCAATTGTAACACTTCAGTCTCATCTGTTACATTTTTTTGTGTTTTGGGTTTGGCCTTGTACCTTCAGAATGTTAGAAATAAAAAAAGTTATGAAGTACCCTGAGTTTGAACGCCTCTGTGGTTTACCTTCTGCATGACTCCTTGTCCCTTGTCTAGTGACAATCACAGAACCTTCTTAACCTGATCTTGCAAATCTTTTATTTATAGGGTTCTGTCTTACCACAGAAGTCACTTTAGTTTTCACTTATCTCAGTGTGCCCCAGCGGCAGCTGGGCTACTGTAGTAATTTTATGACCTTTGTGTTTGGAGTGACGCCTTTTTGAGAGTGTGGCTATGTCAAAACCCCTGCTTATTATTATTTTTTCTAGTTGTTGTATTATAAAGATCTCGGTGGGAGATTTCGAGTTATTATATTTAAGAAAGTCAGGTACCCAGTTTTAATAATCCAATATCACATGTCGGATCCTATTGCATGGACACTTCTTTACTTTTAGATGTAAAAGTGGTTTTGTCCATTTTCAATAGTTTCCATACCCAGGTGTTATTCCTGATGTTTATATAATTCTAAAAACAACAATAGATATAGAAACAGCAGGGACGTGCGGAGAGGTTTGTGATTGGGGGAGGCACTGACTTTAAAAGTCAGATTTACAATCATTTTTCAAATAAAATAGCATTTATATCACCAATGCAATGTCTTCCACTAACTTTATATACTGTAAAGATAAGAGAACCAGCTTCTTTTAATAATTCTCACAAAACAAATCTAGCTGCTGACTCTGTCGCATCAAACAACATCTTTAAGAGCGCAGGTGCGAGAGACGCGAGGAGAGAGAGGACGCGAGGAGAGAGGAGCTGAGAGAGACAGAGAGGAGCAGAGAAGACGGAGTACGCGAGGAGCAGGAGAGAGCACGGAGACGCGAGGAGAGAGAGACGCGAGGAGAGGGAGCAGAGAGGATGGACAGAGAGGAGCAGAGAGGACGGAGACGGCGAGGAGCAGAGCGAGACGGAGTACGCGAGAGGAGAGAGACGCGAGGAGTGAGGAGGCAGAGAGAGACAGTGAGGAGCAGAGGACGGGACGCGAGGAGCAGAGGAGAGACGGAGACGCGAGGAGAGAGAGACGCGAGGAACATAAACAATAATTTAACAAGATTGCAGAACTCTTGAGCAGTGTTTGAATCAGTGTTTTTCGGAAAAGCTTACTTTTGCCGGGTATTGTCAATGTTCAACATAAAAACAGATTAACAAACTCCTCCCCCGCAGCCGGACTAAACTCGTAAGTCCAGTGGTGGTCTCCCCTGTCTATATTTAATTCTTTCTTTGTTTGAAAGTCTATGAGAAAAAAAATATTCATTCAAATCATCATTTTCCAGCAAAAGAAATAGCATTTTGGGCTGATTGTTTGTTAGCAACTCTGGTATGAACTTTATGCCTTCACTTCACCCTAGCGGTGAGGCACAGATTACGCCTGCCTCACGCCAAGCTTTTTCCTTGTGTGTTCATCTACGATCAAAAGACTAAACTAAATATAAATTGTACACACATACGTGCATACCTTCTAATACATAAGAGGAGTTTAAAAATGTATCTTATTTTTAAAGCAGGATATTTGAAACAAACGGTGATTATATCAACTGACGAGCTGAGTGCACTAGACACCCCCCCCCCCCCCCCCCCCCCCCCCCCCCCCCCCCCCCCCCCCCCCCCCCCCCCACACACACACACTGTGAGGGAGCGTGGGGGTGAGGCACGGCAGGAGCGCTGCCTCTACCTCGCTCTTTTGAATAGGAATAACGGGATTTCGGCGATTTTGACTTCAGAAATGATCAAAACTGATGGGAACCGTGCCGAATATACATTAAAGCATAGGAAGTGGATATAAATTATATATTTAAAAATAAAAATCCTAAAATTAATTATTAGTTTCTATAATTGGTCAGGTGTGGGCTTGCCTCCCCTGCCTCCCCTGATGCACGTCCCTGAGAAAACAGTACTTATTCTATGAGGTACTTAACAAAGATGTCAATTTCACAACACAAATTGGCGAATCAACAGTTCAAACACAGGAAATTAAATTATAACAAAAACATGGGAAGACATAGGTCTTGATGGAAGAGACCATGCCCTTAGAGCCTTCTGCATTAGACGAGCAACTCTTATAGTCTGGAGGGAGAAAAGTGTGAAACCTCTGGAGGCCCACATTGAGGGAGGATCTGCTCCGAAAGGGACGATGAGGTCTGTAGATCCAGGATTGAGGGCGATGAGTAATATAGATTCTAAATTGGATTTGATTGATATGTACGATTGAGATGGACACGGTTACTCTTCTACACGTTTCTTGTACTGGTCTCTGATTGGGGATACTAGTTTGGGGTGAAGTGTGGTTTTCTTGAATGTGATCTTATACTGAACTTATCAATAACAATTTTTCTGTGTGCTTCACACAGGCTGGTCTGCCTCTGTCTCTCTCATTCTTTTCTGCTCTCTCTCGGGGTCTTTCTGGTCTCTCTCTGGTCTCATTCATAGGGTTGTGTTATTAACTGCCACTGTTACATCTGTCTCTTTCAGAACAAACACCATTTGTTTCGTCTGCTCTCACGTTGGAGATAGTTTCCTCTCGGACCCTCTGCTGTCGCCCCCTGATGGTGCAGGGGCTGACTGATTGAGGTCCTTCTGTTGCCCCTGGTGGTGCAGGTGTTGATCTGTGCTGAGGGTCGTTCTGCCGCATTCTGGGGGTGCAGATGCAGCCTGTGCTGAGGTTCTTCTGTACGCCTCCTGGTGGTGCTGGTGCAGTCTGTGCGGAGGTCCTCCAGTCCTCGGTCTTTGACTCGGTTCTGTTGACTATGACCTGGTGTCGTCGACTTATACCTCCTGAGCTCTCACACTTCTGCAGTGTCCTCCGTTGTTTATTACAGATCTCCTTATTGATTTTTATAATTTGTTCAACATTTGTTTTGCTATTTTTTTATGTCCCAGTTAAAGAAGCTATACCAGATGTATTTTCTATGACGTTCATAAAAATGCGTTTTACTACATACAAGTCTGTATTAAAATCTGTAATTTTAATTGTAACGTGAGCTCACTGATTCATCGTGTGGTATGATTTCAGGCCGTATATAGTGCTGAGTAGAGACTTTAGCGTGACGCCCGCTCTCCTCACTCACAGAAGGTACGACGCAGCGCTGTTTACAAAGAGGCTGCGCTCTCTTGCCTCTACAGAGCTGCTAATCCTGTTGCATGGTAGCATTTAATTGGCTATAACTCCTCTGGCTGTAACTACAAAACCAGCAAAACAGCGCAAACGACACAACAGTGAGGAGAGAAGAGGGAACTAAAGCGATAAAAATGATCAAAGAAAAATCAAGCTCGGGTGATTGTCCGATTGCGGAAAAACCGGAAATCGCTGAAGTCCAAAAGTAAGTAATAGCAATAATTCCCAAACATGTGGAACGTTTTGATGTATAACTTGTGGAAAATTGTTGAAAATGTGAAAGCTGTGAAACGTGTCAAAAAAAATGACGGAATAAAGAAATACAAAACCAATGGTTGACTGCGGAAGGTTCCGCAAGTCACATCAATTACGCTCCGATCTATATCTCACTGAGAGCAGGAGAACATGGACCAGTGGACTCACTCCTTCACTGTATCCAGCAGATCAGTGAGTGGATGCAAAATAACTTCCTTCAGCTAAACACAGACAAAACTGAAATGATTGTTGGTCCCCAGAAACAAGAGGAGCGTCATCTGTCACCTACAGTCTCTCTCCCTAAAACCTTCAAACAGGTCAGAAATCTAGGGGTAATAACTGGACTCAGACTTAAATTTTAATAGCCACATCAAATCAGTAACATCAGCAGCTTTTTACCATCTAAAAAACATTGCCAGGATCAAAAACATAGTGTCTAAAGCAGACTTGGAGATTCTTATCCATGCATTTGTCTCCAGTAGGTTAGACTACTGCAATGGCCTGCTCACAGGTCTGTCCAAACAGGCTGTAAAACAGCTGCAGTACATTCAAAATGCAGCAGCTCGAGTCCTGACTAGAACCAGGAAGTACGACCACATTAGTCCAGTCCTCAGGTCCTGCACTGGCTTCCTGTGGCTCAGAGAATAGACTTTAAAACAGCTCTGCTTGTGTACAAGTCTCTCCATGGCCTCGCACCAAAATATATTAGTGACATGTTAGTCCCATATGAACCAGCCCGGACTCTGAGGAGCACAGGGACTGGACTCCTGTTAGTGCCCAGAGTCAGAACTAAACATGGGGAGGCTGCTTTTCAGATTCATGCTGCTAAAATCTGGAACAGTCTTCTGCAGATGTGAGACAGGCTCCTCTCTGTCAATGTTTAAAACCAGGTTAAAGACAGTTCTGTTTAACATGTGCATACAACTGAGGGATTTTATATTTTTATCTTGATTTTATCTGTACACTTTTATGCACTCTGGCTATTTATGATTGTTATCCCATTGTGCTTTTAATGTTTTAAGGTTTTTAAAACTACTTGTGTGTTGTTTTTTTTTATGTCTTTAATATTCATTGTGCTCTTCTTGTGTGGGTTATTTTTTTATGTAAATTCTGGATGTTTGATTATATGTGCATGAGGTGACCATGGGAGGCGCTTTGTGTTGCACTTGGTAAGATAAGGCGCTCTACAAATAAAAGTGATTGATTGATCCTACTTTCGTCCTTAGGAGTACACATACTTGTAACTCATACCTAATATATATTATACTTTCAGAAGCGGGACACCCCCAGCACTGGGCAGACTCAGCACGGACCTCAGACTTGGTGAATCTGTTCAACTCTCCGCTGTACTCTGACGTCATTTTCTGGTTGCAAGGTCCACGAGGACCCAAACTGCGGCTGTGTCGTTAGGCACAGGCACTTCACCCACGTTAAAATGAGTTGGTGGTAATCTCATCCTTCTCTATCTCGCGTGTGCTAACTTTCATACTTCTCACATGCAACGCTCTCTTCACGTTATCATTCCACCCATACCTTGGCTACCTCTTGGTCAACACCACTTATCAACTATGCAGCGCTCACTTCAATCTCCTTCATCCATTCTCTACATATGCCCAGGACCGTCTCAGTACACATGTCACCTGCTCCACCAGCAAGGTCCCCTAACTACAGTGGTTCCCAAAGTGGGGTCCGGGAAACCCTGGGGGTGGTCGCAAGATTAGTATTCCACACACACAAAAAAAGACTTTTTGTTGCTCAAATATAACGCCTCTGTAAATATGTATTTAGCTTGTATTTATATATATTTTATATATTTTATTATTTATTTATAAAATATATTTTAATAACGTTGTAATTTTGTCCAGTCATATTGCAGCGTCTCAATCAAAATCATCACGTACCCACAGTCACATCCTGCGCAGCGGACAACGCGATGTCCTGCTGTGTGTTTGCTAAACCTAAAGGTGTTTGGAGGGCTAACAAATAAATAATACCCATGCTTTTAACCTGAAAAGTGGTTAATATCCACAACAGAAAACAACTCGGAGGGGTGAGAACACGTCACTTGTATCCGGAGGGCAGGCTGATGGATGCGAAGAGAGGGAGAGGAGAGGCTGCGGAGGAGACGAGGGCCAGGGAGGGAGAGCGAGGGCAGCGAAGGGAGGCGGGAGGGGGAGGACAGCGGCTTAGAACAGCGCGTTAAAGAGGCCGGCTTTTCGGAGTCAAAGGTAAAGAGGTCCTCCATTAAAAGGGGTTGGCCGGATTTATGCCTTTACTGACAGTAACTTTGGACAAGAGAAGCCGGGGGATGAACCGCATACAGTCAAGCAGAACAGCGGCCGCCCGCTTTTAATGTGCGGACCTTCTTTACCGCTGACTCCGGAAAGCGGCCCTTTACCGCGGTAGGAGAACAGTGAGGGCGAGCCTGCCAGAAATGCGCTCCACTTTGCGAGGAGGGAGCCCACCAAGCCCATCACTGTGTCACTACATGAGTAAAACTATGCAAGCCTCCTTTTTGTGGTGGCCAGTGCAGCTCGGTAGTGGTTTGTGAGTCTCTAGAAAGCAGGAAAATACATGCTCATTTCATGTGACGAAGGGCTGTTGGCGGGGTGGGGGTGGGGGGTTGGGTCGCGGGTTAGGCAGGGCATTAATGCTGGGGGTCGCAGGGCTACACCCGTTCTCTCCCTGATCTCTTACTTTCATCCTTCTGTCCCATCCTCACTATGGCCTCATTTATGCACACTTGCGTACGTATGAAGGCGTACGCAAAAAAAATTGACACCTTTTCGGCAATATCAATCTGGACGTGCCATGACAATTCAAGATTTATTCCATCCATCATCCACTTTTCTTCCGGCATTATCCGTAGCCGGGTACGCGGGGGCGGCAGCTAGTCTAAGCAGAGAGCCCAGACTTCCTATCACACACACTTCCTCCAGCTCATCCGGGTGCGGGACCCCAAGGCGGTTCCAAGGCCGGCTGAGAGTCACTAGTACCTCCAGCGTGACCGTAGGTCGTCCGCCGGGCCTCCTCCCGGTGGGGACGTTGCCCGGAACACCTACCCAGGGAGGCGTCCCCCCCCCCTGGACTGCCACCTTAACGTGGAGGGGGAGATTGAGTACTCGGATGGATCCTGGGGGAGCTATGCTGTCTGGGGCTTTCATGCCCTGGTAGGGCCTTCCCATGGCAGGACAGGTTCTCAGGTGACGAGACAGCCAACGAGCAGTCAGACGGACACATGGACAGCACAGAAATGAAAACGAGGACGTCGCCCGGCATGGCGCAGCAGGGGTCCCACCCTGGAGCCAGGCCTGGGGTCGAGGGGCCCGTATTATGCGGTGTTGTTCGCGCTCTCCGGAGTGCCTGGTGGCCGGGCATTACTTAGCCCACGGGGCCGGCCGCGGGCACTCAAGCCGGAAGGGATGACGCCCCCCCCCCCCCCCCCCCCCCCCCCCCCCCCCCCCCCCCCCCCCCCCCCCCCCCCCCCCCCCCCCCGCCTGCTGGGCTAGTCCCTCCTGTGGGCCCACCCACCTGCAGAGGGGTGTCCGTTGGTGAGCGGGTGCTTGAGAGGAACTGGGCGGCATGGGCAGTCGAAGGCGGAGACCTCGGCGAACCCAGTCCGCTCACACAACTATCAAGATTTAGACAACAAATAAACATATTCCACTCTGGCAAAATGATAAGCTGACGGTTATCATTGAGCATATGCAGTGCTGTTCGAAATTTGAATGTGTGCATTCAGAAAAAAAGTTTAATTGCAACACGCAAACTGTCGAATAAATCACAGTTCATGAGGAGGACCCTCTTCTTTTCTTCGTTTCAAAATCTGACTTGTATGAGTATTAATTTTCATATGTGTATATAAACGTGACGCGCTTTGTGATCCTGGACTGTAAAAAACGTGCTATAGAAATACACTTTACTAACTCACTATACTCTGTGGAGCAGCCCTGGGCTGCCGAAAATTATGCATTGTGTTTTGCCTCATTCACCTCTAGGCAAAGCAATGTGTTCGTTTCCGTAGTTTTGTGCATTAAAGCCCGATGAACAATGGTCTGCCATGCTCAGTCAAAACTTGTCTCAAGCCACTGCCCTGTCCTACCGCATGTAGCCGAGCGATAGGACTGCACACGTCAACTTATCTGTAGGAGACGGCGCTCACGGGCAGAGGCTCTGGGGCCCAGTGCGACAGCAGGTGCAGGAGAGGTCCCACCGCATTCCTGCTCAAATGTGGTCATACTAGGGACGGGCCGTCAGGGGGGGAGGCAGGGGAGGCAGAGCCTCACCTGCCATTATTGGAAACTAATAATTATTTTAGTTTAAATATATAATTTATATCCACTGTCCTATGCTTTTAATGTATATTCGGCACGGTTCCCATCAGTTTTGATCATTTCTGAAGTCAAAATCGCCGAAATCCCGTTATTCCTATTCAAAGAGACGAGGTGAGGCAGCGCTCCTGCGTGCCTCACCCCCAGACCGCTCCCTCACAGTGTGTGTGTGTGTGTCTGAGTGCACTCAGCTCGTGCAGTTGATATATCACCGTTTGTTTCAAATATCCTGCTTTAAAAACATTTTTTAAACTCCTCTTAGTGTTTAGTAGTGTATTGCACGTATGTGTGTACAATTTATATTTAGTTTAAGTCTTTTGATCGTAGATGAACACACAAGGAAAAAGCTTGGCGTGAGGCAGGCGGTATCTGTGCCTCACCGCTAGGGGTGATAGTGAGCATAAAGTTTTCATACCAGAGTTGCTAACAAACAATCAGCCCAAAATGCTATTTCTTTTGCTGGAAAATGGATGATTTGAATGAAGATTTTTTTTCTCAATTGGACTTTCAAACAAAGAAAGAATTAAATATAGACTGGGAGACCACCACTGGACTTACGAGGTTAGTCCGGCTGCGGGGGAGGAGTTTGTTAATCTGTGTTTTATGTTGAACATTGACAGATACCGGCAAAAGTAGTGCTTTTCCGAAAAAACACTGATTCAAACACTGCTCAAGGAGTTCTGCAACTTTGTTTAAATTATTGTTTATGTTCCTCGGCGTCTCTCTCTCCTCGCGTCTCGTCTCTCGCGTCTGTCTCTCTCCTCGCGTCTCTCGTCTCTCTGCTCCTCTCTGTCTCTCTCTGCTCCTCTCTCCTCGCGTCTCTCTCTCCTCGCGTCTCTCGCACCTGCGCTTCTTAAAGATGTTGTTTGATGCGGAGCAGAGTCAGCAGCTAGATTTGTTGTGAGATTATTAAAAGAAGCTGGTTCTCTTATCTTTACAGTATATAAAGTTTGTGGATGTCATTGCATTGGTGATTAAATGCTATTTTATTTGAATAATGATTGTAAATCTGACTTTTAAAGTCAGTGCCTCCCCAATCACAAACCTCACCGCACGACCCTGGGTCATAGTATCTTTCTCTCTCGGCTCAGACGCTTTCACCCGGTTATTGATGAGAGCCACTGCTGAAGCTGAGATATTACATTCCTTCCTTCATGCTTCTATTAGTAATCTATTTATTTATAAAGTTTGAGAAAGAAAATGGAGTCGCTGCCTGTGGGTCTAGACAATAGGAAAAATGTTATATATTATAGACTAGTGTATATTTATTTTTAAACAAATGTGAATATTAACTCAAACGGCAAAGGCTTTTTTGAGGCTTCCAACAGTCTTTTAGGCGACCTCCATGCTGACCTGTTGAAAAAACGGGCTGTCGAGTGAAAAAAAAAGGGTGTTTTTTGCACCAAAAAACGAGCGGTTCTGAATATTTATGGGCGTGACTTCATAAAATACGATAGCTTTTACACCGCTTTTACACCGCTGCATTTATGAACAGCCGCAGCTGTGTGAGCTCAGATTCTCGGGCGGATCTCCACGTTCATAAACTCCCGCGTGGGCTCTTACGTATTGGAATATACACCCCAAATATATGAGAGGGGTAGCGGGGCCCGAAGGTCTGGCTAGGTCTTAGGCTCCAAGTCGTTACCACTGTCCTGGACACCTGCCGGCCTCCTCCCTTAGAGACTCGATCAGCTTCACAGAGTCACTGGTTGGAGGGTTGTGCAGTGGTTATTGTACAGGGGGAAGAGAATGTCCCCCCGACCCCCCCCCCCCCCCCCCCCCCCCCCCCCCCCCCCCCCCCCCCCCCCCCCCCAGCCCCTATTGTCCCCCCAGCCCTTCCCTCCTACTACAATACTATTACACCACTACACCCCAATACCACTGCAATTACAACTTCATAATAAATGTAAAAATACTTTCGCGCGCCTTCTGTAGCAGGTCCTCCCGCTCACATGGGCGGGCTGGGTGGCTCGCTGCGTGTCATGGGGCATGTTTAGTGGGAAATTACGCCGAAGCTCGAAGACGCGTGGTGCCGATCACGGAGTCTCCTCGGGACACCTTCCTTTCCTTCCTCGAGTACCTATACCACGGATTCCTGCTGTCCAGTGAGGTACAGACCTCCTGCTTTCCAGGTTAGCTACTCCACCCCCTTCTTGCCTGATTGAGTTTATGCTCCTGCCGGTCAATAATGTACAGTGCTTGCAAAAGTATTCAGCCCCTTTCTATGAGCTGGTCTTCTGGCCTCGTTCTTCAGGCCATGGGTGGTCCCTGTCCTGCTCAGAGTGGTCAACCTCTCTCTTTTTCTGGTCTTTCAGCCTCAGTCCTCCAGGCCATGGCGGGTCCTGGTCTGTGCTGGAGGTACCAGGTGGAAGCGTTGCAGGCACCTGTGTGAGGTGTGTGTTTGTGCATACTTCGTGCCATGCCAGTCGAGAGCTGGCCTCCACGCACGCGCATCAGCGTGCGCCCTGCGCCCTGCTTCGGAGAGCCAAGGTTAGATCACACTTCCTGCCTCATCTCAGGTTCCTGCTCTGGTTCACTCTGGTTTCTCTCTGTGGGTCTCTCACTGGACTTTATCTCTGACATTTCCTTAGTTTCTGTCTCTGATTGGCTAGGGGTTTTACAGCTTAAAGGGACTTCTCACCCCCGCTCCTCAAGGCTTACGTCACTCACATTTCTCTTTTCAAACTCCCTCCACATGGGAGTAGGCCTGGAGGACTTAAAGGGCACTGGCGGCGGGTTGTCGTGAACACTTCTTGGACATCAGCATGGCCGTGTGAAAAGATGGAGAGTGATCACAGCGAGCCAGCTCGATAGATTCTGTGCGGTCTTAGGAGGTGGAGGATTTCTCTCCACGTCCTCACCGGAGGTGAGATTGAGGAGGCAGACAGGGGCCTCAGCCCTATCAATTTCAAACCACCGGGGGAGCCGATGCTGCTGAGGCAGCAGACCTCCCAGGAATGGGGCCTGTTTCTGAGATGATATAGATTTAGAGTGGAATAAAAATTACGAACTGGACAAGGCACACAAAAGAGCTACATCTGCACAGTCTGAATTATAGAATAATCAACAATCAATTTACAGAGTAAAGGATATGTCGTGACATTGACTTTGACATTCATGGACCAGAGAGAGACCAGAGCCTCACTGACAAAAGGACAAAATAGATTTTAAATTTTATGTTTCAAGCAGTTTCAGTAACACTAATTTGAGCTGTTCTTCTTATTCTTATTACTAGAGTGAGAGCACAAGAACAGTCTGGTTAAGACAGATCTCCACAAAGCAAGAGACACAATATCACCACATAATTATTTTAGATATACTAGCAACAAGTAACTGATAACTGATTAAACACATTTCGCTCAAAAAAGAGATGTTGCCGCTAGAAAGCAGAGTATTTGGGCAGTAACCCTATGTAGTGTAGTGCAATAAAAAGCCAGGGTGTAAATCCAGTTGGAGACGGCAGTGACTCCTCACCAACAGACCCCAACCAGCTGCCCTATCAGCTGCTTTTATAAATGAGACTTTAAATGTTCTTATCTTTCTATACTGTGTGATGCATTAAAAGATGTGTGATCCCTTGGGAGGAGGTACCTCTCAACAGATGCAGAGCTCGCCTGATTCTCCTTACTGTCATTTGAACAATAGAAATTACTTCTGTTCCAAGCAGCAACGCTCAAACTTGAGCAATAAGCTATTAATTGATTGCACTACACCCCCTAGTGGTGACTCAATATTTCTCTATATTTTTCAAACATATTTTGTTTGTATTTATACTTGAACAAGTTAATGTTTGGAAAATGCTTCATCTCCGTCTCTAATTGGTTCCACAGTTGTACGCCCTTATCTGTCAGGCTAAAACTTTTCAAAGTGGTCTTAATTTTCTGTGATTTAAAGTTTACTTCCGCACGTAATCCATAGCATTCAGTACGCTCTAGAAATCTACTTTGTATTTGGTTTGATAACAGTTTGTACCTTCCCATATTCCCATACAGTAAACCCTTATGTTGCGGTGCTTTGCTTGACAGTTTTGTCTGTACATTTTATTTATGAACCCAGACCAAGATAAACTATATGTTGTGGGGTCATATAGTTATAATATTCTAAACCAGGGGTCTCCAACCTGTAGCTCGGGAGCCACCAGTAGCTCGCCAGCCCCTTTCAGCAGCTCTCAAAAGGATTTAGAATTTAACACATGATCTTGAATGATTCACTTTAAGTCATTACAAATCTATTATAAGGATAGATATTGGGCTATACACCGTTTTTCATGTTTTGTCATAATTATTGCATCGATTTGTATTATGACTGCAAAAAGGAGCTCTCTGTCTCTTCTGTTGTATGAAAGTAGCTCTCAGATTGAAAAAGGTTGGAGAAACCTGTTCTAAACTCTGCCACAATAACCTGCGGCCACTGCACCTCCTTGTCCCCCAAGGGAAAACTTGAGCTGCATGGAAACCCCAAAGGTATTTTTGGATAGAAATGATACCCCAATGTGCACAAAAGATACAGTAATTTAACACACGCTCAAACATAAAGTAGTATTTATTGTACACAAGTACAATAAACAATATACAATGACATTGTATATTGTCAGCAACCACTGCAGACGTCAGCCATCACTGCAGACGTCAGCCATCACTGCAGACGTCAGCAACCACTGCAGACGTCAGCAACCACTGCAGACGTCAGTCAGCCATCACTGCAGACGTCAGCCATCACTGCAGACGTCAGCAACCACTGCAGACGTCAGCAACCACTGCAGACGTCAGTCAGCCATCACTGCAGACGTCAGCAACCACTGCAGACGTCAGCAACCACTGCAGACGTCAGCAACCACTGCAGACGTCAGCAACCACTGCAGACGTCAGTCAGCCATCACTGCAGACGTCAGCAACCACTGCAGACGTCAGCAACCACTGCAGACGTCAGCAACCACTGCAGACGTCAGTCAGCCATCACTGCAGACGTCAGCAACCACTGCAGACGTCAGCAACCACTGCAGACGTCAGCAACCACTGCAGACGTCAGCAACCACTGCAGACGTCAGCAACCACTGCAGACGTCAGCAACCACTGCAGACGTCAGTCAGCCATCACTGCAGACGTCAGCAACCACTGCAGACGTCAGCAACCACTGCAGACGTCAGCAACCACTGCAGACGTCAGCAACCACTGCAGACGTCAGCCTTCACTGCAGACGTCAGCAACCACTGCAGACGTCAGCAACCACTGCAGACGTCAGCCTTCACTGCAGACGTCAGCAACCACTGCAGACGTCAGCAACCACTGCAGACGTCAGCAACCACTGCAGACGTCAGCAACCACTGCAGACGTCAGCCATCACTGCAGACGTCAGCAACCACTGCAGACGTCAGCAACCACTGCAGACGTCAGCCATCACTGCAGACGTCAGCAACCACTGCAGACGTCAGCCTTCACTGCAGACGTCAGCAACCACTGCAGACGTCAGTCAGCCATCACTGCAGACGTCAGCAACCACTGCAGACGTCAGCAACCACTGCAGACGTCAGCAACCACTGCAGACGTCAGCCATCACTGCAGACGTCAGCAACCACTGCAGACGTCAGCAACCACTGCAGACGTCAGCCTTCACTGCAGACGTCAGCAACCACTGCAGACGTCAGCCTTCACTGCAGACGTCAGCCTTCACTGCAGACGTCAGCAACCACTGCAGACGTCAGCCTTCACTGCAGACGTCAGCAACCACTGCAGACGTCAGCCATCACTGCAGACGTCAGCAACCACTGCTGCGCCAATGGTGGAGCCAGATTCAAAATTTAAATGTAGTAAATACAGGTCGCCTGCAGGTGGCGCCTCACAGACGGTTTTAGGCAGAAAGTTGATCTTTCAACTAATTTGCTCTAAAGTAACAAAATTATGACCAGGATATGTAGACAACACTATTGGACACTCATTTATATAAGTGGAATTTGGATTTGAGGGTGAGTTGTCCTTTAAACATTGAGCTGCTGCTTTAAGGATTTTACTTATAGATAGATAGATATTGATACTTTATTTCAGTTGTCCAGTAGCAGCAAAAATGAAAAATAAAATTGATCATTCTAAAAAGCTAACAATAGTAATAATACGCAATAGCCTCTGGGTGGAGCAGGACAGGTCACAAGGTGGAGTAGCCACTTGGTTCGGACCATTTTTACGGCTCTAGTCCAAAGTAAAATGCTAAATGCTTCATTAGCATTTTTCAAAAAGTTAGCCTTCCTCCAGTGGATTTTCATCTGATTTTTGCTTGGTTTGGACCATGAATCCTCTCTGCTCTATTCTGGACCAGTGCAAAACCATGAACACTGTACTGCAGCAACATCTCAGGTGGAAAAAAGATAAAATAAGACCTGTAAAGCACAAAACAACAACTTTTTCAAAGCTACTTAGGACTTGCTAACCCTAACTTTTGGGTTATTTATTTTTGTGATGTCTTCTAAAAGTGTAGTTGTGTTGTGACTGAAACCAGAGTTTTTCTCTCCCCTCAGTGTCATAACGCAGAGCAGTTGTACGTCTGGCTGCTTCACTTCATCTCCAACAACTACCTGATCTTCAGCCACAAACCAGACTTCATGGAGCTGTCAGGTCTGGACCTCTGTGACCGACTAACCATGTGTGTGTGTATTGGGTGTCTCTCTCTCTCTGTGTATCTATGTGTATCTATGTGTGTGTGTGTGTGTGTGTCTGTGTGCGACCGGCTGACCGACCACACTACTGTTATTATTACTGTTACCTTTCATCTTACTGTATTCAACCCACCTCCTCCTCTTCATCACCTTCTCACAGCCCTTCTCCCCAATGTCATCAGCACGAGTAACCTGGTCTTTCTTGGACCCCAGTTTCGGGGATCCACAAGTCTTTTCGGTCAATAATATTTACATTCTATTAGTTATTTTGATCAGATGCTTTATCTTATCTTATTTATTGATTTTATATAACTTTATTTAACTTCCCAGAGTGAGGAAGGCGTGTAACTGCAGACTGAAGCAGACAGTTCAAAGAGAGCAGAAGTGTTACCTGCCATGGAAGCTCAATTTGTCTGTATACAGATGTACAATGCTAAGCCTTTAAGCTCAATGCTAACACACTAGCTCAATGAAGCCCAATAGGGAAGTTCTCCAACTCACTCTGGATACTATTGACTTACTAAGAACAAGCAAAGAGGAGTTCTAGTGGAATTGGCTGCAGCCGAATCCTGGACTCACAATTGCCCCCTACCTTGAGGCTCTCCTCACTTGGTGACATAACAAGCTGTGGTTGAGCACGATAAAGACCCATATTTGTGGTCAAAAACACAAATGATGAATTATAAAGGAAATATTTTTGAACATAATAACAGCAATAAACATAGAAAACAGTACGATCCACCCAAGCCCCGTTGATCCAAGATGGCGTCCTTTTCAAATGAATGGCTTGTGCTATACATAGTTCCCACAGACCAATGAATGTCACATGACCTCCTCGGAGACGCCATCTTTGATGGCACGCTGCTGTGTTTGTGCATTCCATTAAACAGAAGAATGAGAATAAATGTAGATATTCAAACGCAAATTGGAAAAAAGGGCAACTTTTGAGCAAATAATTGTATATTAATACAATGGCACCACAGTTTAACGTGCTACGGACATGTTTTACATATTTGATCAAATTATGCAGCAAAAATTAACAAGCAATGCAAACATTTCTCAAAAACTTTAGATTTAATACCAGTTGGAGCTCCATTTAATTATTTTAATTATATTAACAATTAATTTAATTAATGCTAATGCCACACGGACACTCTGGATTGCTGTTATTGTTTATTTCCGCGTTTTTGACCGTATGTTTTGGTGAATGGTGGGCAACTGATTTTTCCAGGCGTAAAGAGCAGTTTATTTTATGACACAGATCTTTTTACAGAAGCAATGCTGTTTGTGAACATTGTTTTAGCCCACCATAGAACTATTATTATCTATTTAATACATTTACGTTACCCTCGAGAGCCTCGGACGCGACACCGATCCTCCTCATAATAAAGTAATCTAAATAATGAAACTCTCAAGTTACCAGATATCAGCATACACAAGTTAGTACTGAGTAAATTACGTCTGTCAACACATTATAAGATACGATACGCACCTGACACAAAGTGCTCCGAGCATATTCTTGCGTGTTTTGAGGCAGTTTCTTGCCTGTTTATCTTCGCAAGCCATAACCTCCGTTGTTGTTCTGACAAAAGCTTAGTCTTCTCACATTCATGAAGTCTAATGATGGGTATACTGTAAAATCCAAGTTTAACGGAACCTCCGGCACGATTTGAACATCCATTGACCCAGCAGGAGATGACCATTTTCAACTTTATCACGACATTAACACGTTTCAGCTTCTTTTTCTATTGTTTTTCCCACAGAATGCCAACACAAATGGCGCCGGGTCGGAAAATCCCCGTATGTAGTGACGTCATGTGGGAACTATGTATAAGTGGCGCATGTGCCACCTTGGGCACCGAAAGATAGCGGAACTCGCCCATATATGGGTATTGTCTGGTCCTCACGGTTCTGCACATGCTCACAGCTCCCATGATGTGTTGTGCCAAATACGCATGTGTGGCTGTCATGCACGTGCACAGAGGGGCTCGGCCGCGCTCTGACCAACCAGAGCTGCTGATCAGAGCTGCTGATCAGAGCGGAGTTAGAGCGGGAGACGATCGAGGACAGTTTGTGGCACTAAAGTGTGGATTTAAAGAAAACCGAGCTACGAGTGGCGCACGCGGATGTAAACAAAGATACAATACAATTTATTCTTGTATAGCCCTAAATCACAACAGAAGTCATCTCAGAGGACTTAACAAAAGCATTGAAATCACCAACACAGATCAGAGAATCAACAGTTAAAACACAAAAATAATATAGAACACATGTTGATAAATGTCCTTACATGTTGTAGAACAGGGGTGGCCAACCCGCGGCTCGTGAGCCGCATGCGGCTCTTTGGCTGGTTCCGTGCGGCTCTCGGGCTTTCACTCGACAAGCGTCAAAAACGCCTCGGTGGTGGCGCTGCCTTTCATTCCATATGTAGTTCTGACCCATAGTAAAGGCCGACTTCACTCCACTAGCCAGGCCGCCAAAACAATCTGACGTCGGCGAACGTCAATTCTGATTGGTCAGATGCGCTGTCAATCACTCTGCTGCTGCTACCTCAGCTGTAGCAAATATCATAACAAACAACACGTTGCCTCGAACCATGACGTCCGTACGGAAAAGAATTCCTTGGTCGCTGGATGAGGGCAACACCTTCCTCAGTTTGAGGAGAGGACACCAGCGTGATCTCGCTGGTTCCACCAGAAACCAGAAGGTGTTTGTGGAGCTAGCACTAAGGACGGAGCAGAATGATTCCCACAAACATGACAATGCAGAGAAAAGTTAAAAAGCTTAAAAGTGACAACCGTGAAATGAAAGATCGCAGCAGCAGAAGTAGAGGCAGACCCGAAAAGTCTGGAGGTGGTTTGACCAAATGGATTACATTTACGGACATCGGCTAACACCGGCTAACATGCTAAAACCAGCTAACAACAGCTAGCATTACACCAGGAGATAAGCCAACTCTGCCTGGTGAGTGTCTGTCTTCAATCAAATGCAAAAGTATCTGGTCTTATACTGAGCATGTGTCTGTGGTTCTAAATCAGCTAAAGTGGTGTTGGTGTTATGTGTCAAATCTATATCTTTTACTAAAGACAGTTGTGTTTCTGCTGAACACTGGGTTGAAACTTGATTTTTTTTTCTTGGTTAGAGATTGAAAGCATTCATTTCGAAATCATAATTGATGTTCGCTGACGTGAATTGTTCTGGTATCGACTCGCCCGGTTAGAACCAGGGCCAAACCATTAATACAAAGTACCGGGGAGAGGCTGAAGCGAGCGGTGGAAGCGCCCGCAAACCAGGGAGAGTCGAGTCCAGCCCTTTAGTGCTGTACGAGTCAATTTCTGTCATTATCATGTTGATGACATTTACATCTGTCAGAGCAGAGCACACCTCTCTCTGCTCAGACAGATTGCATGTGTGTGCGCGTGTCTGCTCGTGTGCGTACGTGCGCGTGCGTGTGTAAGGGTTGGGGTGATGTTTATGTAGTGCACATTTGTATGATGTGGCTCTTTGCTGTAACACAGTAAAAAAATTGGCTCTTTGTCTCTGACTGGTTGGCCACCCCTGTTGTAGAATGTTAAAGTGTCCTGGATCATCACCACACTCCTTTTTGTTAGACACCAACTGTCCAACAGACCCTCCTGCATCGGAAAGGAAAAACTCATAAGAAAAACCCAGTGGGAGAAAAGCATGGATCTATTATAATAACTGGATAGGGTATTACTATAGCTTGGAGCTGAAGAACTCGGGAGATTCTCGCAGTACTGCAGACTACCCCAGACTATATTCACATGGGATACCCAGACATTTTCCCCATAGAACTCAATGTAAGTTAAAACAGCGAGACCTCAGCTGACAGAAAACCTACGGCTTTAATAAAGGTCGGATTTTGTGGGGATTTTAGAGTCCCTTGTCATCCTGAACTTTTTTTCTTCTTAAATCCTTCGGTTTTCTTTAAATCCACACTTTAGTGCCACAAACTCTACTCGTCTGGCTCCCGCTCTGATGAACTGCTCTGATTGGTCAGAACTCAGCCGAGCCCCTCTGTGCTCGTGCGCGAGACCCACACACGCGTGTTTGGCGCAACGCATTGTGGGAGATCATCCACTGGCAGAACCAAGAGGACCAGACGATGCCCAAATACAGGCGAGTTTCCCATAGATCTTTCAGCCCCCACGCCGTCACAAAGCGCTACTGAGCACAACCATTCATTTGAATAGGGCGCCATCTTGGATCACTGGTGAGAAAATGAGAAGTGAGAAACCACGGGGAGACCCACATATTGGCCCTCATTTATGAAACTTGCGTACGGCCAAATCAGGGTGTAAATGAGGCGAACGCAAAAAATGTACACTTTTCGGCATTTATCAATCTGGACGTGAGCGAACGGTACACACAGAATATACGCCAGGTCAGGAGGTGGTGTAAATGTGTACGCTCATCTCAACCTTCATCACAACACGCCAAACACGCATGAAATTCAAGATTTGGACAAAAATACACATATTCCCACTCTAGCAAAATTATAAGCTGCGTTTTCATTGAGCATCACATCTTGAAATTTGTCTTTGTGCATCAGAAAAACTCTAATGGAAACACGCAAACTTGGAATAAATCACAGTTCATGATACGTTCATGAAGAAGACCCTCTACTGTTTCTTCCTTTTTAAATCTGACTTGTGCGTATTATTTTTTGTGAAGTGCTTTGTGATCCTGGTCTGTGAAAGGCACTTTACAAATACACTTGACATACTGACTAACTCCTTAAATCTCTGACCCGTCGTAAAAGCAGGGCGTGAAACAGGCGGTTTCTGATTTATAGGCGTGACTTTCATTAATACGCTAGTTTTCACCGCGGCATTTACTAACAGCCGCCATATTTGTACGCTCAAATCTGGGCGGATCTCACATGTTCATAAATCCCACGTTGGGTCTAGCGTATATGGAATCTACACCAATAATATACACCCTTTTCTGCGCAAGTTTCATAAATAAGGGCCATTGAGAGAAGGATCCGCTCCACACGGACGGACGGGCCATAAAGATCAAGATAAAAATCCTCCTATAGTGATGTCACACTCAGTCAGTACACTCCTAATTCACACTTTGACAGTTGTAACGTACTCCCATGCCCTCGGACCAGGTTTGGAAAACATTGGTTTGCAGACTTTAGTGTGACTCTGTCTCTGTGCAGACGAGGAGCGTGATGCAGTGCAGCGCATGCGGTGGCCATCGCGAGGTTACCTTCAGGAGCTCAGCGAGTATCAGCAGAAGAGACGCAAGCTTCGGCGGTCGCGCTGCTCACTTATGTGATGTCATCATGGACTTATCAGCAGCTAGCGTGATCGACCATGTGATACAGTCGCCGGCAATGGTGTGAGCGCTGTGTCCTCCATCGGCACCGCACTGTGAAACCCAATGACACCATCGACTTCAGTGTGTTGTTAGAGCATAATCATGGTACGCACCACTTTGAATCGGCTGTCTTTAAAAAATGTTTTACGCATCACCGTAATCTGGTTTTAACCCCAGGGAAGGCAGATGGTCTCTTTCTCTCTCTGGTTTCTCTGATTTTCACCATGGCATATTCTGCAGTTAGAAATGCGATGTAATGCTTACGTTGCTAACTTTACTCCCTTATATTTACTCAAATTTGGATTTTCTATTTTTGATAATTTTAGTATTCAATAAAACTTCAAACTCTTTATTTTACTGAGTTGTTGCTGTCGCTGCTCATTTAAATGTTTAACCTCTGAGGAAAACTAGAACTTTTTGTTTCTTCTCGGTGCATTGTTTTAAACCACTCACATCGAGGCTGCAGAGTTCTCTTTATCATTTTCACCCAGTCAAACGTTTGTTCAGGGATTTTTTTTCAACATCAAGGTGGACATTGAGAACATCTTTAGTGTAGCCAGGGAAACTACGTAGTTTTTCATGTTTGAGCAATAAAGCACGATGCCGCCTGGAGAGAACGGCAATGCAAGAGGACCCTGAGGCGCTTAGACCGAAGCGGAGGTCATGTGACTGGGGAATCGAACCTTCGGCTTTTCTTACACTGACGTCATTATTCAGACTTTGACATATCTGTGAACTGAGATGCCATTGGCTAATGTCGATCATGTGTTGTCAGAGCAAGGAATTGCATACTCTGGCCAGCAGGGGGCACAAGGTGGCTCTGGTGCTGCGCTCAGGAGAGGCACACATTACAAAACATGCATTTTAGGAAGCGCCACTTTCACAAAAACACCTACATTTAATAACACAGATTAAGCATCACTGTTTTTTGTGTCATTGTACTTCCGTCACTGTTAGCATCACTGTATTAGCCTTACGTCCTGAGCGCAGCATTCGTTTGTGAATCCTCCATTTTGTGACATGTTTGTCTTCTGAAATGTGCCTTTTGTAAAAACTACCTACAGCAGTCAAAACTCAGGGATTACAGCGCAACCTTTCCCCTTTTCTTTGCTTGCACATGTAAATATGACAATTAGTTTGTGCACGTACCCCTTTAAACCCCTCAGAGATTTTTTAATTCTGACAAAATCTTATTGTTGGTGTTTTCAAAGAACAGATCTGTATTTAGAAATAGCAAAGTTGCCCCAGGACTGAACCAGTACTGAATCGGGCCTCATGATGGCTGCTGGTATTAGATTGGATACTGTTTTAGTATAAGTTAGCATGCAATCACAGAGCCACTGGACCCCAACTGTCCCAGGACCAGAACCTGTTAGCATAGTGTTAATATTCATAATGTGTTTGTTTTGTAAATAAGTCCGGATTCACAAGCTTCTAGAGCCACTGTGCTGAGTTGACTGTTTGAAATGCAATAACTTCATGTTCCGCAACAACAACAAAAGTGAAATGTGTTTTAGTTTCATTATGAATTTCATTCACATGAAATGCAATAATAACACATGTAATGCGTGATGACCTCGGGATGTCCAGAAACGTTAATGTGCAGAATTGGGCAAGGAATCATTTAAAACCCAGTGGGAAATATGTGAGAAACCTCTGGGACACCCATGGATCCATTCCCAGACTGACAGAGGTAGATCTGGGACTGAGGCTGTAGATGCAGGTCCCATCATCATGAAACTTCACACATTCACTTTTGAAAATACTTGTTGCAGTGTGTTCCCTGTTTCCGTTAAACCGATTTCTCACGGATGCTTTGAACTTTCTTTCCTGGTGCTGTTTGTGTTGGTTCCACAGGGGGCGCTGTAGCTGCCAAATACTGCGTCTCAAGTTGTGGTGCGCGGCCTTCTCACTGTTCAGCAGTTGGAACACAGATGTAATGTAAAGGTTTCATTGTGAGTTTAAAGCAGTTTCCACCTGCCCTACCCAACCCGACTACTGCATTTCCGTTACGCTTTAATATCTGGCACTGTATCCAAGCAACCCCACAACAAACCAGTATTCTGGGAAATTCCTTGTTAACCATGGCTTCCAGCAGCACTCTGGCCAATCACTTTCACAACACTTTAGTACTAAATTGGCAGAGAAAGAACCAGGGCCAAGAGGGACCTTAGAGTAGAGCTGGTGGAAACAAGTCTTGTGTAAATGTTTCATGAGGCTAAAATTATTCAAAAATGAAAACACTTAGTAAAACACAACTTCACACAAAATATATTCAACAATCAGAGAAATGTGAATGAAGCTGCAAAACTACTTTAATAAACTACTTTTAAGAAAGTGTCTCAGTGATTAATTATAACAGCATTTACCTTCTCTCACACACATTTTAAAGAAAAGGGACAGAAATGTTTTACCCATTCATTCATTTATTTTCTGTCAAATTAAAGATAAACATTTGTTTGTTTAAACGGGAAAACCCTGTCGAAAAGTGCTCCGAGTCACAGTTACACTGAAGAAAAGGCGTCTGGGGAGGGGGGCTCACACTTTTATCGTTCAAAATAAATATTCTGCCCTCATCACAACTTAAATATTATAATACTTATTTTCTTGTTCTTTTCTCTGACGCCGCAGACTTTAAGAGCAAACAAATCAAAAATTATTGACAAGAGAAATCCCGAAGGGGCTGAGGAATGGAGCCACAGAAACACAGTTCAAAACACCAGAACTTTACAACCCTGAGATTTAGCAGTGTGTGACCAGGCCAGGTACAGTTACGTGAAAAACATATCTATACATTAATATGTCAATATTATTATTATTATATGAATATAAGTCTGGAATTTGAGGATTCTGCTCTGAAAGCAACACTTTTGTAAGAACATGTTTAGCAGCTGGATTCAGGCTTTTAGGAGGAGGATGTACATTGGATGGAGCTGATATTGTCTGAATGATTGTCCCTTTACTCAATCCTGATTTCTAGATGTTCTAAGCTTTAAAATTGTGTATGGCACATGTGTGTGAACAGAGTTAAAGATGGCTGATGACAGTAGTCTCTGCTTTGGACTAATGTTAGCATTGGCCTTAGCATTGGCCTTAGCATTGGCCTTAGCATTGGCCTTAGCATTGGCCTTAGCATTGGCCTTAGCATTGGCCTTAGCATTGGCCTTAGCATTGGCCTTAGCATTGGCCTTAGCATTGGCCTTAGCATTGGCCTTAGCATTGGCCTTAGCATTGGCCTTAGCATTGGCCTTAGCATTGGCCTTAGCATTGGCCTTAGCATTGGCCTTAGCATTGGCCTTAGCATTGGCCTTAGCATTGGCCTTAGCATTAGCCTTAGCATTAGCATTAGTGAAAGCACTGGTGTGAGCAGTAGCATGTGAGGACGTTTGTCATCAATAACAAATGTTCCAGTTGTGAAAATAAAAAAGAATTCTATAGATTCTGAGATTTAAAATGAGGTGTAACATGTCTGTGGAACCAACATTAACGGCTGAAGTGGAGCTAACGTTAGCGGCTCATCTGTTTGTGGAGCAAAGGTTAGCAGTGAATCACAATGTTTCATAATCATTAGGATTGAAACGTTTGTTGTGTTTTGAACTCGAGTTGAAGTGATTTCTGCAGCAGATGAAAACAAAAGACTAAATAAATAATAACCCTCATAGTAACATTAAAGGGGGTAGGGACTGTTACCAGGGAAACTGTGGCAGCCATTTTGTGTTTAGGAGACCAGAATTCTCACAGAGTGCAGGCTGCAACATAGAGCTGGTGCGTTACTGGTCAGGTCTGTGGGGTGGCGCCCTCTGATGGTACTGGTCAGGTCTGTGGGGTGGCGCCCTCTGATGGTACTGGTCAGGTCTGTGGGGTGGCGCCCTCTGATGGTACTGGTCAGGTCTGTGGAGTGGTGCCCTCTGGTGTTACTGGTCAGGTCTGTGGGATGGCGCCCTTGTCTGGTCAAAACGGCAGATGCAGCGTTTGATGTGGGCGAGTTTGTTGTGCAGATATTCACAGCGTTGTTTCTCCTCCTGGAAATTTGGGCTCAGCTGTGGACAGAGAGGAGAGCTGGGGGTCAGTCCAAAGAGAGCTGGGGGTCAGTCCAGAGTCCGGAGGGTGCTCTAGAGACCTCACCTGTTTGATCTTCTTATATTCGCTCAGGACCTCCTCCAGGACCTTCTCGTGCTCGTTGGACCCGGGTCTCAGCTTGCTGCTCTCCTGCTGAAGCTGGGTGAATCTCCGGGTCACGGCCTCAACACGGGCATGAAGCCGTCTGTACTCTCCATACTCAGAGTTAAAGTCCTGTTTGTACTTCTGCCTGTGGTTCAGCGATGAAAGCGGCGGGTACAACCTGAGGAGCACAGGAGAGGGTCACTGAGGGAGCATGAGGGAGAGGGTGCGACCTGGGGAGTGTGTAGTACCGTCCCCATAGTACAGTCCCTGTAGCACCATCTCTGTGTGTGTAGGACTGTCTCACTGGTGCAGTGCAAAGGATCATGGTCTCTGCAATTCACCACTTTGTTCCGTGTGAGCCATTAACACAGTCACACGACAAGAAACATTTAATACTGGCCATAGTGTCGAGGTGTACTTTGAGGGTGAAAGTGCTTCATGTTTTGGGGGAATTTCCTTCATTACATCCCCTACATACCGAAAGCGAAGCGCGGATCACGTGCCTACATACACACCGGCAGAGCAACTAGGCACGCCATTGGGCCAGTCTTTCTGATTCAAATGATGCGTGTGTCATGTCGTGTAAGGGAAGATCTGAGGATCTAATCGGTGGTCGTTACTCACAGAAGATAGTCCTGGAGGTCACTGCAGGGCAACAGCGGCTGGGGACCCTTCAGCTCGGGCTTGGCTGCAACAACAAATTCACAGTTAGCTCCTTCTTCAAAGAATTCACTCTGTTTTAAGGCTGTAAAACCCCCCCACCAGAGGGAGAAAGCAGAGCGAAAGAACTGAGACAGATAACAAAGAGAGAGAGACCCCACTGACCTGACTGGACCTGCACGTGCCGCTCTCTCTTCTTTTCTTTCCGCCGCTGCCCTCGGTCTCTGGACGCAACACTTTTCTCTCGTCGTTTGGAGGAGCTTTTCCTGGGTTTTGGCGGTGCACTTGTGGAGCTGGGGTCTCTGCAGGTGGAGCTCTGATCAAGGGGCAGAGCCTGAGAGCCGCAGCCTTCAGGGGTGGACGGAGACTGGGATGAAGCCAGCGGGTCGGCCAGGTCTAGGATATTAAAACACATAGACAAGTCAGATTTCGCCCAGCCCTATAATACATTTACAGAATGAGAAGTAGATGAACACATGGACATTGTATGACAGCGTGTGACAGATATGAGCTTTGAGGTGTCCTTTGGGCGCCTGGAGATGATCCTGCTTACAGAAAACTGGTGTCAGAACCAAACTGTTCAAAAGCCAGTCTTAGTGGTTGCAACGTTAGATTGCGTAGCTTTTAGAGTGGTGGTAGAACTGGAAGGTCCTACCATGAGAGGGGGCGGGGCTCGGCTGGTGACTGACAGCTGGGTGGGCGGGACTCGGCTGATGACTGACAGCTGGGTGGACAGGGCTTGGCTGGTGACTGACAGCTGGGTGGGTAGGGCTCGGTTGGTGACTCACACCTGGGTGAGCGGGGCTTGGCTGGGGTCTGTGTGAATCCTCTAGGGGGCGCTGTGGCCTGGTGCTGAGGTGAGAGATTCGAGGTTTCTTTGGAGCCAAAGGATCGATGAAGTCACCGTCAGGAGGCCGCTTCTACAACAAAGAACACAATCATGTTGTCACATCAAACCTGGTCATACCACAACATAGTCCAAATTACATTTTGTTCCAAGATCTGGAGGTGCTCCATTGAGCTCCATTAACAGGTGGGAGGGGTTAACTCCTTTTGGATTGGATCCGAGTTAACCGTCATGTATGTAATGCACCCGAGAGAGTCTTTAGCATTTAGCCTAGCCATCACCTCTGCCGCTAACGGACCCCGTGAGGAGTAGCACCACAATCTTTTGCCAGCAATGAAACATTCCTCTTGCTCCTGCTTAAATTTCTTGATTGAACCAGACTGGAATACTTTCCTATTGCATTCTTCACCATTGCCAAACTACAACTTTTCCGTTCGGCACAAACTTTTGACGTCACCTACATCCAACTACAACACCCGTCTCCCTAGCTCGCTGATTGGTCGGATGGAATTCAACCGATGTCATCGCAAACACAGGGACTAGACCCAGACGTTACATGCAGGGAAATGATTATTGACCGGAGAGTACGGATTAGGGATGTAAAAAAACTATGAATTTTCATGACCGACCACCGAGCCTCATTAACCGGTTAAAACCGGTTAACCGCGTAGTTTAAAATATTCCACGTTCTTTGAAATAACAGCCATTACGAGCCGCGCAATTTCCATAAGTGCAGCTGAGCGTTCTGCTGGATCAGAGCTGAGACAGCGGCGCCAAAACCCGCAACAGCTTCGGCACCTTTGCGCACAGAGAACTGCTTTTTTAATTTTCCCATTCTTCTGTGCTGCGGGTTAAAACCAAAACTTTTTAGCAGCAGACGACGGCTCGTTCACATGGTCAGAGCAGCGCGTGACGAGCCGCGTCTTGCAGGTCTTTGCTAAAGTTTAAGTACAAGTGATGTGTGTGGAGCTGATCTAATGACATGTTCCATGTGGTTTGACTGGAGCCGCGTATTTGCGAGGATCCTTCGGGCTCCGTGACACAGAGGAGCGTGACAGACCGGTATGTGTGTGTGTACAATACATGTATGTGTATATGTACAGTGCCTTGCGAAAGTATTCGGCCCCCTTGAACCTTTCAACATTTCGCCACATTTCAGGCTTCAAACATAAAGATATAGAAATTAATTTTTTTGTCATGAATCAACAAGTGGGACACAATCGTGAAGTGAAACGAAATGTATTGGATAATTTACACTTTTTGAACAAATAAAAAACTGAAAAGTGGGGCGTGCAATATTATTCGGCCCCCTTGCGCTAATACTTTGTAGCGCCACCTTTTGCTGCAATTACAGCTGCAAGTCGCTTGGGGTATGTCTCTATCAGTTTTGCACATCGAGAGACTGGAATTCTTTCCCATTCTTCCTTGCAAAACAGCTCGAGCTCAGTGAGGTTGGATGGAGAGCGTTTGTGAACAGCAGTCTTCAGCTCTGGACATCAGCTCTCAACACCTGGATACGTCTATTTGTGAACCATTCCATTGTAGATTTGGCTTTATGTTTTGGATCATTGTCCTGTTGGAAGATAAATCTCCGTCCCAGTCTCAGGTCTTTTGCAGACTCCAACAGGTTTTCTTCCAGAATGGTCCTGTATTTGGCTCTATCCATCTTCCCATCAATTTTAGCCATCTTCCCTGTCCCTGCTGAAGAAAAGCAGGCCCAAACCATGATGCTGCCACCACCATGTTTGACAGTGGGGATGGTGTGTTCAGGGTGATGAGCTGTGTTGCTTTTACGCCAAACATATCGTTTTGCATTGTGGCCAAAAAGTTCGATTTTGGTTTCATCTGACCAGAGCACCTTCTTCCACATGTTTGGTGTGTCTCCCAGGTGGCTTGTGGCAAACTTTAAACGAGACTTTTTATGGATATCTTTGAGAAATGGCTTTCTTCTTGCCACTCTTCCATAAAGGCCAGATTTGTGCAGTGCACGACTGATTGTTGTCCTATGGACAGACACTCCCACCTCAGCTGTTGTTATCTGCAGTTCATCCAGAGCGATCATGGGCCTCTTGGCTGCATCTCTGATCAGTCTTCTCCTTGTTTGAGATGAAAGTTTGGAGGGACGGCCGGGTCTTGGTAGATTTGCAGTGGTCTGATACGCCTTCCATTTCAATATAATTGCTTGCACAGTGCTCCTTGAGATGTTTAAAGCTTGGGAAATCTTTTTGTATCCAAATCCAGCTTTAAACTTCTCCACAACAGTATCTCGGACCTGCCTGGTGTGTTCTAGGGTTTAATATTTTTCCCGAAAATGAGACGTATTAAATCCCGGGAAAAGACTACGTCTTTCCCGGGAAATCCCGGGAAATAACTGTTGTTTGTAGTTGTTGTGTTTAGCCCAAGTAATGTATGATATCACTAAAATATATAATCCAACAAAAGCTGCCATCTCCACTAGTGTTTCACCAAGCGACGTGCTTTTCTAAAGTAGCCATAGCGTTTTCAGACGTTTTGTTGATGGGCTTTCTTCAGGAATTTCACTAATATGAGATTCTAAATGTCTGCGCAATCCACTTGTCGACCAGTTACGTGCGGTGTGGTTTGGAGGCACTTACTTCAGCCCAATCAGATGAACATATATCATATAAATCAACAGAACCTACAGAGCGGCTTATTCACAATTAGTTTGGCTACAGCAGAATGTTTTCCATGGCCCGCATTGTTTGCTCAAACAAAACGCAAAAGTTCGTAAAAGGCACATTTCCAATTGTGTTATGGGTCTTACCTTAATTATTAATGAACAGCACAGACCACTTCGGTTCAGACCAGTTTCATGTTTAAGTCCAGATAATAGTTTGAGCACAGATATGTAATCCCCCATTTGGAAATAAGCCCAAAGAGTTTTAAAGCGTAAAACAAAACGGGTGCCACCTCCATAAACTGTGTTTTCGCTGCAGCCGACTCTCGGGCGCATCCAATTTCTAATATCAACCTTCTTACCCTTCTCCTCTCTTCCTTATCATTCTTATCGTCATTGGAAGCAGAACATTACCCTAAATGCATTTTATATGATCTTAAAATGTGTTATATGTATGTTAGCCAAACCTGTTGCTGCCCTTAGCAGATAGAAAAAAAGAAAGGAGCTTTCTGATAGAATTGGACGTAGCCAAATTCTGGGCTCACATGCGCCCCGTACCCTGAGGCTGGCTTCATTACAAGTCGTGGTTTAGCGCGATTAAGACCCATATTTGTTGTCAAAAACACAATTTATGAGCCATCCTCTCAGCTGTAGACATGTGGATTGTAAATGAAATATGTTTGAACTTTGAACAACAATAAACGTGCTCTATAATAGGAGCGCACTGGATTTTTTTTTTAAACTTTCATTTCCCGTTTCCCGTCATAACATTTCCCGGGAATCGGGAAATAGTTTTGATCAGATTTCCCGGGAATCCCGTGTCCCGGGATTAAACCCTAGTGTGTTCCTTTGTCTTCATGGTTCTCTCTGCGCTTTAAACAAAACCCTGAGACTATCAAAGAGCAGGTGCATTTATACGGAGACTTGATTACACACAGGTGCATTCTATTTATCATCATCAGTCATTTAGGACAACATTGGATCATTCAAAGATCCTCACTGAACTTCTGGAGTGAGTTTGCTTCACTGAAAGTAAAGGGGCCGAATAATATTGCACGCCCCACTTTTCAGTTTTTTATTTGTTAAAAAAGTTTAAATTATCCAATAAATTTTGTTCCACTTCACGATTGTGTCCCACTTGTTGATTCATGACAAAAAAAAATTCTTTATGTTTGAAGCTGGAAATGTGGCGAAATGTTGAAAGGTTCAAGGGGGCCGAATACTTTCGCAAGGCACTGTATATGTGTGTGTGTGTGTGTAAATGTAAGCTCCAATGTAGTTCTGACCCGCGCCAGTGTGCAACTTTGGCGGTATCAGAGGGGAGAGTCGTCCCGGGGTTTACTAATACATGAGCGCACACAGCTAGATACGGACCCGCTTGTCACACCGTGTAAATAGGGCTTAAAATAGGGCTTAAAATAGCGTTTAAGAAACGTCCCCTCTCCGCTTTTTTTTTTTTTAACCGACAGCTTTGACCGGTTAATGCTGTGACGGTCAACCACCGGTTAAACGGTCACCGCTTTACATCCCTAGTACGAATGGCTAAGGCCAGGCTAGTATGGTCCCACAGAAAATGTGTTTTTGGATGTAAATATGTGAGGACACCATTTGTTTCCCTGATTGTTCGGCTGCGGCCTGCTGTGTTTTCAGAATCCATGGTGAACTAAACACAAGAGGGAGGCCTGTGATGAGAAGGAGCAGTGTGAAGCATCCTGGTGCGAGTGTAGTTACCTGAGGAGATGTGCAGGGGGTGCTCTCTTTCGGGGAGCAGGAGGGGAGGGGCTCAGTGCTCAGGCCCAATTTACTGCAGACAAAAAGATGGGGATTTAGTTTCACACAGAGCGATGTGTGTGTGGTCCTTAGTAGTTGTGTTATTCACCGTGAGCGGTTGCGGTCCGCCTGCGTGCGCTCCTCTTCGGTGTACCCAGGCCACTGCTTCTGCACCTCCTCAAAGAGATGCTCCTTCAGAGAAAAGGAGTTCTCCCTGGGATTCAGCGCAGCCACCTGAAAAGACACCGGCCAAATTAACTAATCTCTGCAATTTGCCTCAATGGGGAAATATCAAATCAGGCCTATAACCACAAGACCAGGCCATTATCAGAGACACAAATAAAACGCAGTCAGTCAAATTCAGTCAGGCAAAATGGCTCATAGAGGTTGAGTGTGTGTCTTTTATTATGGATCAGTGTGAGAGTGTGTCCTCTGCAGTGGATCAAGTTGTGGATCAGGTCGAGAGTGTCCACTGCTGTAGATCAGGTCTAGAGTATGTCCTCTGTTGTGGATTTGTTCTAGAGAGTGTCTTCTCTTATGGATCAAATCCTCTAGAGTGTGTCCTTTAGACCTGATACGCGAGTGTAGAGGACCTCTGTTGTGGATCAGCTCGGTGTGCCAGTATTTTTCTCACCTGCTGTAGTGTTGTACCCACGGTCGTCCGGTCCTTGGGATTGAGCCCATCTCGCTGCAGTCGTGCCAGCAGCTCCAGCTTCTTGTAGGGGCGCAGGGCGAGAAGGTGCATGATACGGTCCCGCAGAGGGCGCTGTGCTACGGGGTTGTTGGTGAGGCACTTACGGAGGGTGTTGGCCGGGTTGATGGGTGTAGACCGTTTGCGCTCAGGCACCACGTCTGCGCCGCCCAGGGCGGGTTTACGGCAGGGCACGAGCTTTCCTGAAGCAGAGAGCGTGCGCCTGGAATTACTGTAGGCCCTATAGTTTCGGCCTCTGATGACTTATTTACTTTGAATGTTAGTAAATATAAAACTGCAACAGCAACTGTATGTTGAAAAATATCTTACATTTAATTAAAACCTATTTGTCCAACTCGGACTTTTAGAACTTTTACTTATTTATTTATGGTCTGAGGACTTTAGTTTGGTCTCTGGTCTAAAGCTCTCACCTCTGGGTCCTCCAGGTTTGAGGACTTTAGTTCGATCTCTGGTCTCCTCCGCAGCCTGGTTCCTGCTCATACATTTGTTTGTGGCACACACAGTGAGTTTAGTCTGAACAGGGGCCAGAACAGAGAGAGGAGGGGTCCCAGACCTGACACAGAGGGTCACACAGAGGGACAGGGAATTAGCAGCAGTTACAGGCACTCTAGTGGCCTCAGTGAGGATTCCAAGTGTGAGCATAATGAACAAGTTCAACAGAGTGTTCTGAGGACAGGGTCTACACAGAGTAGCTCACCTCTGCTCCACACACTCGTAGCTCTCCTGAGGATTGTCTTTGGTTTCACTACAGAGGAAGAATCCAAAGGCCTGAGGGGCAGAGCCTGAGCATGGGACCTTAATGCTCTGAAAACACACACACACAATGACTCATGTACGTACACACACACACACACACACACATACACACTTACCCCCTGCTGCCCTTTGAACTGGATGGAGGGCTGATCTCCTGACTCAGTCTGAAAAACATAAGCCACACTCAAACTACAACAAACCCGTGGCAACATAATTGTGTTGTACCTCATCAATCAAGCTGTGATAGCAGTTTTAGATTGTGGATTAACTAGTAGCTCAGTGCTTCAAAATCCACAATCACCCAAGACTGTGGGTTTTGAAGTAACCGTTCAGCCCACATTCTCTGCATGTAACCTTTCTGGCCAGGGTTACTCAAGTAGTAGCATTCCAACAGAGCCCTGTTTTTGTACCTCGCCCACTTTCTCCTTGTTTCAGTTGCCCATTTCTCATCGAGGTGGTCTGGTTCCCTAACACCTAACACAGTAGGGTTGCAACAATTAGTCAACGTTGTCAACAAAAATCGATAATACAAATAGTCGACAATGAATTCCATTGTCGACTATTGTCGCCAGATGTGTTTTTCCAACAGTGAGGCCTCCTCTGTCTCACAAACAATCTCTGCAGAGAGTCGCACATGCACAAGAGCGTCTATCGAGCGGAAACGTAAAGAGTGATGGCGGCGCCCGTCAGCTCCGTGTAGAAAAACCTCTAAAGTTTGGAAGCATTGTAGTCTGGATACGGCAATAATTAAGTTTACTTGCAAGGATTGCAAAGCAGACATTGCGTATCACGGCAGCCCCTCGGCGATGCACGAACATTTGAAGAGAAAGCATGAGAGAGACCAAGATCCCGGAGCGTGGCCGCTTTGTGGTGAATGACAGCGTGTTCCAGTGTATAAAATGAAAGGCTCAAGTTTAGCGCGTCAATTCTCCCTCCCAGTCACAAATGGTCAGTACACAGCGGTTCTGTGAAGCTGCTTTGAAAACAGCAAGGTGAGCGCACGGCCAAAGCGAAGCCATAATGTGACCAGCGCGGACAGGACAAGCACGGATTTTTGTACAACATGTGGACGCAATAAATACACCACTGTGAGAAATACGCCTCTGGAAGAGTCCCCCGTGTCTCCTCCTGTAGCCCAGAAACTAAAACTCACAAAATTAAAGCTGGGGTACCTGAATTTCCCTTGCATTCATAATGCAAGTTGGTAGTGCCCAAACGTAAAATAAATAACTATTACAACAAAAAAAACACAAGAAGTCTTGTTTTTTATGTTTTTTTTTTTTTCATAATTAAGAGAGAACCATGTTAGTCAATATTTTACTTTTTGGGCTGAGAGCAGGGTTTTTTTAGCTCAAAAGATGGCGCGAAATGTGTTCCTCTACCTAAGGGGGGCTTGGCAAACAATAATTGAGAAGCAATGGTCTATACTGACCAAGCACTGTGCCAAATTGGTCTTGGATAGGACATTTTTATTTACTTTTTGTATGAACCAACTTTTGTTGTTATCATTTGCCAAATAATTAAAGCAATTTCAGACAAAATATAAGAAAAGTAGACTAATCGTTTCAATAGTCGGTGACTAGTCAACTATTAAAATAGTCGTTAGTTGCAGCCCTATAACACAGATCTTGTTTGGTCGGGCGACGTCTGTGCCGTCATCTCATTGTTTTTGTGATACTCCAAGGTACTAATGTGTGTAGTAGCATTTAAGGTTTTGATTAAGGTCCCACACTGGATGTTAGTGTATTCTGCAACCTACCAAGTGAGCCATCCAGCAGCTATATGTATAACGGTCAAGTGCCTCTGCTCTGACCAGATCTAGAAGGTGTCCTCTGTTGTGACCAGACCTCGGTGATGTTTCTGATATTAAGAGTGGATGGAGCTAAACATGAAATCAATACAAGTTTACTTCATGTAAGATAGTTATATGACACACATAATGTAGGAAAAAATAATGTGTAATATGATGTTGGGCATAACATACGTAACATACATTGTTATGCCTCTAGACCTGAATGTCGTTGGTTCAAGCCCACCACAAGACCTACTTCACGACTCCCACTGCTGTCGTTGTGTCCTAGGGCAAGACACTTAACCCCACTTTGCCCGAAGCCCCCGCTGAAAGATCAAGGCTCCTGTGGACTCACCACCTGCAAGAGGATCAGTGAGGGGCTGTGCTCTGTGTACTGGGTGCAGCTCTGACTGCACCCAGCCCTCAGTCCCGGATCTGCAGCCCTCAGTCGGCCCTGGATCTACTGCATCGGCCCTGGATTTATAGCCCTCAGCCCTGGATCTACAGCCCTGGGTTTAACTCTATCCAACTCTGATCTTTTGATGGTGAATCCAGAACTTTGTGAAGTCCACCAATATGAGTGCTGTTGTGATATATGGCGAAACATAAAAACATTGAATTGAGTATTTTAAAGGATTGGTGGTGGGTTAATAAAAACACAGTTGTTACAGATGTATGGGCCTTTGTAGAAAACACATAATGAAGAATCCAGCATTGGGTGTGAAGGTTTGAACATTTTACATCTCAGACAAAATACCTCAAAATTATGATTAAAAGTTTACAAATGTGAAGTGCTGACGATACTTCACTCAAACATATGGTACAGTTTAATCTACGACGTTCTTACTATTTAAAACAAAAAACAAACAATATAATTGATGCAGCAAAATACTGGTTAAAATACGACTTAGTGGAATTATTTGGTGGAAAAATGCACTTTTAAAGTTGGAACAAAAGTTGATGAAATTGCTCACTCAGCTCCTACTACCAGCACTGGCCGATACCAACAAGTCTCCAACTTTTCTAACTAATTTTACTCACTAAATATCGATTGTCATTCGAATAAATCTAGCACAGTACACACAGAACAAACCAGTCTTAATTCTCCAGTTAATTATACGAATGTGCGCTGATTAATTAGTTCTTGAATCCAGTTTAAAGAGCAGAGAGTAGCAGTTAGCTCCACTGTTAGCATTAGCTGCGTGGCACTTAACAAGGCGGCGATTCAAGTTAAAAATAAAGTTAAAAACATGAAAGTAACTCACATTACAAGAGTGGAAGGTCTCCAGGGCCCTGAGTACGCTCTCGGGGAACTTCACGTGTAGAACGGACACCTTCTGCCCGCTGTTCTGGCCACAGTTCAGCCCGAAGCTCCCCTCATCCAACGCGGCCATCTTGTGCCTACTTCCACCATGCTCTCCCTGACAGCGGGGCATTTGAGGCTCCAACTCCGGGGAAGAGGAGCCCAGGCTGGGGAGGGACTACCGAGAACACCCGGCGAGGTACTACCACAGACAAAGAGGCATTTAGAGGCTCCAGCCCCGGGGAAGAGGCGCCCAGGCTGTGGAGGGACGATAGCAAACACCCGGAGAGCAGCAGCCGACCCTCTGCGCTCTCTGCCCGCGGGGAGAGGACCAGTTTTCCGAGTGTGGATCAGCTGTAGTCCACCCCCTCCGGTGGTTCTGAGACAGTAACGAGTGAGTGAGTGAGAGAGTTATAGAGCTATGGTTATATTCTGGACTCATGAAGTCGCTTCACAGCATTCACCCCACTCACGGTGGTTGTAAGCTTTTTCTGTAGCCACAGCTGCCCTGAGACAGACTGACCGAACCGAGGCAGCATAATCTGTGCCATCGGGCCCTCCGACCACCAAAAATCATTCATACACACGCATAAACGCATTAACACACGCATAAACGCATTAACACACGCACACAGAAGTATCGTGCATCATAACTCATTAGCCGTTTATGCGTTTAACAATAATGTTTATTATTTCTATAAGAAATAATATACATAATAAAAGACCAGAGAAAGCAATTCATTGTGTAGCTCTAAGGCTCCCCTTCCTCTTGGACAGCAATAGAAACACCAGGATACATGGTTTTTATCAGTTTGCATTTTATTGGTACGATAAATTTCACTTTTTACAATTGGACAAAAAATCCGAAACACAACATAAATAAATCTTCCAAAAATATCTTTGATTTCTGTTTTTTTTTAAGGCTGTGACAGTTGTGGCGTGTGCTGTAATCCTGATATGTGGCAGTGGATCCGCACCAGAAAACATATATATCACTGGGACCAGAGAGAGATAGAGAGACCAGAGAGAGAGACCATAGAGAACCGAGAGGCCAGAGAGAGTGTTTGTGTGTGTCTGTGTCTGTCTCTCTCTCGAGTTTCTCAAAGGTGCGTTTTGGGCCTGTTGTTATTCTGAGACATTAGAACTTTCTGTGTGGAACCGTGAAAAAGACTAGTTCTCTTCACCCTGAGAAATTGTCACATTAATATTAGTTTTTGTTTAATAATCAGGTATTTATCAATTTCTTTCTGTAAACTTTAAAATTGTTTTTGATTTGTGGGTTGTGTCCAGCAGGGGGCGCTGCAAAATCTGTAGATGATATGCTTAAATTAAATCACACGTTTGTACAATCACCGTCTGGGATCATATGTGTAAGAGTATAGTCTCCAGCTCAGGCTATAACCACTTCCACAGAAGGCCTTTTCAATATATTATCTTTATAAACACATTTATGCAGCATCAAACACATCTGAGACTTGGGAGAAAGACCAGAGAGAGGCCAGAGAGAGGCCAGGGAGAGGCCAGGGAGAGGCCAGAGAGGCCAGAGAGAGGCCAGAGAGAGGCCAGGGAGAGGCCAGTGAGAGGCCAGTGAGAGGCCAGTGAGAGGCCAGAGAGAGGCCAGAGAGAGGCCAGGGAGAGGCCAGAGAGGCCAGAGAGAGGCCAGGGAGAGGCCAGGGAGAGGCCAGAGAGGCCAGAGAGAGGCCAGAGAGAGGCCAGGGAGAGGCCAGTGAGAGGCCAGAGAGAGGCCAGAGAGAGGACAGAGAGAGGCCAGTGAGAGGCCAGAGAGAGGCCAGAGAGAGGCCAGAGAGAAATCAGAGAAAGTCATGTTTATGACCAGGGCCGAGCACATTCCCCGTATTCTCACTGCCCCATCTGGACCCTGATCACTTCAGGACGCTTGTATCTCGTTACAATTTAAAATCTGTGGGTCGTTACCACCAGCTTTGAGACACAAGGGTCGGGGGGAAGTTCCTGATACTAGTGTGTCTCGAGCTAAACACAGCTGAGGGTCTGTGATGACGAGCAGTGGAACATGAGGAGGAGAGAAAGACCAACTCGAGGACCCTGTTCATAACAACTCCTTTTGGAAAAACAAGATTTGACGACTGTCACACCTGTGGGCAAACACGTTGCATTTGACCTGTCAAAAACGCAGAAGGTAAGACTCAGTGGGTCAGACGCAGTGGGTCAGACGCAGTGGGTCAGACGCAGTGGGTCAAACGCAGTGGGTCAGACGCAGTGGGTCAGACGCAGTGGGTCAGACGCAGTGGGTCAGACGCAGTGGGTCAAACGTGGCGGTCGTCCATTAGCTGCAGCAGCGCCTGCAACAGACGGTCGTCACGGTGCCGGTAGCCGCTCTGGTAGAAGCGGTCAACGTAGCGGCCGTACAGCGGTTCAGCAGGTGTCTGTGCGCGCGTCAGTAGCTCCAGAGCCCGGTACAGAGCCTGAGGAGGGAGAGGCCCCCCCTGGGGAGGGAGAGGGCCCCCCTGGGGAAGGAGAGAGCCACCCTGGGGAGACTGTCTGCTGAAGGCTGCCTGCAGCAGGTGTTGCAAGGCGAGGGAGGGGGTGGGCTCAGAGGGTGGGGGGGTCTTCTCTGTATGGGGGAGCAGCGGCTCCTGTGTGAGCTCCTGTGGACAGAGAAGAGAACAGTGTTAAAAATCCTAAACCTGTCTCCGGATGGACTCATGCTGAATATGTCAGTGTTTGTCCTAGTCCTGAGGGAGGCAGGGGAGCTCTGGTCTCTGATCTTGTCTCACCTCCATGTGCTCCACCCCTCTGCGGTCGTTCTGGACCGGGTTGTAAGGGGTGTAAACTCTGGGTTTCTTCATGTGTTCTGGTTTTTCTGACGTCCCATGAAGAATCAGCCTCCAGCTGAGGATCCGACCGTTGTTTTCCATCCGACCGGACTGAGATGAGATCAGAAAACAGGTTTATAGCAGGATTAAAGCAGGACTAAAGCAGGACTAAAACAGGACTAAAGCAGGACTAAAGCAGGTTCAAACTACATCTAAAGCAGGTCTGAAACAGGACTCACGGTGTCAGTGATCTTCAGGGCCCAGGTTCCGCTTGGGTCTTCTCCCCAGCTGTGCACAGACATGAAGTACCAGTTCTTGAAGCCGCTGGCTGATGTGTCCCGCTCCCTCTCTGCGAGCAGCACCGTGGTCGTGCCTGAGGCAGGAGACAGGTTTGGGTCAAAAAATATTCACGCATTCATAAGTTCAGCATTTGGACCAAAAAGCTCAAGTTTGGTCACATTGAAATAAGGACCCTCAAATGGACAAACTTAACTAGAAACTTGCAATGGCTGAAGCCATTGCGATTGACTGCGGAACAGATCTAATGTGGAAATCTGCTAAAAAAAATCCTTGAAATCCTTTAAAAGGCCTTGAAACTGTTAAAATACTTGATAGATATTTGAAACTCCTGAAGTCCTTGAAATTGTTGAAACCTTTAAACTCCTGAAATCCTTGAAACTGTTGAAACATTGAAACTCCTGAAATCCTTGAAACTTTTTTTAAACCTGGAAACTGTTGAAAGTGTGGAAACAACTCCTGAAATCCTTGAACCTCCTGATATCCTTGAAACTGGTTAAATTCTTAAACAGTTGAAATCCTTGAAACTACTGAATGTATTGAAAGTGTCCTTGAAACTGAAAAATCCCCTCACCGCTGAAACAATTTGGTTCCTGTAACTAAGGAAACCTGGTCTGTGGTCATTATCTGGTGGTGGTCTGAGTCTTCGTTTGGGTCTTGGTCTGGTGGTATAATGCAACCTATTAGGTTGCATTATACTGGTTTACATGGAAAAATCCCTATTAGGTTGCATTATACTGGTTTACATGGAAAAATCCCTATTAGGTTGCATTATACTGGTTTACATGGAAAAATCCCTATTAAGTTGCATTATACTGGTTTACATGGAAAAATCCCTATTAAGTTGCATTATACTGGTTTACATGGAAAAATCCCTATTAGGTTGCATTATACTGGTTTACATGTACAAATCCCTATTAAGTTGCTTTATACTGGTTTACATGTAAAAACCCCTATTAGGTTACATTATACTGGTTTACATGTAAAAATCCCTATTAAGTTGCATTATACTGGTTTACATGTAAAAACCCCTATTAAGTTCCATTATACTGGTTTACATGTAAAAACCCCTATTAAGTTCCATTATACTGGTTTACATGTAAAAACCCCTATTAAGTTCCATTATACTGGTTTACATGTAAAAACCCTATTAAGTTGCATTATACTGGTTTACATGAAAAAAACCCTATTAAGTTGCATTATACTGGTTTACATGGAAAAATCCCCATTAAGTTGCATTATACTGGTTTACATGAAAAAAACCCTATTAAGTTGCATTATACTGGTTTACAAGGAAAAATCCCTATTAAGTTGCATTATACTGGTTTACATGGAAAAATCCCTATTAAGTTGCATAATACTGGTTTACATGGAAAAATCCCCATTAAGTTGCATTATACTGGTTTACATGTAAAAAACCCTATTAAGTTGCATTATACTGGTTTACATGGAAAAATCCCTATTAAGTTGCATTGTACTGGTTTACATGGAAAAAACCCTATTAAGTTGCATTATACTGGTTTACATGGAAAAAACCCTATTAAGTTGCATTATACTGGTTTACATGTAAAAACCCCTATTAAGTTGCATTATACTGGTTTACATGGAAAAATCCCCATTAAGTTGCATTATACTGGTTTACATGAAAAAAAACCCTATTAAGTTGCATTATACTGGTTTACATGAAAAAACCCTATTAAGTTGCATTATACTGGTTTACATGGAAAAATCCCTATTAAGTTGCATTATACTGGTTTACATGGAAAAATCCCTATTAGGTTGCATGATTACACTGAAGTCCTTGAAACTGCTGAAGTCCTTGAAACTGCTGAAGTCCTTGAAACTGCTGAAGTCCTTGAAACTGTTGAAGTCCTTGAAACTCTTGAAATCTTGAAACTGCTGAAATCCTTGAAACTGTTGAATCCTTGAAACTGTTGAATCATTGAAACTGTAGAAATGTCTGAAAGAGCTGAAGTCCTATTAAAATGCATGGGCCTATTAAAATGCATTGCAGAATTCTCAATGCAGATTTTTGTCCGATTGCGGAAAAACCGGAAATCGCTGAAGTCCCAAAAGTAATAGCAATAATCTCCCAAACATGTGGAACGTTTTGATGTATAACTTGTGGAAATTGTTGAAAATGTGAAAGCTGTGAAACGTGTCAAAAAAAATGACGGAATAAAGAAATACAAAACCAATGGTTGACTGCGGAAGGTTCCGCAGTCAATCAATTATGGAATGTAATCTTAGGAAGACTGTGTCATTGTAAATAATATTCTGCTTAAAAGATAGAAAGATATGTCAATGTAAAACTAGAAACTTGCAATGGCTGAAGCCATTGCGATTGACTGCGGAACAGATCTAATGTGGAAATCTGCTAAAAAAAATCCTTGAAATCCTTTAAAAAGCCTTGAAACTGTTAAAATACTTGATAGATATTTGAAACTCCTGAAGTCCTTGAAATTGTTGAAACCTTTAAACTCCTGAAATCCTTGAAACTGTTGAAACATTGAAACTCCTGAAATCCTTGAAACTTTTTTAAACCTGGAAACTGTTGAAAGTGTGGAAACTCCTGAAATCCTTGAACCTCCTGATATCCTTGAAACTGGTTAAATTCTTAAACAGCTGAAATCCTTGAAACTACTGAATGTATTGAAAGTGTCCTTGAAACTGAAAAATCCCCTCACCGCTGAAACAATTTGGTTCCTGTAACTAAGGAAACCTGGTCTGTGGTCATTATCTGGTGGTGGTCTGAGTCTTCGTTTGGGTCTTGGTCTGGTGGTATAATGCAACCTATTAGGTTGCATTATACATGAAAAAACCCTATTAAGTTGCATTATACTGGTTTACATGAAAAAAACCCTATTAAGTTGCATTATACTGGTTAACATGAAAAAAACCCTATTAAGTTGCATTATACTGGTTTACATGGAAAAATCCCTATTAAGTTGCATAATACTGGTTTACATGGAAAAATCCCCATTAAGTTGCATTATACTGGTTTACATGAAAAAAACCCTATTAAGTTGCATTATACTGGTTTACATGGAAAAACCCCTATTAAGTTGCATTATACTGGTTTACATGTAAAAACCCCTATTAAGTTGCATTATACTGGTTTACATGGAAAAATCCCTATTAAGTTGCATTATACTGGTTTACATGAAAAAACCCTATTAAGTTGCATTATACTGGTTTACATGGAAAAATCCCTATTAAGTTGCATTATACTGGTTTACATGAAAAAAACCCTATTAAGTTGCATTATACTGGTTTACATGTAAAAACCCCTATTAAGTTGCATTATACTGGTTTACATGGAAAAATCCCTATTAAGTTGCATTATACTGGTTTACATGGAAAAATCCCTATTAAGTTGCATTATACTGGTTTACATGGAAAAATCCCTATTAAGTTGCATTATACTGGTTTACATGGAAAAATCCCTATTAAGTTGCATTATACTGGTTTACATGGAAAAATCCCTATTAAGTTGCATTATACTGGTTTACATGGAAAAATCCCTATTAGGTTGCATTATACTGGTTTACATGTACAAATCCCTATTAAGTTGCTTTATACTGGTTTACATGTAAAAACCCCTATTAGGTTACATTATAGTGGTTTACATGTAAAAATCCTTATTAAGTTGCATTATACTGGTTTACATGTAAAAACCCCTATTAAGTTCCATTATACTGGTTTACATGTAAAAACCCCTATTAAGTTCCATTATACTGGTTTACATGTAAAAACCCTATTAAGTTGCATTATACTGGTTTACATGAAAAAAACCCTATTAAGTTGCATTATACTGGTTTACATGGAAAAATCCCTATTAAGTTGCATAATACTGGTTTACATGGAAAAATCCCCATTAAGTTGCATTATACTGGTTTACATGGAAAAATCCCTATTAAGTTGCATTATACTGGTTTACATGGAAAAATCCCTATTAAGTTGCATAATACTGGTTTACATGGAAAAATCCCCATTAAGTTGCATTATACTGGTTTACATGGAAAAATCCCCATTAAGTTGCATTATACTGGTTTACATGGAAAAATCCCTATTAAGTTGCATTGTACTGGTTTACATGGAAAAAACCCTATTAAGTTGCATTATACTGGTTTACATGGAAAAAACCCTATTAAGTTGCATTATACTGGTTTACATGTAAAAACCCCTATTAAGTTGCATTATACTGGTTTACATGGAAAAATCCCCATTAAGTTGCATTATACTGGTTTACATGAAAAAAAACCCTATTAAGTTGCATTATACTGGTTTACATGAAAAAACCCTATTAAGTTGCATTATACTGGTTTACATGGAAAAATCCCTATTAAGTTGCATTATACTGGTTTACATGGAAAAATCCCTATTAGGTTGCATGATTACACTGAAGTCCTTGAAACTGCTGAAGTCCTTGAAACTGCTGAAGTCCTTGAAACTGTTGAAGTCCTTGAAACTCTTGAAATCTTGAAACTGCTGAAATCCTTGAAACTGTTGAATCCTTGAAACTGTTGAATCATTGAAACTGTAGAAATGTCTGAAAGAGCTGAAGTCCTATTAAAATGCATGGGCCTATTAAAATGCATTGCAGAATTCTCAATGCAGATTTTTGTCCGATTGCGGAAAAACCGGAAATCGCTGAAGTCCCAAAAGTAATAGCAATAATCTCCCAAACATGTGGAACGTTTTGATGTATAACTTGTGGAAATTGTTGAAAATGTGAAAGCTGTGAAACGTGTCAAAAAAAATGACGGAATAAAGAAATACAAAACCAATGGTTGACTGCGGAAGGTTCCGCAGTCAATCAATGAATGCGGTGAATAAATAGTAAGTTATACTTTTAAATCATACCAAATGTATGAAAACTTAGGCCCACTTGCACAGAATTAACACAGTGATAGTGATATATATTTGCTTATATTAATTGCCATGCTGGTCATTTCTACTCACTTTGGTGTAACAATGGTAAAATGGCACAGCTGTGATTGCTGACCAGCCTTTAAGGCGCTGTGTTGGTTGACTTTAAAAAATACCACAAACAAATGAACAGCAATGGACAACTAGAAACTTGCAATGGCTGAAGCCATTGCGATTGACTGCGGAACAGATCTAATGTGGAAATCTGCTAAAAAAAATCCTTGAAATCCTTTAAAAAGCCTTGAAACTGTTAAAATACTTGATAGATATTTGAAACTCCTGAAGTCCTTGAAATTGTTGAAACCTTTAAACTCCTGAAATCCTTGAAACTGTTGAAACATTGAAACTCCTGAAATCCTTGAAACTTTTTTAAACCTGGAAACTGTTGAAAGTGTGGAAACTCCTGAAATCCTTGAACCTCCTGATATCCTTGAAACTGGTTAAATTCTTAAACAGCTGAAATCCTTGAAACTACTGAATGTATTGAAAGTGTCCTTGAAACTGAAAAATCCCCTCACCGCTGAAACAATTTGGTTCCTGTAACTAAGGAAACCTGGTCTGTGGTCATTATCTGGTGGTGGTCTGAGTCTTCGTTTGGGTCTTGGTCTGGTGGTATAATGCAACCTATTAGGTTGCATTATACATGAAAAAACCCTATTAAGTTGCATTATACTGGTTTACATGAAAAAACCCTATTAAGTTGCATTATACTGGTTAACATGAAAAAAACCCTATTAAGTTGCATTATACTGGTTTACATGGAAAAATCCCTATTAAGTTGCATAATACTGGTTTACATGGAAAAATCCCCATTAAGTTGCATTATACTGGTTTACATGAAAAAAACCCTATTAAGTTGCATTATACTGGTTTACATGGAAAAACCCCTATTAAGTTGCATTATACTGGTTTACATGTAAAAACCCCTATTAAGTTGCATTATACTGGTTTACATGGAAAAATCCCTATTAAGTTGCATTATACTGGTTTACATGGAAAAATCCCTATTAAGTTGCATTATACTGGTTTACATGTACAAATCCCTATTAAGTTGCTTTATACTGGTTTACATGTAAAAACCCCTATTAGGTTACATTATAGTGGTTTACATGTAAAAATCCTTATTAAGTTGCATTATACTGGTTTACATGTAAAAACCCCTATTAAGTTCCATTATACTGGTTTACATGTAAAAACCCCTATTAAGTTCCATTATACTGGTTTACATGTAAAAACCCTATTAAGTTGCATTATACTGGTTTACATGAAAAAAACCCTATTAAGTTGCATTATACTGGTTTACATGGAAAAATCCCTATTAAGTTGCATAATACTGGTTTACATGGAAAAATCCCCATTAAGTTGCATTATACTGGTTTACATGGAAAAATCCCTATTAAGTTGCATTATACTGGTTTACATGGAAAAATCCCTATTAAGTTGCATAATACTGGTTTACATGGAAAAATCCCCATTAAGTTGCATTATACTGGTTTACATGGAAAAATCCCCATTAAGTTGCATTATACTGGTTTACATGGAAAAATCCCTATTAAGTTGCATTGTACTGGTTTACATGGAAAAAACCCTATTAAGTTGCATTATACTGGTTTACATGGAAAAAACCCTATTAAGTTGCATTATACTGGTTTACATGTAAAAACCCCTATTAAGTTGCATTATACTGGTTTACATGGAAAAATCCCCATTAAGTTGCATTATACTGGTTTACATGAAAAAAAACCCTATTAAGTTGCATTATACTGGTTTACATGAAAAAACCCTATTAAGTTGCATTATACTGGTTTACATGGAAAAATCCCTATTAAGTTGCATTATACTGGTTTACATGGAAAAATCCCTATTAGGTTGCATGATTACACTGAAGTCCTTGAAACTGCTGAAGTCCTTGAAACTGCTGAAGTCCTTGAAACTGCTGAAGTCCTTGAAACTGTTGAAGTCCTTGAAACTCTTGAAATCTTGAAACTGCTGAAATCCTTGAAACTGTTGAATCCTTGAAACTGTTGAATCATTGAAACTGTAGAAATGTCTGAAAGAGCTGAAGTCCTATTAAAATGCATGGGCCTATTAAAATGCATTGCAGAATTCTCAATGCAGATTTTTGTCCGATTGCGGAAAAACCGGAAATCGCTGAAGTCCCAAAAGTAATAGCAATAATCTCCCAAACATGTGGAACGTTTTGATGTATAACTTGTGGAAATTGTTGAAAATGTGAAAGCTGTGAAACGTGTCAAAAAAAATGACGGAATAAAGAAATACAAAACCAATGGTTGACTGCGGAAGGTTCCGCAGTCAATCAAAAAACCAATGGTTGACTGCGGAAGGTTCCGCAGTCAATCAATAAAAGAAAGAGGAAACCCAACTGGACAGAGGAACATAAAAGTGAATGAGCATAAAAGTGTTTGGAGAGGTAAATCTGGCCCCACTGTCATCCATTGTTTGCAGAATATCTCTCCTGCCTCTTCCGTCCGCCATCTTGCTCTCTCAGGGAACTCTGAAGTCGCTAAAAGTCCTCCTCCTTACTCTTAAGAGATTCCACCTTAGGAGCTCTCTTGAGAGCTAGGATTCTTTAGTAATAGCTATTTTCTTAACTAGGATCTGCTCTTTACTTTTAGAATCTAAAAATATTCTTAGAATTTGGCCACTAGGAGCAACGCTTAGCACTAAAAATCTTTAGGAATATGGGCCCAGATCTGTGGAGAGTACGACTCATGTACAGATTCCTCTCGATGAGCTATGTATGCCACACCTCCAGATTAACTATGGACTTCGTGTCTGCAACTGTGATCAGTATTGTCCTTATTTAGGAGGACAGTCGTGTGTTGGTAAGTTAGCAGTGGTCCATACTCTTTATAAACTCTTTACATCTGTGAATAAAGTATATGACCCAAGTGTGACCTCAGTGGTACTGACCGGAGGGCGAGGTCAGGGTGATGTGCAGGTCTCCTCGTCTCGTGTACTCAATGGTGGCCTCCACCTGCACATGTTCCAGGGACAGCACTGCGTTCTCCTGCCCCCTGCAGGCGCCAGTGGGAACTTCAACTGTGATCTCACCAGCTGCTTTCAGCTCCCTGAGACATACGCAGTACTTTAGGTACTTCACACTACACAAACACAGGCAGTACTTTGGGTACTTTACAGTAGACACATGCAGCACGTTAGGTATTATACACCACACACACACACACACACAGTATATTAGGTACTTCAGGTACTGCATGTGTCAGGTACAAATGTACCTGACACATGCATCCGAGGTGTATTTGTCACCTGAGCTGTATACATACTACTTGTTAGTACTTGTATTGGTACCTGGGCTGGAAGGAGTCGTCTTTCACCACACACTGCTTCTTCTCTGGGACGCTGGTCCAGGTCTGTGGATCGGCGAGGTCCACCAGAGCTTTGGCATTCAGCAAACCAAAACCAAATCGACTGTTGACCATGAGGCCGGCGCCGTTCCTCTTCCACCCGGGATTCTGAGACAGAGGGTCGAACTCAGAGGTCCAGACCACTATGTGCTGAAGGTCCCTCCAGGTGAGGTCTGGGCTGTGAAGGAAGTACTGTTACTGTACAGTACTACTAATGCTGCTGCTACTACTACATCACAAATTACTGCTACTGCTACTACAAGTACTTCTGCTACTACTACTGCTACAGTAGGACTCTGTGGTCTCTCTAGATGAACCAAGTATCTGTACCCGTACTTGTACCAGTATTTGTAACTGTACCCGTACTTGTACCTGCACTGGTTTATGGCAGTACTCTTACTTCTGCTCCAGTGCGAGGGCAAAGATTCCTGCTGCAAGGGGTGCGGAGGCCGAGGTTCCAGTATGCGTCTCTGTGCAGGTGTTATGGAGGTCTGCACTGGTCTGAAACACAAAATTTATGGAGTAAGAAACGGCCAGGATGAGCAACACTCCTACTAGTGGTAGAAGAGTGACATTACAATCTGCTTTTATAATTGTACAGTACTGTTTGAAAGGTTTTTGTTATTGGTCAGATTTGAGAAATCATGAATGAAACACAAACAATTGGTCTCTCTTTGGTCACAGTGGTAGTAGGTCTGGACTTACAATGCGCTGGTCTGTGTAGTCCCCGCTGCTGTATGCAGTTGCCAGGGTGGAGGAGCACTTCTCAGCGTACCAGGGGGAGAGCCCATGCTGGGAGGCGCTGGAGATGGACAGGGTGTAGATGCTGTCCGTGTACCCGTCGCAGTCACAGTTATCGCCCTGGCGCCCGCCATTACCAGACGCCCACACGAAGATGGAGCCTTTCCCACCACGACCCTTTACAAAGAGGGAGAGCGTTACCTAAGCCCGGATCTCCAAGATATCTGCTCATTCAGATCAATGGCCTGTACTCTTCGGCTCATGCTCACGCCATGAATGTCCCGAACATTAGCAGAAGTGGCCAGCTCTGATTCTCCCGGTATTGTGCATTAGGTCTGCAATGATTCTACTTAGGCAGGACCAGAGTAACACTAGAGGAGCTCTAAAGTGGCCATTTTCAAAAGAATAATATTTGAGTTTGACAAGAGACAAAAATATCCTCCTTAGTGAAAGCTGAAGGTTCCCTGTCTCTGAGGACAAGCGGTTTTAGTGAACACTGAGGTCTGTGGAGAAGTCTCCTTACAGTCCATGTGGATTTGGGCTGCAGTACCGTGGGAGAACCATTTTTGGATCCCCTTTTGCACCCAATAAGTCTCATTGAGAGACTAAAAGTTTTGTCCATTTAAATTAACACAACACTGGATCTCTGTCAGAGTAAATACCTTCTGGATGCCATACTCGAAGGCCTTGCTGGCCAGCCTCCCGGGGCCCTCCACAGTCTTGCCGTCGTCGTTGGGGCCCCAACTTGCACTGTAGATGTCCACGTGGTCTGAGTTGAAGCCTATGGAGCCGGCCTCGATGGCATCTGTCACAATCCCATCCAGCATGCGAATCCCTGGGAACAGTCAGAATAACGGTTAGAAAGAAGACACGTACGAGACAAGAACACTATACAGCGTTTCCTGGTTTATCACAGGAGTAAAGTGTTACAAAAATAACGGACAACAATTGAAATCTTTGAAGTAGAAGCTCTATGTTTTAAGGCTCAGAGATCAGAGTGAGATCAGAGAGAGAGATCAGAGAGAAAGACCAGAAAGGGAGACCAGAGAGAGACCAGAGAGAGATCAGGGAGAGAGACCAGGAGGGAGACAAGCGAGAGAGACCAGAGAGATAGATCAGAGAGGGAGACCAGAGAGGGAGATCAGAGAGAGAGACCAGGAGGGAGACAAGCGAGAGAGACCAGAGAGATAGATCAGAGAGGGAGACCAGAGAGGGAGATCAGAGAGAGAGACCAGGAGGGAGACAAGCGAGAGAGACCAGAGAGATAGACCAGAGAGATAGATCAGAGAGGGAGACCAGAGAGGAGATCAGAGAGGGAGACCATACAGAGGGAGAATACACATCAGTATTACATCAACCAAACTCCCAAACTGCCCTTTCAAAAAACCAAGTGGTTCCTAAAGAGTCAAATAGTGCAGTTGGAGGCGGAGCATTTAGCTGCCAACCTCCTATACTGTGGAATCATCTCCCTGTCCACATCAAGGAAGCAGACAGAGTCTCTACATTCAAGGCCAGGCTTAAAACAGTCCTCTTTAATTCAGCATATGGCTAGGCATAGGCAAGACATAGAAATAGAAGCTTCGGTCTAAAAACACAGATTGTCAGTTAAGCTGCATATGAAGCCCCCTGCTGGAAAAGTCTGCTGACTTGAGCACTCTAACCTTAATTCTCTCTTCTTCCTACTTTATCGTTCAGCAAACCAATACTGCTATTCACCCGCTGTCCCATTGTCTGATTCATGGCGTGATGATGTGATCCCTGAATCTAGCCTCTTTCATCTGCATTTGTGGACTGTCTCCCTCGGCCCATCTTATGGGCTGCACCCCCTAGTCCCCTCCCCACCTGGTAGCCGCCTCAGTCCTACACCACACAGCCTGAGTCCTTGCTCTATGACCTGAGGCCTGGATCTATAGCCTGTCCGTCCGAGAGAGTGGATCCCTCTCTCAATGGGCCTCATTTATGAAACTTACTTACTTACTTAATGTGTAAGTAAGTAAGTAAGTGCGGGTCGCCCTGCACTGCCTAAATACGCATGGCTATTTGTTTTGACTCATTCAAAGCATTGCATTAAGAAACATAAACGCACAGACGGTCTCAGTCAAAACTGTCTCAGCCACTGCCTTCTCTCCGCATGTTGCAGAGATAGGATGCAACGCGCTTATCTGTAGGAACGGGCAGTGGCTCTGGGGCAGTGCGTAGCAGGTGCCACGACAGGTCCCACCACAAAACATTTCAAAAGTCGAAGCGTGCCATTCAGACGTTTTGGATCCAGAGTTTCTCTGTGAAATCATGGACACTTCCCAAAAGCCAACGCATCCTTTCTCTCACAGAGATCGCTCCATTGCATTCACAAGAAGATTCCGCTGATGCTTCACCGCTGAGATACTAAGATTCCTTCATTCATTCAGTCATTGATTCATTTATTCATTCACTTCTAAAGTTCAAGAGAGACGAGTGCTGCAGTTGGTCAATATAGGGAAAAACGTGTATACATACATTTGCATATATTTCTTTTTAATTAAAATTATAAAATAAAACTTGCTTCCATGCTGACCTGTCGTAAAAACGGGGCGTGAAACAGGCGGTTTCTGAATATTTCTAGGCGTGACTTTCCTAAACACGCTGGTTTTGAGCGCGCCGTTTATCAACACCCGCAGGTGCGTACGCTCAGATCTGTGCGGACTTCACACGTTCATAAATCCTGCGTTGGATTTTGCGTAATTGGAATCTACACAAAAAATATACACCGTTTTCTAGTCAAGTTTCATAAATGAGGGCCAATGTGAGCCTCCCCAATTTTTATCACTTTTTTCCCACTGTGTTTTCTTGAGTTGTTCCTTGCCGATGCAGGGGGGTCTACGGACAGTCGTGATCCAGGACATTTATGGACATTGGTCATCTGCCCCTCATGGATAGCTCTGCTCATTTTTTATCATTGCATTTCCTGTGTTTGAACTGGTTTATTTTCTGATCTGTGTTGGCCAATTGACAACATAAAGTCCTCAGAGATAACTACTGTAGTGATTTACCGATATACAATAATACATTTTATTGAAGTGAGGTAACTCATGTTATACAAGTGGTTCTATCGTGTTGTTATATTTAAAACAGCTGTTGTCACCTCCCACTTTGGCGTTGAAAGCCACACCCACTCCACACTTGTTGTTGTTCGCCTGCATGGCAATCTCTCCGGCGCAACGTGTGCCGTGTCTGTGGAGACCATCATGTTAGAACATCGTTTAAAGTCTCATAAATAACACATGTTCAAAGCTGAGGTACATACCTTTTGTTTCATAAATAACATATGTTTAAAGCTTTAAAGTCACGTACCCCAGCTTTAATGTTATGTTGGTGACTCACTTGTTCTCGTTGGTGGAGTCGTAGCGGGGAAAGGGGTCTGGGTCGTTGTCGTTAAAGTCGTAACTCGCTGCTGGATCCTGCAAAATAATGACTGATGAACAGGGCATTTTGGCTCTGATGAACCGGGCATTTCTGTAAATGTTTTTTCACGGTCAATGACTGATCTCTAATTGTTCGCCACAGTGTCTCCGTCACTGTTACCACGGCAACACCATCCCATCTTGTTTCCATGGCAACTGCACCCTGCCTCTCTGGGTCTGTGCAGGATCAAGTCTCAGGCTGCACCCCCTTCCCCCTTTCATTTTGACATAAACACTCTACGGCTCTCTCTGGTGACAGATGAGGGGAGATACACGCCAATCCAGATACAGTACATTTTCATTTGGCCCCAAGCTAAAGCTGGAGTACGTGACTTTAAAGCTGGGGTGCGTAACATTAAACATGGGATATGTTTCAGACCACAATAGAATAAACCCATGTTTGGGTTACTGCTTCTATCACTCGTTTTACATTATGTATTTCTGGCCTCTGTCACATCTTTAGTTCAGCTTTTCCAGACAAAAAAGTTAAAAAGAGAGGACCACCCTGACTCAATCAATCAGTCCCTAGAGTCAGATAGTGACTCACTCTTTCGCTCTTTCGTAGACAAAAGATGACATGTTTTCTAATGAGATGAAGAAAATATCTTTCTGTTCAAACGACTTTACCAAGCTAAAGTAACGTAACCAGCTTTAATGGTTGTGTATTCACATAGTTTTGGTAGATGTCCGTGTGGTTCCACTCCAGACCGTCATCCAGCACCGTGATGACCACGCCTCGCCCTGTGATGCCCTTCTGCCACACGGGGATCACATGGAGGTCGAGTTTGGGGAGAGCCGGGGAGGTGCGGGTGTCCTGCTGTGAAAGCAGAGGGGAGTCAGACCATTCTGTGTGGAGAGAGAGAAACCAGAGACAGAACAGAGAGAGACCAGAGACAGAGACCAGAGAGAGACCAGAGAGAGAAACCAGAGACAGAACAGAGAGAGACCAGAGACAGAGACCAGAGAGAGACCAGAGAGAGACCAGAGAGAGAGACCAGAGACAGACCAGAGAGAGACCAGAGAGAGATCAGAGAGAGACCAGAGAGAGACCAGAGAGAGAGACCAGAGACAGACCAGAGAGAGACCAGAGAGAGACCAGAGACAGAACAGAGAGAGACCAGAGACAGAGACCAGAGAGAGACCAGAGAGAGACCAGAGAGAGATCAGAGAGAGACCAGAGAGAGACCAGAGAGAGAGACCAGAGACAGACCAGAGAGAGACCAGAGAGAGACCAGAGAGAGACCAGAGAGAGACCAGAGAGAGAGACCAAAGACAGACCAGAGAGAGACCAGAGAGAGACCAGAGAGAGACCAGAGAGAGACCAGAGAGAGACCAGAGAGAGATCAGAGAGAGACCAGAGAGAGAGAGCAGAGACAGACCAGAGAGAGACCAGAGAGAGACCAGAGACAGACCAGAGAGAGACCAGAGACAGACCAGATAGAGACCAGAGAGAGAGACCAGAGACCAAAGACAGACAAGAGAGAGACCAGAGAGAGATCAGAGGGAGAGACCAAAGGAAGACCAAAAAGAGAGAGACCAGAGAGAGAGACCAAAGACAGACCTGAGAGAGAGACCAGAGAGAGACCAGAGAGAGAGACTAGAGACAGACCAGAGAGAGACCAGAGAGAGATCAGAGAGAGACCAGAGAGAGACCAGAGACAGACCAGAGAGAGACCAGAGAGAGAGACCAAAGACAGTTCAGAGAGAGACCAGAGACAGATTGGAGAGAGACCAAAGAGAGAGACCAGACAGAGACCAGAGAGAGAGACCAGAGACAGATCAGAGAGAGACCAGAGAGAGACCAGAGACAGATCAGAGAAAGACCAGAGACAGAGACCAAAGACAGACCAGAGAGAGACCAGAGAGATAGCAGAGAGAGACTAGAGACAGACCAGAGACAGACCAGAGAGAGACCAGAGACAGACCAGAGACAGACCAGAGAGAGACCAGAGAGAGACCAGAGTCAGCCAAAGAGAGACTAAAGAGAGAGACCAGAGACAGACCAGAGAGAGACCAGAGAGACAGACCAGAACAATAGGAATGAACACACAACCCAAGATACATCATTAATAACTTTATAGTTAAATAAAATCTCTTAACTTAAGCATAAAAAGGAGCAAGTACAGAATCTGTAGCTTTAGCATATCAAGTAAATCTAAGATCTCCAGCTTTGGCACAACGGAGATGCAGAGGCACGTCACACTGTCTTTTACACTTGTTTTGTTCCTGATGTGACTAACATTTCGCAGATGTATTTTAATGATTGTTCTCAATAAAAGGCTCAAAGTAGTGTTTTTGTGTTTAAAAAAAATCTTCCTTGTCCCCCACCCACCTCACCTCAGACCCTCTGCTTTATCAGCTCCAGCAAAGGTCCAGTCTCATCCGTGACATTTAGATCCTCAAACCTGAACCAGGTCTTATCTGGGTCTGGTCCGGTTTAAAGGGCACTCAGGGACCAGACAAAGACCAGATGAAAGGCCACTCCAGGCAGACCAGGACCAGACATAGACCTGGTCAAGTCCAGATAAAGACCATAGACGTGATAGAGAGTAGACAGAAGCGGTCTAAAGGTGAGACCAGAGAGTGCTGACATTTAATGAGTTTTGCCTTGAACAGTTTGCCACAGCTGTCCTCCTCCTCTCCTGACAAGAGGAGATGTCCTTTACACTCAGATCCCCAGATTCAGACCCCTCAGTTCTACCCTTGGCTCCAGCTCAGTCTCAGACCTCACATCCTGATCTAAGATGGACGCTGCTTCTACTGCTGGATATGAGTCATCAGCTCCGTCACGATCACTACACACACATACACACACATACGCACACAGACACAGACACACATAGACACACACAGCCTGTCACTGCCCTCCTCTTGTCTGCAGCAGCTGTGTTTGTTTGAGAACATGTTAATTCTCCACTAAATGAAGCAGCAATGAACCTCCCTCCATTATGCACTAACACATGGGCGCGCACACACACACACACACACACACACACACACACACACACACAGAGTTTCACACATACACAATAGACACAAACGTGCACACACGCTTAGTTGCACACAAACACACACATATGCTGCACTTTCTGTGACTCATCCTTAGAATGCATGGATGTACATAATGTAAACAGAGAGGGTAGAGCTAAACACAGCTGCAGGTGACAGCAGGGACATGAGAGGTCCTCTTTGCGGGACCCACATCTGCAGGACTCACATCTCACTTCGTCAACTGTCATGTTGAATAATTGAAGAAGTGAGCTTATCATCCGTGCTAAGTGCTGCTAATGCCATGCAGCTAAAGCTAATGCAGCGTGTCACCGTGAGAGGAGTGAGTCACAGTTTGATTTTCCTGTGCATCACAGAAACACTTTATCCCACCACCGAACTTCCTCTGAGTCTCTGTCCTCTGAGCAGTTTGTCTGTCCCTGTCTCTCATGGTCTCTCTCTCCCTGTGTGTGTGTGTGTGTGTGTGTGTCTCTTTCTCTCTCTCTGGTCTCTCTCCCTCTGTCTCTCTCCCTCTCTGGTCTCTCTCCCTTTCTGGTCTCTCTCCCTCTCTCTCCCTCTGTCTCTCTCTTTCTCTCTCTGGTCTCTCTCCCCCTCTCTCCCTCTGTCTCTCTCTTTCTCTCTCTGGTCTCTCATTGATGTTACATGTTTCTGAAATCCTCGTAACAAACATCAGTCCCAGAACATCCTCGTCTCTCTCAGATCAACAGCTTATTCTGGGTCATAAAGAGGTCACACACACACACACACACACACACACACAAGGTAACACACAAAGATAGACACACACACACACACAAGGTAACACACACAGATAGACACACACACACACAAGGTAACACACACAGAAAGACACACACATACGGTCTAAGGATTACAATTTCAATTAACCAAATGGGTTTTGTCAACAGCACTGAGCACTACAAAAGTACCGCAAACCAATCAGAGCAGACCAATAGATGGTTTTCCACTAACGTCACGCACTACCCACAATTCCGCAGTCCGCCATCTTGTATGTCCAGCCGCCGATAGTTGTAGGTAAACAAAGCATACTTTTTTTGCGCTAAAACATGCCGACTACCTGCGTCGTTTGGGTGGGCAGTAACCGTGCAGATTGTGGGGACATTCCGAAGGTTATCACGAGATGGGGAGCAACTCTTTAGTTGAACCCTTTAGTTGGCGAGGCTCAAGTGAGAGGGATTCAACCCTAACCCCCTGAAATATGGCACTATAAGGTCTGTTCTGACCATTTCGTAACAGGTAAGAGCGAGCTAAATCTGTGCATGTGTATTCAGAGATGATTTGACTGTGATACTAAGTCTATATAGGCCTCAAGCAATCCCCTCTAAATGAATGAGAGGAGGAGGAGGGGGGGGAAGGGTGGTAGACAGAAGTGATTTACGGCCTGTGATATCAACTGCTTCGTTCAAAATAAATTATTGATTGAAAGAAATATTGCATCATATACATCATGACCTTTATTAATTGTAAAACTGAAAGTAAGTCATTTCTGGCAAAGTCCACTGGACTCGCTGCGTTTCATATGGATCCAAATCTCCGATCATTCTTAATTTCTCCAAGGATCTTGCCTCACAGATTACTCCAGTGTACCAATATACTTAGCCCGGCCGAATTCGTGGCTTTGGATGACATGGGGACAAATGATCCGTGCAATATAAGCCAGACAAACAGTATGGCGTTCGCGCAAAGCATCATGGGTAATAAACACAAGAAGTAAACTCTATCTCATTAACTGTTTGTGTCATACTTACCATTTTGCATGGCACAAACGACTAATGCTGTCCTAACAAGTGACCATAGAAGGAAATTTGGCTCCAGGTAGCCTACAAATCTGCCTCTTTTGCCCTAAAGCTAACATTATGGTCATGTCACACTCGCTCTGGGAATAGGTCTTACCAGGTACCACTGCTGGTTCCACATGGGGTCGCTGAACAGTTTGTCCACAGACTCAGATGGGACTGCGGCTCGTTTAGTCCTGGTCTTCTCATACTGTTGCTCCGCCCACAACACCTGTAACAAGAGGGAGAGATCAGACTCCGCCCACACTTGTCCCTACAGGCCAGATCTTTGGAGAGTATGACTCATATTTGTCCCATGTACAGATTCCCCCCAGATGAACTGTGTATCCTCCACAGTACCCATGGGCCTCGTGTTTGCATCTGTGATCAATGATCAGCTGTGAGTTTGGGCAGACAGCCATGTGTTGGTAAGTTGTGCAGGAGTCGATACTCTTTCCATTTGTGAATGATGGACAGAACAGAGCTCTGGGAGTCGTCAAAGTTTGGGACTTTGCTGCTCCTATAGAAGTAGCAGCAGCAGTAGTAGCAGTAGTATTAGTAGTTGTAGTAGTAGTAGCACTCACACGGTCGTCCTCTGACAGCCTCTTCGTCAGGTGGTCGCTGCTTCTCTTCATTCTTCTTGGATGTTGACTGCGTCTGAAGAGATAATGGTCATCCAACGCCCCAATCTGATGAGCAGAGGGAACAGAAGGAAGAGAGAAAGGAGAGAGGAGAGAAGAGGGAGGAGGAGAGAGTATACTGTAAGTACTCTAAGTTCTCTAAGTACTATAAGTACGTACATGTGCACACACATACACCTAGATATATATACATAGGATATTTATAACTTTATTCACAAATCTTTATTCATCCACTCCAAACACAGTGGTGACTATGACTGACAGAAGTGATGCAGTATGTGCCATTGGCCCCTCCCACAAAACATATTCAGCGACATGAGCCACGCTGTCAGAACGATGACATCATCGTGGAAGAGCCCAAACAGGAAATGTGCGTGAAATCAACATAATCGTGACGACCACAAAACCTGCTAATAAGTCAGTGATTCAGTAGGAGCTAAGGGAAAAGAGAGATGAGAGAGAAGAGAGAGTGGTGGAGAGGAGAAGAGAGAGGAGATCGAGGAAAGGTGAGAGAGAAATAAGGAGGGAGGAGATGAGAGAGAGAAGTGAGGAGAGTGCAGAGAAATGAGATAGAAGTGAGGAGCAAGAGGAGAGCGAGGAGAAAAAGGAGTGAGAATAAAGATGAGGAGAAAGGAGAGGAGAGAGAGGAGAGGAGTGGAGAGAGGAATCAGAGGAGAGGAGAGAGATAGGAGTGAGGAGAGAGGGGAGACAGGAGACAGGAGGAGACAGGAGGAGACAGGAGGAGACAAAGATGTGAAACTTTGCGATGGTCTTCGTTTCAGAAAGAACCTGATTTTTGACTCAAACCATAGTTACCAGAGTTGCCTTAGTCACCATAGTTACCTCAGTCACCATAGTCACCATAGTTACCTCAGTCACCATAGTCACCATAGTTACCTCAGTCACCATAGTCACCATAGTTGCTAAAGTGACCATAGTCACCAAAGACATGTTTCAGAATACTTGATAAACAGCTGAAGGCTCGATCCCTGTGTTTGAACTTTAATATTTGAACATGTTTCTCATTAAAACGTCTGCGTCATGTTCAAACAGGAGAAGGTTGATGTTCCACATCCTGCAGAGTACTCGGATACTCCCATATGGCCATTTATTCTTTACAAAAGTGAAGTCAACTTTTGCAGCTCTCTCTTGTCTCTCTCTCTCTCTCTTGTTTCTCTATGGTCTCTCGCGGGTCTCTCTCTGGTCTCTCTCTGGTATCTCTCTGGTCCCTCTCTTTGGTCCCTTTCTTGTCTCTAAAGTTACGTACCCCAGCTTTAGCACACACAAAGCAAACACTAATACTTTGTGACGCTCTTTGTTTAATGTTACAGAGAAATTAGTGACAAACTCAGACTAGAATCTCACTTTTGACACTAACCATTGCTACCAGAGATGCCGTAGTCACTCACCATAGTTACCATCGTTACCATAGTCACCATAGGTACCAAAGTTTCCATAGTCACCATACTTACCATTGTTACCATAGTCACTGCAGGGAACATGTTTCAGAATCCTCTGGTCAGATAAACAGCTGAAGGCTCGATCCCTGTGTTTGAACTTTAATATTTGAACATGTTTCTCATTAAAACGTCTGCGTCATGTTCAAACAGACGGTTGGTGTTCCACATCCTGCAGTTTGAATGTGTCTTTATTCATCCACTCCAAACACAGTGGTCTTAAATTACTTCTGTAGCTACAGCTGCCCTGAGGCAGACTAACAGAAGTGAGGCAGCCAATTGGTTCCATCGGCTCCTCCCAGAAGTTATATTCAGCGACATGAGCCACATAGTCCTGTTTCCACCACAGGAGTTCCTGGTCAAAGGAGGGGGGTGGGACAGTTACAGGAACCGTCCCCTCACTCGGCCTCTCAGTGGCTGTGTCTGCACTGCAGAGCATGGATCTGCTGCAAAGGAGGACCCCTCAGTGACATCATGAGTTTCGATCGCCGCATAATTAATATTAATTTATTTTACGGTCGGAACCGCTCCAGTTGTTGTGGCCTCTGAGTTATGTCTAACTTTTCACAGCATTGTTTCTGAGCGTGATGAATCCCCAGTGCTTTGAGATGCGCTGATATAACTTTTCATTTCCATGAGGAGTACCCAGCATGGAGGAGGGACTCCGTTGGTTCCCGTGAAAGTTCCTAAATGGCCCTGTGGGAGAGGTTCCTGCAGTGGAGACACACACCAACGGGGCTGGCCCTGGAAAATTCCCCCAAAGTTCCTGCAGTGGAAACGTGACTGATGGAAGATCCCAAACAGGAAATGAGCAGGAAATCAGCGTAATCGTGACGACCACAGGACCTCATAGTTTGTGTTCATGGAGAATTATAAATCAGTAATTCAGCAGGAGCTAGGAGAGAGGAGAGATGAGAGAGAGAAGAGAGAATGGAGGAGAGGAGAGGAGAAGACAGAGGAGATAGAGGAAAGGTGAGAGAGAAGTAAAGAGGGAGGAAATGAGAGGGAGAAGTGAGGAGAGAAAGGAGAAAGAGGAGTGGAGAGCAAGATAAGAGAGATAAGTGAGAATAGAGGAGATGAGAGAGAAGTGAAGAGTGAGAGAAGAGAGGAGAGAGAGAAGTGAGGAGAGAGAGAGAAGTGAGGAGAGAGTGAAGTGAGGAGAGAGAGAAGTGAGGAGAGAGTGAAGTGAGGAGAGAGAGAAGTGAGGAGAGATTGAAGAGAGGGGCGAGAGAAGAGAGGAGCGAGAGAAGAGAGTGGAGTGATGAACGAGAGGAGAGAGAGGAGAAAGAGGAGTGAGGAGAGAGAGGGGAGACAGGAGGAGACAAAGAAGAAGAGGGGCTTTGTGATTTTTGACACCATAAAAAGTAATCACAGTCACCATAGTTACCAAAGTAATCACAGTCACCATAGTTACCAAAGTAATCACAGTCACCATAGTTACCAAAGTAATCACAGTCACCATAGTTATGAGGAATTTTAATTGTTAGTTTGTTTAGTTAGTTATGTTTGAACTTTAATATTTGATCATGTTTCTCATTAAAACGTCAGCGTCACGTTCAAACAGGAGACGGTTGATTCAAAGCAAGGAAGACGGTTGATGTTGATGTTCCACATTCTGCAGAGTACTCGGATACTCCCATATGGCCATTTATGGTTTCTTTGCAAAAGTGAAGACAACTTTTGTGGCTCTCTCTGGTCTCTCTCTGGTCTCTCTCTGGTCTCTCTCTGATCTCGCTTTCTCTTGTTTCTATATGGTCTCTGGTCTCTGTGGTCCCTCTCTTGTCTCTTTTAAAGTTACGGACCGCAGCTTTAGCACACACAAAGCTAATAAACATACACACACGCGCGCGCACGCAAACGCGCACGCACACACACACTCACCTGTCTGATCAGGTCGTAGCCCACCTCGTTCGCCAGGGCCCGTGCTACCCGCTCCCCCCCGGGCACCTCCACCGCCCACTCGTTCAGGTACTGACGGTCCCCGTACGGAGGCGCGCGCACGCTCTCCACGCATACGCACGCGCCCAGTAGAAGAAACAGGAGCGAAGAGGAGAGCAGTGGAGGAGAGCATCGTGTTTCCATGTCCCGGAGTCAGGAAGAGGATGGAGACACAGACACGCGCACGGGGGATGAAGGAGACACTGGCACGCGCACAGGAATAGATGAGACACAAGCACGCGCAGGCTCGTTTCAGTGTTCAGTCCGGGTTTCTCTCAGGTCCACTGTCACGAGTGTCAGCCGCGCAATGAGAAACTGAGCGTCTGAGCTCTTGACGGGGTAACACGCGTGACGTCACACCCCACGGATGCACTGACGTCAATGCGCGCGTGTGTCCAAGGAGACAGCCAATCAGCTCCGAGAGTGCGTGTGCACGTGTTACTCAGGTTATGGATAGAATTGATTTGTAGAAGACGATTCTCTGCATTTGTTGATTTCTCAAAACTGTATCTTTACTCATACTTTATACACTGTGTGCATGTGTGTGTGTGTGTGTGTACCAATGTGCGTGTTTGTGTGCGCGCGCACGTGTGTGGGGTAGCTTCTGTCAGTCTGCCTCAAGTAATCTATGGCTACAGTTTATCTCTGTGTGAGTCACAAAACTGTTATTCTTTAGATATGAGATTGAAAACTCAAACACAGGTGATATGTGTCACTTACAGAAAATATTTAAACAGTCGAATATTATTTTGACACGAGTCCAAACAACACCCTGATGATTCCTCAATGTTTCTTCCACACTCAAAAACATGGCTCATCAGTGTCACAGCAACACCCTCTTCACTCAGCTGCTTATCAGCAGGAACTGCATCCCACTTTGTAAGCGCATCAAGAGCATCCCACACCGGACAGAACCGGACCGAACAGACCACAAACACATTGAACCTTGCACCTGTTCCTACGACTTATTCTTGGTGTTTATGAGAGAAGAGGCGGGAGGAGAGGAGAGGAGGAGGGAGGAGAGAGGAGTAGGAGGGAGAGGAGTGAGAGGAGTAGGAGGAGAGGAGAGAGGAGTAGGAGAGGGAGAGGAGAGGGAGGAGTTTGTGTTATAAATATATCTCCAAACACGACGTCATCAAGGGTCTGCAGAATCACAAACAGTGCTGGAAATCCTCCGTAAGACACACACACACAGAGTTCATTATGAAGTAAGTAAGTAAGTAAGTGTTTATTTATATACCGCCTTTTCACTGCAGATCTGAGTCTCAAAGCGGTTTACAATTGTTAATTTTGGGCATTTGTCTCTCACTCCACACAGAGATGGGAGCGGGGTCGCCAGTACAGGAAGCGCATGCTAGAACTATTGGACATATATTTTTAGTGGTAGGGGAAACCAGAGTACCCGGAGGAAACCTACGCAGACACGGGGAGAACATGCAAACTCCACTCAGAAAGGCCCTGGTCCGACCGGGATTCGAACCCAGGACCTTCTTGCTGAGAGGCGAGAGTGCTATCCACTCAGCCACCGTGCCGCAGCTGTATGAAGACAAACACTTGAACAGGGCGTGTGAAGTGAGCAAACACGTCTCCTGGAAACCACATTGTGTGTCTTTGTGTCACAAACACAGGTAACACACACACGCACATATATATTAAAAACAAACACATGCTTCATTCATTCCTTTTATTCCAGCTTAATTTCACAAAACACAGAAGTAGCATTTGGGCAAAAGGAGCGGGGCAACGTGTGCAGAGCTAAAACCAACCGCAGGTCAGTCACACACAACCGGATAAACACACATTTGTAGTAAACTGTACACACTCTCTGTTCCGCCACTCAACAACATCATAGTGTTTCTACTAAATATAAGATTTTAGGATTTTCCCCCGATTCAGTATTTACAGTCTTCTAACGGCAGCATGGTTTTGGCACTTGTCCTCTTCCTCCTCCTCCGTCTCTTTCTTTCCTTCTTTCACCTCTTCCACCTCCATCTCTTTCCAAACACATTCTTTCATATTTTTTTATACCCCAAAGGTTTGTGCAAAAGATTTTAAATTGTAAATTCATATCTACATCTGAAACATAATTCAATCCAGAGTTTATGTCCGACCTGGAAAACAGAGAAGTGTCCAGTTAAAATACTTAACCCCTTTGTACACATCAAAGTTTTCTCAACCAGTGGTCTGTAAAGGTGCAGAGTTCGAAAAGGTTTCGAAACACTGCTGTAGCGTGTAATTGTGTGTGTCTAACAAAAACAATTGTGAAATCTTCTGAAGTTTATTTTGAAAAGCTGCTCCCTATCCTTCCCCACAATGCCTGTTTGTGTGCATATCTGTGTGCAGTGCTGAATTTGACCCAGAACACACCAGAATATGTTCCATCACCTCTGAAATTGGGTCAAGAATGATCTCTACATGCCTGTGATATCAAGATACAATAATTAAATAGAAAATAATGTATTAAAATTAGTGCCTTGACCCATAACTGAAGAGATTGACACAGGTAGGTTAATTAGCATAGCCTTCTCGATAACGGTTGGTAAAAATAATTAAAATGTCCTATAATTTCATCTGGTCTCATGCGTTTAATCAAAATGTTGCTTAAGTTTTATGCATTATACCGACTTCATATTCACTCTCAAAATGAACAATCAAATGTTGAATATTTCAAGGGGATTGTTGATGTTTTGCTCTGCAGTGCATTCTGGGTATCTGTGTCAGTGTTTCGAAGCGTTTCATTGCCTCAATGAGTTTACGGCTTCTCATTGTGTGTTGCAGCGATCCTGCAGTAGGATAGCTCTCTTGTCATAGTTATGTGAGAAGATGAAATGGTATGAAATGGCCACACTTGGAACGTGAATTAGTCCATGGAATTACAACTGCGCTAGCTCAGGGGCTATAACACATTTCAAACCGTCTGGAAAGGAAAGCCTCAGTGTGTTAATATTTACAGTCTATGGTTCCGGGGGCATTATATGTCTATCACTAAGTAACTAACGGAAAACAGTTACTCAAAAAGAGCACTCTGAGGAGCCATGCTACCACCCCTCCGCCCCCAACTCATCCGCTGCGTTCCGAGTCCTCCACGATACAAAATAGGCACGGTCTGTGTTTGTGTGTATCTCTGTGGAGGTGTGTGGAGGTGTGTGGGTATCTATGTGTGTATACAGTGTCTGTTTGTGTCTCACCAGGTCTAGCTCTTGTTTGTGGGAGTGACGTCAGAGCTGGGAGCAGCAGGCAGTGGCTCCACAGTTCCCTCTGCAGGAGACTTCTGCAACAGCAACAAACAGAATCATGAGATCAAAAATACTCATCTGTGCATAGACACAAAACATGCTCTCTTTAGTGTCAGAAAGAGCCCTGCGAGTCACTCTTTGACTCTTTAGGCTGAGAATTGATTGGCAGAGTGAGGGTGGTCCTCTCTTCTTCACTTTTCTGTCTGAGAAAGCTGAACTAACAGATGTGACAGAGTCCAAAATACATGATCTGAAAACTAATGATAGAAGCGTCTGTTTTAGAGCCAGGAACTAGTAGTGATGGGTGAAATGAATCTAGGCTTCAAAGCGTGTGTCGAGTAATCAGTGCAGCCTCACAGCGAAGCATGGTTTGGAGAGGTCAGTGATGACATTTGAATTGTCCTGAACCACCGCACCACATGAATTTAGGAAGTGGTTCACTGGTAAACGTAAAAGGCACATCTCATTGGTTTGGTATTTGCAAGAAGAGGAAACCAGTAAAAAAGATAAAGTATTCCCCGGTTTGGCAAAACTTGGAACTGATCACTTCCAATAAGGTTGATTTTTTAACAATTGTTTAATAATATTTTATTAATTTCACAAAGGAGAAATCCACTATTGCAGCTTGTACAGAAGCTCACGTAACATAAATTTTTTTGCACTCGTAAGTGTAGTTGCTAAAGCAGAAGAAATCCTTGCAAAAACTGGAACCTTCTCTGAATAAAAAACAGTGAAATATATCAATGGTTGAATTCTCTTTTGATTTACGAGCACATTTCTTTCCATTTCTGTGTTTAGAGGTGGTCCCATCACATTCCACACAGTGTTTAGAAAATAGTGCTATAATGGAAATAGAGAAATAGTGCTTTTTGGCCTCTGGATGGCGTCATAGAGTATATTTTAAAGCGTCATTCAGCTAAACATCACTGGGAACTAGAGACATGGGTTTAATATGGAGTTCTATTGATCTGAAAGATACGTACCCCGGCTTTAAACTAGTTGTAGTTAATTGTGAGTGACGTCAAGAGTTTGCGCCAAACGGGCAGGTTGTAGTTTGGCATTGGCAATGAGATAGTAAAGTAATCCGGTCTGGTTCTATAAAGAAATTGAAGTCGGAGCAAAAGGAATGTTTTGCAAATGTAATCGCTGCAAAGATTGTGGCGCTACTCCCCACGGGCTCCGTTAGCGGCAAAGGAGATGGCTAAAGCTAGGCTAAATGCTGACGACTCACTCAAGCGCATTACATGCATCACGGTAAACTCAGATCCAATCGTTTCAATCTGCAAACGGAGTTAAACGTCCCACCTGTTACCGGAGCTCAATGGAGCACCTCCAGACCTTAATACGAAATGTAATTTGTACTATGGTGTGGTACGACTGGGTTAGGTTTAATACAGCGTTCTGCGTGTGAAGTTTTTATTTTATTTTTTTTATTTTATATATAATGTAAGGCGTCCTTGGGTGTCTTGAAAGTCTTGAAAGGCGCATTGAAATAAAATGAATTATTATCATTATTATTATTCTGTTGATCTGAAAGTTACGTACCCGGCTTTAAACTAGACTTATGGGTTTAATACAGAGTTCTGAAACAGAGAAAGTGAACGCGTCACAGTGAAGGGCCAGTGCGTTTAGGAGGGATGCTCAAACAGCCAGGTCAGGCAGAGGTCGGGCAGGGGGGGGGGGTGAGGACTCATGCGGGTCACTTCAGACTGCTGCAGGCTCTTACTTTGGTCCTGGACCTAGACTTGGACTTGGACTTGGCCTGGAACAGGGTCAGGGTTAGGAACACAGGAACACTGATCAGAGTGTGTGTGTGTGTGTGTGAGCGTGTGTTTGTGTCTTTGTGTGTGAAAGTGCGTGTCCGTGTCCGTCCCTTTGTGTGTGTGTGTTACTGATAGTGTGTGTGTGTGTGTTTGTGTGTGCGTGCGTGTCCGTGTCTGTCTCGATGGCCCAATCCCAATACCCACACTGCTCCCTACACTCCTCTACGAAGTGTAGAGGGTTTGAGTGCGCAGGTTACCAGTGTGCAAAAAAGGCGGAAGTGGGACAGTGCACACTGAGTGCAGGTGACGTCACCAACTCGTCAAGAGATGGTCATTTTCAGACCTAAACTTTATAATTATTAAAAGGTAATTTTGTCTGACCCTTTGGGAAACAAAATGAGTTGCTCCACACACGTTAAAATAAATGTATATTGGTTATTCGTAATTTGAGATAGCTGTATAATTTTATGTTAAATGTGTGTAACTAACTGTTATGTGGTCAGTTTTTATACATCCTAAGTCTATTGTACTAAGTGTAAAGTTTAAATTGAATGTTATATGAAAGCTTGGATTAAAATGTTATTAAATTGTGTCCGTAATTCTTCATCAGACGTTTGTGCTTCTTTCCAAGTAACATAGCAAAACTTATTTACACACATACTGCATATACAGTGCCTTGCGAAAGTATTTGGCCCCCTTCAACCTTTCAACATTTCGCCACATTTCAGGCTTCAAACATAAAGATATAAAATTTTAATTTTTTCTCATGAATCAACATCAAGTGGGACACAATCGTGAAGTGGAACAACATTTATTAGATAATTTAAACATTTTTAACAAATAAAAAACTGAAAAGTGGGGCTTGCAATATTATTCGGCCCCTTTACTTTCAGTGGATATCTTTGAGAAATGGTTTTCTTCTTGCCACTCTTCCAAGGCCAGATTTGTGCAGTGCACGACTGATTGTTGTCCTATGGACAGACTCTCCCACCTCAGCTGTAGTTATCTGCAGTTCATCCAGAGTGATCATGGGCCTCTTGGCTGCATCTCTGATCAGTCTTTTCCTTGTTTGAGATGAAAGTTCGGAGGGACGGCCGGGTCTTGGTAGATTTGCAGTGGTCTGATACTCCTTCCATTTCAATATAATTGCTTTCACAGTGCTCCTTGAGATGTTTAAAGCTTGGGAAATCTTTTTGTATCCAAATCCAGCTTTAAACTTCTCCACAACAATATCTCGGACCTGCCTGGTGTGTTCCTTTGTCTTCATGGTTCTCTCTGCGCTTTAAACAGAACCCTGAGACTATCAAAGAGCAGGTGTATTTATACGGAGACTTGATTACACACAGGTGCATTCTATTTATCATCATCAGTCATTTAGGACAACATTGGATCATTCAAAGATCCTCACTGAACTTCTGGAGTGAGTTTGCTTCACTGAAAGTAAAGGGGCCGAATAATATTGCACGCCCCACTTTTCAGTTTTTTATTTGTTAAAATAGTTTAAATTATCCAATGAATTTCGTTGTGTCCCACTTGTTGTTGATTCATGACAAAAATTAAAATTTTATATCTTCACTGTATATTTCAAAACTTACATTTAAATGCATTTTCCCGATGTTTTAGTGTGTACCGCAAAGAATTATGGGCAATATCCTTCGCCAAAGTCCGCATAGATGCAGGCTACAGCAAAGTGTGGATCAGGGGCGCAAAGGGGGCGGGGTCAAAGACCTCCCTGGAGAATTGGGACACCCTACGCACTCGCACCCATCATCGAGAACGCGCAAATGAGGGGCGCAAGGGTGGAAGTGCGAGTATTGGGACTGGTCCTTTGTGTGCGTGTGTGGTCCTGAGTGTGCATGTGTGTGTCTGTTTACCTTTGTTGTGTCTTTAAACTGTGTAAACTGTGGTGTATCAGGCAGCAGTGAGTCGTACAGAGAGTCCAGCACTTTCCCAGACATCGGCTGTAAACAACAACAATGTTAGTGAACACACAGAGGGAGCTTTTCATAATAAAGGAATTCTCGCCCATTCTTCCTTTGTGGCTCCTCACTCACACAGCAAGATTCGCCACGCATGTGATAATCAGAAGAGACCAGAGAAAGACCAGAGTGAGTAAGTAATGTATATTTTTATAGAGCATTTTACAGCCCAAGGTCACCTGAAGCGCTTTACAATGTTCAGAAACCAGATATTTTGCCATTCACACACGGTGATGACGGAAGCGAGGCGCTGAATACACTGCCGCATTAAAGCCGCCATCCATTCACTCATTCATTCATTACATTCATACATTACATTCATACCTCTAAAACAGGGGTGCTCAATACGTCGATCGCGATCTACCAGTCGATCGCAAAGGTAGTATTAGTAGATCGCATTACATTAAAGAAATTATCCGTTTGTGCATTAGCGTGTAGACAGAGATAACCAGAGTTTTGCGTTTTCGCACGCCACGGTATGCCCCCAAAACAACAACAAACAAAACGTGCGACCTCTGATCACTGAAGCATGGATATTACTGCCTTAAAAACTGTTCGCTGCTGCGAGCGGTTCACAGTAGCGAACTTCCTCCACATCATAGAGCAGCAAAGTGATCACGGAGACTCACGCTCGAAAACAACCGAAACAGAATCAGAATCAGAATCAGAATCATTTTTATTGCCAACGTAAGTAACGGGAGGTCACAGACTTGGAAATTGCTTTGGCTCAGTGCAACAGTCAAAAAGAGATAATAAAAATAAGAATAAAAAACACTTCTAAAGAATAAATTTAAATTTAAAATAGAGTTACAGTTACTATTTACAATATACAAGTGCACATGGTGCACACAATGTAAGGTGACAGCAGTACAGTGAAGTAAAGTGACGTATGATGGGCAGTAAAGTGACTTTATAAAGGGCGGGGGGACAGGTTAAGAAGTGTTCAAGAGTCCAACAGCAGAGGGGAAGAAACTGTTCTTGTGGCGGGAGGTTCTAGTCCTGATGGACCGCAGCCTCCTGCCTGAGGGGAGTGGTTGGAATAGTCCATGTGCAGGGTGAGAGGGGTCGGCTGTGATACGACCAGCCCGGCCTCGAGCTCGGGCGACGTACAGGTCCTGCAGCGATGGAAGGCTGCGGCCGATCACTTCCTCTGCAGAGCGCACAATGCGCTGTAGTCTCTGTTTGTCCCTGACTGTGGCTCCAGCGAACCACACGGTGATGGAGGAGGTGAGGATGGACTCGATGATGGCCGTGTAGAACTGCACCAACATCTGTGCAGGCAGCTTGGCTTTCCTGAGCTGCCGCAGGAAGTACATCCTCTGCTGGGCCTTCTTGATGAGAGAGCTGATGGTCGGCTCCCACTTGAGGTCCTGGGTGATGGTGGTGCCCAGGAAACGGAAGGACTCCACAGAGGTGATGGGGGAGTCCATCACGGAGGGTGGGGGCGGGGGGACAGTGCTCTTCCTGAAGTCCACAATCATCTCCACTGTCTTCTGGGCGTTCAGCTCCAGGTTGTTACCACTGCACCAGGACACCAGCCGGTCCACCTCCCTCCTGTAGGCGGACTCATCGTTGTTGGAGATGAGTCCAATGAGGGTGGTGTCGTCCGCGAACTTGATCAGCTTCACGGAGTCGTGGCTGGAGGTGCAGTGGTTGGTGTACAGGGAGAAGAGCAGGGGAGAAAGAACACAGCCCTGTGGGGCTCCTGTATTTATAATCCGAGAGTCCGAGACATTCTTCCCCAGACGCACTCGCTGCTTCCTGTCCGTCAGGAAGTCAGTGATCCACCTGCAGGTGGAATCGGGCACGTTGAGCTGGGAGAGCTTGTCCTGGAGCAGGGATGGCAGGATTGTGTTGAAGGCAGAGCTGAAGTCCACGAACAGGACCCTGGCGTAGGTCCCCGGGGAGTCCAGGTGCTGTAGGATGTGGTGGAGGGCCAGGTTAATGGCGTCGTCTACAGATCTGTTGGCTCTGTAGGCGAACTGCAGGGGGTCCAGGAGGGGGGAGGTGAGGGACTTGAGATGGGAGAGAACCAGGCGTTCAAATGACTTCATGACGACAGACGTAAGTGCTACAGGTCTGTAGTCATTGAGTCCTGTGATCCTGGGCTTCTTCGGGACGGGGACAATGATGGAGGATTTGAAGCAGGCCGGGACATGGCAGGACTGCAGAGAGGTGTTGAAAATGTCCGTGAACACAGGAGTAAGCTCACTGGCGCAGTGTCTCAGAGTGGCCGGAGACACGTGGTCCGGGCCAGGAGCTTTGCGGGGGTGCAGCCTCAGGAAGAGTTGTTTAATCTCTTTAGCGGCTATTGTTAGGCTGGGGGCAGGGCTGATGGGTGGGTCGTTAGAGTAGTGGGGGGTGGGGGAGGGGAGAGGTGTCAGGGGCAGCATCAAAGCGACTGAAAAATAAGTTCAGATCGTCAGCTAGCTTGTGGTCATCAGCACAGGGGGGGGCTTTGGGTTTGTAGTTGGTGATCTCCCGTAGGCCCCTCCAGACAGAAGCAGTATCGTTGTTACCAAACTGCTCCTGTAGTCGTTCTCTGTGCCGGGACTTGGCTGCTTTCAGTTCTTTCCTGAACTGATATTTAGCTGCTTTGTAGCCGCTGCGGTCCCCCTCCCTGAAAGCAGACTCCTTTGCTTTCCTGAGCTGCCGGAGTTTAGCAGTGAACCAGGGTTTGTCGTTGTTATAGATGACCCTGGTCCTTGTTGGAATGATGCTATCCTCACAGAAGTGGATGTATGACGTTACAGTGTCCGTATATTCATCCAAACTGTCTGTGGCAGCTCTGAAAAGGTCCCAGTCTGTAGATTCCATGCATGCGCGCAGCTCTTCCACAGCTTCATCAGACCACACTTTGGAGCTCCTCACTGCAGGTTTCGAGAGCTTTAGTCTCTGTCTGTAAGCAGGAACCAGATGTATCATGGAGTGATCTGAGAAGCCGAGGGCTGGCTTGGGAACAGCGCGAAAAGCTCCGCGCACGGTGGTGTAACAGTGATCCAAAGTGTTCTCCTCTCTGGTCGGGCATTTGATAAACTGTCTGTATTTGGGTAATTCCTGGCTCAAGTTTCCCTTATTAAAATCCCAACAACAACAACAAAACAGGAGCTAAACCAGGATCAAACCAGGACTGAGGACGGGGGTCAGTGCTTGTAAACATATGTCTTCACCCTGAGTTTCTACTATGACTGTTAAAGTGCCGCTACAGAAGTACCAGCGTCTGCATCAAAGCTTCGCCCACTTCTGTGGTTCTTCCCCAACGGAGGACGTCAGAGGACACATATGTTTGGAATGTTATGAATGTCATTGAAAACGCAAATGTTCGGTTATGTGAGGATGCATTATTTCATAAATCATGCGGTTTTGCAAGTACATCAACATACATTGTAGATATAAAGAATCCTCAATATATTTAGAAATAAATATAGGTTTTGCATTTTTGTAGTAGGTAGATCATTTTGACTTGATCATTTTATAAGTGGCTCGTATGCTGAAAAAGTGTGAGCACCCCTGCTCTAAAAGGCGGGTTAGAGGGCCAATGTGACACACCAGCCTGAGTCCTCAGGGGGAGGAGTTCTAACAGTTCTAATGTTCTCCTCTCATATGATCTGTTACCTGTGTGGGGTCAGAAGGGGTGGCGCAGACTTTTGCAGAGGAGGAGGAGGTCACAGTAGCAGAGGAGGAGGAGGAGGTGGCAGGAGCAGTAGCAGGAGCAGAGAAGTCTCCTGCCAGCAGGTCCAGGGCCGTCTTATCGTCCATGGGCTTCTACAGCAGACACAAAGAGGACCTTAGGACCAGATTTAGACTGGGTTCAGGGCCATGTTCAGGACCAAGTTCAGGACCAAGTTCAGGACCAAGTTCCGAACCAAGTTCCAGACCAGGTTTAGACTGGGATTGAACCAGAGTCAGGTCCAGTTTTAGACCAAGGTCAGGACCAGGACCAGGTTTAGACCAGAGTTAGGATCAGGTTTAGACCAGGTTTAGGACCAGAGTCAGGACCAGGTTTAGGACCAGTTTTGGATCAAGTTTAGACCAAGGTCTTAAGAACTCACTTCTGCCGGAGCCTCTGGGACTTTGTTCTTGTCTTCCTCCATTTTCTGAAAACACAAAGACAGCGTTGTATTTGACATCTTTAAACTAAAGATTAAATCAGTAACTTATACAGCGCTTTTGACAGACGGGTATTTGTCCTCTCCCTCCACACGATGATGGGAGCAGGCTGCCAACATGTGTTTAGTGGTGGAGGAAACACACTGTTCCAACCGGGAGAAGAGAGTGCTAACCACTCAGCCACTGTGTTGTTCCCTCTCATACCCTTAGCTCGTCCTCCGTGGGCCTGAACTCCGGCGGCAGCGTGTCATCTCGCTCTCCCATCTTAATAAGCCGCTCCTCCTCGATCTCCTTCTCCTGGAAACAGACGCTTGTTAGCTCCTCTGTATGAATCTCTGAGCCCGTAGTTTGGGCCTCTCATTATAAGAGTGAACAGTGAGTCTGGAATAGGTACCTTGATGATGTTCTGGGGGAAGGGAGGCTCGGGCTGGGGGGTGGGGGCGATGTCTTTGAGGGAGTCCGACAGAGCGTCCAGGGCCAGGTCCGCTCCAGGGGACAACTGAGATATAAGAGACATTATCAGACCAGAGAGGGACCAGAGAGAGACCAGGGAGAGAGACCCGAGGAACCAGAGAGAGAGAGACCAGTGAGAGAGAACAGAGAGACACCAGAGAGAGAAGAGAGAGATCGGAGCGATACCAGGGATACCAGACAGACAGACCAGAGAGAGACCAGAAAGAGACCAGAGAGAGAGAGACCAGAAAGACCAGGGAGAGACCTCCTCCCCTTCGACCTCCACCCTCCCAGGTCTAGGTCCAGTCTCTAGACCACTCGCAATCAACTCCTAACAGCAGTGTTGTGGTTCTCACCGGGGCCTGAGGGGGGCACTCTGAGGACTGTTGTGAGGCAGATGAGGGAGCTACAAAGTCCAGGGAGAGAGCGTTCATAGCAGCATCAGCAGAAATCTGAGAAGAAAAGAGAAAGAGTTAGGAGAAAAGGAGCCAGGAGGAGGAGGAGCAGATGTATGTTACCTGAGCAGGAGCGGCTGACTGAGTTGGAGCAGCTGAGGAGGAGCTGAAATCTCCACACAGGAAGTCCAGGGCCTGGTCTGGGTCCAAGGAGGTCTGAGGACACATAGAGCAGGTGTGAGCACAAAGTCTCTGGTCTCCTCTCTGGTCTCCTCTCTGGTCTCCTCTCTGGTCTCCTCTCTGGTCTCCTCTCTGGTCTCCTCTCTGGTCTCCTCTCTGGTCTCCTCTCTGGTCTCCTCTCTGGTCTCCTCTCTGGTCTCCTCTCTGGTCTCCTCTCTGGTCTCCTCTCTGGTCTCCTCTCTGGTCTCCTCTCTGGTCTCCTCTCTGGTCTCCTCTCTGGTCTCCTCTCTGGTCTCCTCTCTGGTCTCCTCTCTGGTCTCCTCTCTGGTCTCCTCTCTGGTCTCCTCTCTGGTCTCCTCTCTGGTCTCCTCTCTGGTCTCCTCTCTGGTATCTGGTCCCTGGTCTCTGGTACCTGAGGTGGAGGCTGGATGGCCTCCTTCTCTCCTGGTTTCAGTCTGTACTCTGGAGGTAAGGCGTCTTCTCGTTCTCCCACCCTCACCCCCTCCTCCTCCTCCACGGTGACCTCCTGAACACAGACACAACATAATTTTCAAACCAGAGCTTTGTTTGTGAAGACAAACAAAGCTCTGGGCAGACAGGGACTCCATCTCTGTGAGATAATAAAGGATTTATTGATTGACCAGGCCAAAGATCTCACCGACACCAGGTCTTCAGGGCGAACCGGAGCCTCAGGTTTGGGAGCTTCTGCCTCAGGGAGGAGGTCACCAAGGGCACTGAGGGCGTCTAAGGACAGGGCCTGAAAACGAGAGAGAGGAGGTCAGAGGGGAGGAGAGGAGAGAAGAGAGAGCACAGAGAGTATCTAAGGACAGGGCCAGAGGAAGAGAGAGAGGAGGTCAGAGCACTGAGGACGTCTAAGGACAGGGCCTGAGGAGACGCAAACAGGGGGAGGTCAGAGAGGAGGGGAGAGGAGAGAGGAGGTCTCTAAGAACGCTGAGGGAGTCTAAAAACAGGGCCTGAGGAGAAGAGAGGAGGTCAAAGAAGAGCTACACTGACACTGAACATTTCCACATCACCGCACATCCTCTCATCTTTCTGAGCAAATCACCCCAGTGCTGAAGTCACACTCTCTCTCTTTTGCTCCTTCATGCGACTCACCGGGTCTGGAGCAGGTCTGGAGTCAATGGCGTCTGTGGCTGCAGCTTTGGGTTCAGGTTTTGTCTCAGATTTTGTGGATTTGTATTCTTTCTTGAGCGGAGGAACAGCAGCCGACTCCACTTTCTGTAAAACACAGACGAGTGTAAACGCCTCCTTCAATCCTGCCGTAGAGCTCTGCCCTTTCACCTGAGGAGCTGCAGCCTTGACCGTCGTAGAGGCAGAAGAACTCACAAAGTCCAGGGACAGAGAATCCAGGGCAGACAGGGACTCGACCGGAGCAACTGAGGCCTGAGGGACAGAAGAGCTGTTTGAACTGGGCACAACTGATGCTGCCAGGAGAGCTGACGGAGGAGCTGAAGGAGAAGCTGACGGAGGAGCTGACAGAGGAGCTGACAGAGGAGATGACAGAGGAGCTGACAGAGGAGATGACAGAGGAGATGACAGAGGAGATGACAGAGGAGATGACAGAGGAGATGACAGAGGAGATGACAGTGCTGACGGAGGAACTGACCTGGGTGCTGGGAGCAGTGAGGTTGGCGTCCAGGGAGAAGCCGTCAGTTTCAATACGAGGTTTTTTGTCCTGAGGAGGAGCAGGAGACACGACATGTTGTCCACAGTAATCATGGAGAAGGAACATTCAAACACTGTGTTCCAGTACGCTTGACCACACTTGACCACACTTGACCACACTTGACCACACTTGACCACACTTGACCACACTTGACCACACTTGACCACACTTGACCACACTCTGGTCTCAGTGTCAATTGTACCTGAGCTGGAGCAGGTGAGCTGAAATCTCCACACAGGAAGTCCAGGGCCTGGTCTGAGTCCAGGGAAGTCTGAGAGAAACATTGGACAGATGTGAGCGCAATGTCTCGACATACGGCCTCTCTGGTCCCCTCTCTGGTCTCCTCTCTGGTCTCCTCTCTGGTCTCCTCTCTGGTCTCCTCTCTGGTCTCCTCTCTGGTCTCCTCTCTGGTCTCCTCTCTGGTCTCCTCTCTGGTCTCCTCTCTGGTCCCCTCTCTGGTCCCCTCTCTGGTCCCCTCTCTGGTCCCCTCTCTGGTCCCCTCTCTGGTCCCCTCTCTGGTCCCCTCTCTGGTCCCCTCTCTGGTCCCCTCTCTGGTCCCCTCTCTGGTCCCCTCTCTGGTCCCTGGTATCTGGTCTCTGGTACCTGTGGTGGAGGCTGGATGGCCTCCTTCTCTCCTGGTTTCAGTCTGTACTCTGGAGGTAAGGTGTCTTCTCGTTCTCCCACCCTCACCCCCTCCTCCTCCTCCACGGTGACCTCCTGAACACAGACACAACATAATTTTCAAACCAGAACTTTGTTTGTGAAGACCAGGCCAAAGATCTCACCGACACCAGGTCTTCAGGGCGAACCGGAGCCTCAGGTTTGGGGGCTTCTGCCTCAGGGAGGAGGTCACCAAGGGCACTGAGGGCGTCTAAGGACAGGGCCTGAGGACGAGAGAGAGGAGGTCAGAGGGGACGAGAGAGGAGAGGAAGTCAGAGTATAGGAGAGACGGGGGAGGGGAGAGGACAAAAGAGGTCAGTGCACTGAGGGCCTCAAAGGACCTGAGGAGGAGACAAAGAGGGAGGAGAGAAGGAGAAAGGGGACAGAGGAGGTCAAAGAGGAGGAGAAAGGGGAGAGAGGAGGTGAGAGGGGATCAATTTTTTAGGAGAAAGGGGGAAAGAATATATATATATTTTATTTTGGCGTATATATACATACTTTCTCCTTATTTGTCTATGTATTTGTTTTGCTTTGTTTTGTTTTAACCTTTGTTTTTGTTTTTTTGACACAAGGGGAGCATAGTGGGGTAAAAAAAAAAAAAAAAAAAAAAAAAAAGAAATTAAAATGTGTCTGGTTAAGCTGTATGTATTAAGAAAACAGTGTGAACTAATGAAGATGACACAATAAAGTATGAAAAAAAAAAAATAGCAACACAATCTTGCAGAAATATCCAAAATTCGTATTCATATTTCTTTATTCACAGCATTTAAAGTGTCTGTGCCTCATGAACAAGTAAACAGAATCCAGCTGCATTACAAAAAAAAAAAAAAAATAAAAAAAATAAAAAGACCTCGCAGCTCGTTCACTCGAAGGGAATAAAACATTAAAACATTGGAGATGAGATTGAATGACACAATTGAGTGTGTCAGGCTTGAACTCTCTGACCCGGCTTGGATTTGCCCCTGTGTACGGAGGTCTGAGGGCGCCGCAATTCGGTTTAATTGGATTTAATTGAATATCTGCCTGCTTTTGACTGCTACATTGCATACAATATTGTCCCTCTCAGGCGATGTGTTTTTCTCCTGCTGTGTCTTCTCTCCACTCTTATCTCACATTCCTCGGCCAAGGCCATAATAACAAGGTCCCATCTACAACAATTTCAGTCTCCAGCTCGGATCCCTCCCCCGCCTCCCTCTACCTATCCATCTTGCTCCCTCCCTCCCCTCCACTCCTCATTGTGTTTCCGACTCACCCCCTCCCTGACCCTGCCGCCCTCTGACAGCCACATTGGGCCGGCAGTCGGAGGTGCTCATCCCGAGAAAAAAATCTGTGGTTTATACAAAGCACAATGTGTCTATCCAACTGTCTGTGAAACTGTATGTTATTGCTCTCTGCTGTTTATTCTACTGTTTGTCGCATGGCGCCGTAAAGATGGCGCCGTGGCAAGAGCTCTGGTGTGTGTCTTCTGGTCGTCTGATCGAGACATACCCCAAGCGACTTGCAGCTGTAATTGCAGCAAAAGGTGACGCTACAAAGTATTAGCGCAAGGGGGCCGAATAATATTGCACGCCCCACTTTTCAGTTTTTTATTTGTTAAAAAAGGTTAAATTATCCAATAAATTTCGTTCCACTTCACGATTGTGTCCCACTTGTTGTTGATCCTTGACAAAAAATCTAATGTTTGAAGCCTGAAATGTGGCGAAATGTTGAAAGGTTCAAGCTGGTCGAATACTTTCGCAAGGCACTGTATGCATCATCGGACCGAGGTAAAGACGGACCAGCATCTGCAGTCAGAGCTCAGAACCAATCAGTGAACCACATAGAGGTCAGCAAAGGGGAAGACTAGGCCTGTCACGATAACAAATTTCGCTGGACGATTAATTGTCTCAGAAATTATTGCGATAAGCGATTATATTGTCGTTCTGAGATCATTTGCATCGATTACAATGATAATGTAGGTACACCTTTTCAAAGAGAAATAAACTTTTATTTTTAACGAATATTTAACGCTAGAACACAATAAATTAACAACCAAAAACAATACATAAAATAGACTCAGTCTCTTAACAAAAAATGACCAGGAATAAAACTGCCAGGACCTTTGTAAAGAAAATATGAAACAGATGCCTCAAATGTCAATAATTTCTCAGACTTTATGGCAGATTACGAGAAAGAAATACCAACATGTTGACTTTGTGTGGCTTAAGACAGGATCTCTCAGGAGTAGTCCCACCTCCCCACACACCAGGCGAATGACAAGTGACTGACATGTGGGTTCACCAATGGGGCGTACAGAAGTCCTGCTACGGTAGCGCCCACCGGAAGTAGCGGGGCGGGCTTTGATGCTAACAGCTAAGCTAGCGGGTTTTTTGTGTAAAGTTCTACTCCAAGAATGCAAGTCTGCAGCATCTCTGTGTTCAGAGACCTTCTAGAGACTTTATATAACAGCAGTATGTGTTCACGGAGGTGCGCCATAAGTTTATTTTATTGGTATGGTACGGTACTTCTGCATCGGCGAACACGCTAACGCTAGCTGCGCTAGTATAGTCACTAATCAAGCCTGAATGAGAACTCAGCTGCTGGCATATGTTCACAACTACTGTGTCCCCCATTGTCAATCCTGGTTAAGTCCTGGTTTAGGTCCTGTTTTGGCTGTATTTTGTATTTTTGAGTAATTTCCGTCTGCTTGCTAGACTGCTAGTGTTCCCGTGACCACTTTGCGGCTCTCTGACCCGAGAGAGACGGGGGAAACAAACAAGCATGCAAATGGGATTTATCGCGGCCAGAAAAGTTATTGAGCAAATTTTATTTATCGTGCGATTAATTGATTTATTGACTATCGCGACAGGCCTAGGGAAGACACTCAAAGACAAGAGGTCCAAACCAGGTCTTAACCAGGATTAAACCAGCACTAAAACAGGACTAAGATAGGATTAGAGCTGGAGATCTTGGCCCGAGCCCAACAGAACCCAACCAAGGCGGGGAAGATCATACATCTGCTTTAACAAAGAGTAGTGTGTATGTGTGTGTGTGTGCGTGTGTGTGCGTGTGTGTGGTGCGTATATGTGTGTGCAAAGTGTGCGTGTGTTTGTGTGTGAATAGTTACCCTCAGTGATTGTGTTGGGCTGATGCTCTGGACTTTTGGTGCTCATCAGGACCGGGTGTCGAGGAGGAGCTGGTGTGGAGGGCCCCAAGTCCTGGGCCTTATAGTGGGCCGCTACACACACAGACAACCCCACATTATAATGGGCCGCTACACACACAGGTGTGTGGATGAAGATGGAGGTCAAACCTCAGCTTCATCCTCATCCTCTGTAGAGCCTCCTCCAGGTGTATGTACTTACCATGTTCTCTCAGAGACCTCAGCTCCATCCTCATCCTCTGTAGAGCCTCCTCCAGGTCTCCACAGCGGCTCCTCTCTCGTTCCAGGGCAATCTTCATGTCGGCGTACGGCAGAGGCACAGTGGGCACAGGCACCGGAGTCACCGCTCCATTTGTGGTGGTGCCAACATCTTCCCGCTTACGACCGAAGATCCCCTGAGGACAGAGACCACGTCAGTCTAAAGCAGACCAAAGCAGACCAATCTGAAATAACTAAAGCAGAGCAGACAGGGAGCAGTAGTATATTACCTTCTTCTTCTTGGGCGGCTGGTCCATCTTGGCCTGCAGGAAGTCGATGAGTTTGGTTTGTTGGGAGATGGTTCCCTCCATCTTCACTTTCTCATGTGAATACACTGCCTGAAAGAGACCAGACCTGCTTTAGACAGATTTGAGACCTGGCTGGGACCTGGCTGGGAACTGGCTGGGACCTGGCCGGGACCTGGCTGGGACCTGGCTGAGACCTGGCTGAGACCTGGTTGGAAGTCGGTACCTGCATGTTCTCCAGGGTCAGCTCCAGCTCACTCCTTTCACTCTTCAGAAGGTCTGTTTGGTCCAAAGCGTCCTGAAGTCCCTGTGTCAATCTGAAGATGTGGTTCTTCTGGAGGTCCATCTGCTGCTGCAGCTTGGCTTGCTGCACAGGGAGAACATGCAACAAGTGAGTTTAGTCTGCAGTACCACAGTCCACCACCAGGCGGGCCCTGGTGAGTTTAGTCTTCTCCTCCGCCTGTCCTTCTCACCTCCTCCATTAGCCGCTCCTTCAGCTCCCTCTCTGTCTCTAGTTTCTGCTGCAGACTGCGAGCGTTCATCTCCAACATAGTGTGTTTCTTCTCCAGATCGTTCAGCTGAACACATCCACACACACAACACACACAGGGTTAGCACAAGAACTAAAAGAACATGTAAAAAAAATTCTACAATCTGCTTGCTCCAGATCACCCTGTCTCCTAATGAATTTTTTGTGAAACACTCACCATTTTGGTTTAACCCTCACTGCGATCTTTGTGTTTATATTGTGATATTGTCTTTGTAAATCGGATATGAGCCCAATCCGAGGGCTTCAATCACGGGGAAACTCCATCTTGCCTTAGCAACACATCCGCTCCTGTTACAGCGCTAGACTAATACAGCGCTAGACTAATAAATGCCCTTAAAGGAAACTAGCTCCAGCTATCTTATTTTTAAATGGGTCACTTCACAAATACGCTAACACTGTTGCGATGTCACACTCCTCATAAACATCTTATACAGTTTGAGCACTCACGGTGTCTGACAGACTCTCGGCTTTCAGCCGCTGCTCCTTCAGCGCCTGCTGCAGAGCCATGATCTCTGCTTTGTGCTCTTTGACCGCCAGCTCCACCGCCTGGCGAGACTCGGAACTGCGCTGGTCTGCACGCAGCCTGCACACACAACACAGAGTGAACCTCCTCTCCTCCTCCAGGGTCTTCTGGAGGTTCCTGCTTCCCCTCAAAGCCTCCTCCTCCTGGTTCTTCGTTCTCACCTGTTTCTCTGCTTCTATTTCATTGTCCTCTGGAGGTCCCTGTTCTTACTCCTGGTTCTTAGCTCTCACCTGTTCCTCCTCTCCTCCTCAGGAGGTCCCCGCTCCTCCTCTCGGCCTACTTCTTCTCATCCTCCTGGTTCTTAGTTCTCACCTGTTCTTCCTCTCCTCCTCCAGGGTCCTCTGGAGGTCCCTGCTCCTTCTCTCAGCCTGCTCCTTCTCATCCTCCAGAGCAGACCTCCACATGTCCCACTGCCGCTCCTTCTCCAGCAGCTCGTCATTCAGACTCTCTAGCGCCACCACCTGCTCCTCCAGCATTGTACAGGTGGTCTTCAGGGTCTCAATGTTCTGATAAGGAAAAAAGGACTAGATTGAGACCAGAGAGAGGCCAGAGAGTTTGTAATTGCTCAGATGCACTTCCTCACCTGCTTGTGGTTGCTCAGGTGCGCCTCTCGTTCGTGCGCCTCCCTCCGCAGCTCCTGTACCTCCTCGCTCAAGTGCAGACGCTCCTCTGTCTCGTCGGAAGCTTCATCCAGTTGTTTGGAGAGATAGAAGTTCTGTCTGTTCAGCTCTGCGTTCTCCTGAGAGATCTGAGTGAGCTGCTCCTCCAGCTCTGTTATGACCTGTAAGAGAGACTACTGTCACGTGAAGGAGGCGCGAGAGAGGCTGAATGTGAGTGTTTGTATCCTGATGTGTTTGTGTGACTCACAGAGCAGCTCTCTCTCAGTGTGTCAAACTTCCTCTGGATTTCATCTCTGTGATTCTGAAACAAAACACAAGATGACAGGTGAGAGGAGAAGGAGCAGTAAATCTCTTCCTCCTCTCACCTCCTCCTTATCCTCAGATCAGTGGTCTCCTCATCCTCTCACCTCCTTACCCAGCAATCTCCTCCTCAGCCTCTGTCTTGGTCTCCTCCAGCTCCTCCCTGGCCTGCTAGTACCAGGCCCTCATCCTCCCCTCTCCTACTTACCCTCAGAGCAGTGATCTCCTCCTCAGCCTCTGTTGTGGTCTCCTCCAGCTCCTCCCTGGCCTGCTGGAGTTGGGTTTCCAGGGCCAGTCTTGCTGCCTGGAGGCTGCTAATCTGAGACTCTCGCTCCTGGAGGGAGATGTTCAGATCTGAGAGCTGGTGTTTGATCTGAAGCTTCTCCTCTTCGTGCTGGAGGCCGAGCTGAAGATAAAACAATAGTTAGACATAGTTCTTCTCTTCCCCACCCTGGCTCACCCCGAGATCCATCACTTTGCTCCTCCTCCTCCTCACCTCCCTCAGCCGTGTCTCCAACTCCGTCACTCTGCTCCTCCTCGTGACCTCCTCTTGGCTGATCTTCTCCAGATGTTCCTCTAGCTTCATGTTCTGAGCCTCCAGTTTCCCCGACTGAGACTCCAGATAGAACTTCTGCTGCCGGAGCTCGGAGATCATCTCCTCCTGAGCTTTCCTACAGACACACATACAGGAGAGGGCTCTAAAGCTGTGTTTAGGATACTACTGTTAGTCGCTAGCTGGTTAGCTACACACTCACATGTTCTTCTCAGTGTAAATGCTACTGTTAGCCGCTAGCTTGTTAGCCTCGGACAGCTCAGCAATTCGCTGCTCCAGGTTCCTCATTTTAGAGTCCATGGCATTGATCGTCTGCAAAAACATGAAAATAAGTAGTAGTTGGAGTAGACATAGTAGTAGCAGTAGCAAGTAGTTGCAGTCATAATAGAAGTAGTAGTAGTAGTAGCAGTAACAGTAATAGTAGCAATAGCAGTAGTTGTGTAGTAGTAGTAACAGCAGTACTTGTACTCACGGCCTTCTGTTCGCTGATCACTTTGCAATTTTCTCTCGTCTCTGTTTCCTGTTGAACTCGTCGAGTTTCTAAAGTGTCTTTCTCTGCAAGATCCACCTTCATCTGGGCCTCTAGGACCTGAGAAAATACTCTGTGTGAAATCTGACCACACACCATCCATCTGGGCCTCGAGGACCTGAGAGCACTCCGTTCCCCTGGCTGGTTTTCACTTCACCTTATGGTCAGTTACTTATTTGTTACTTCCCCTGGCTGGTTCTTGGCAGGCTCTTACCTTGATCTTGTCTTCAAACAGCAGCTCTTTCTGCAGGAGTTGAGTCTCCATCCTCTGAGCCGTAGACTGAGCCTCACGGAGGTTCTGCTCCAGCTCCTGAACACAAGAAGAACCACGAACTCATGAGACATCTCTTTTCTTATAATACTTTTTTTTTTTACATAATCTGAAACATAAAAATCCAAAGTAAATGTCTCATGGTTTGATCCAGAATATTTGACTGTAATCCTCACTCACATGGAAGAGGTGCAGCTCCCTGAGGCTGAAGCGGCTCATGCTCAAACTCAGAATACAAGCAGCAGCAGTAGTAGTCACAGTACTAGTAGTAGTAGTAGTTGTAGTAGCAGAGGAAATAGTAGCAGCAGTAGTTAGAGGAGCAGTAGCAGCAGTAGTAGTTGTAGTAGCAGCAGAAGTAGCAGTAGCCATAGTAATCGTAGAACTGATAGAATTAGCTGCATTAGTAGCATTAACTCCATAATGACTTTAATCCTGTTCTCACCAGGATTTGTCCAAAGTATTAAACTCTGTACATCCTAATTGTAGTTGTTTTAGAAAATTATAATCAATGTTTTTTCTGCAGTTAAATGTAAGCAAAAATTGAAACCTACTTGTAGATTGAAATTCCAAAATGTAAAAAAATAAATAAAGTGTCTATAAATTAATATCTCCCACACTCCAAAAACTACAGCTGATGAATACTGTTTAAAACGTATTATGTTAAATTATATTAATGCGTATATGTTAAATTACAGGTTCCCTTGAGCCATTCATTATTTATTTGTCCATGCCATATTACATACTTACATCATGTATATTCCCTTTACATTTGTGCAACATCAACAAATAGGAACAGAAGGAAGACACGCCTTATAAACCCTGTCCCTCGTTTTGCTGGCTGCAAAAACATTTTCACATTTTCACCCCCAACATTATCCGTCTCCAATCTAGCATTTTTCCTTTCTATTCAATAACGGCAAACTTATTGCACACTTTGAATATGAAGAAAACAAAAATATCAGTCATCATTTTGTCCTTATACATTTTTTAAAATGGAAGATATTAGATGCACATTTCAGTGAGTCACTCTGGGCGTCCCATAATCAAAAACCAAATAAAGACACACACTTCTGTTTCATCGAGGTTCTTGAAAATGCAGTTTTTAAACCATATTTTCTTCTTTGGTTCAAGTCCTGTGATATAAATTTGAACCTCTCTTGAACATTTTCAGGCAATAGTTTGTTTGGCTTTCCACACAATAACAACATTTGAAGATCAACCAGATCTTTAGACTCAAGATTTTATAAACAAGTTATTTGTGTGCTCTCTGAAGCCCTTTTTGTTTGAGGATTCTAATAACTTTTTTTGTTTGTGTTTGTAGTATAAGTGTTCCCCCAGACAGCGGCACTTTATGTCAAATATGGCAATATCAAGGAGCAATACATTATGTGGAGAGACTTACAATTAAATATTTAGCTCTAAAAAATATCGATACTTTTACTTATTTTACTTTTAAACACAGTTATTATGAGATTTCCAGTTTAACTTTTTGTCCAGAATGACTCCTAAAATGTTTAGCTCTGTTTCTCTTTTGAAGCTTACTCCATCAATGGCAATTTTAGAGATGTATTTTTTTTACCCTGTTCCCAAAAATCATACATTATGTTTTATCCCAGTTTAAGCTCAATTTATTGTCTGTAAACCAATTTCTTACTTTGACCATTTCCTTTGCGATGGTTACATGTATGTCACTTACATGGTTTCCAGAGTGGTATATACTTCACGTCATCAGCAAACAAGAATTGTAAGATGTTTGAAGATTCACAGATGTCATTGATAAACAGAATAAAAAGCCCCCTGATACCTCTGCAGTTTTAACAGTAACAGTTCATTATTAATGGACACAGATCAATGAATACCCCCACAGTATATTCCGTTCTTTCAGTTGCATCGAGAATTTCAATCCAGTTGATTGCCGTTTTCTAAATCCATATAGTTTTTCACTGATTAATGTATGTTCATCTATAAAATGAGTTAATTTTTGTACAAATCATTTTTCAAGAATTTGAGAATTTTGAGAGAAGTGATACAGGTCTGAAATTATTTAAACTGATTGTCACCATTTTTGAAACGAGGAAAAACTTTTTTCAAAAACAGCAATTTTCATTCTTTCTGGGATAACTCCAGTTTGTAAAGATAAATTGCAAATGAAAGTTAGTGGTTTAGCGATGCAGTCAATAACCATAGCAACACACAGCAATCACCATAGCTCTGCCATCATTGTAGCAACACACATCTCTGAGCACAACATTAAATTATAGTCTATTTTAAAGTTACACATCAGCAGCAGCAATAGCAGCACTCACCAGTATTTTGTGAGCCATCTGTTGAATCTGTTGGGACTTGGTGGTAATTTCATCTTTGAGTTTATTTTCCCGCCTCTCCACCATCTCCAGACGCTTCACCTGGTTCTGCAGCGTCTTCCTGCCCTCCTGCTGACACGGGAGGCCATCTGATATAATTTCCAAACGTGTTTTCAAATCGCAAGTGTGCTCTTAAACACTGGGGTAACGTGGTCTTAAACACCGGAGTGATGTGGTCTTAAACACTGGTGTGTGTGTGTGTGTGTGTGTGATACCTCAGTTTCTCGCAGTCGTTTCCGTAGTGTGTCGTTGTTGTCATTCTTTCCCTTGAGTCGTTCCAGATCCGTCTCCAGTCGCTCTTTTGCCTGGCGGACGTTATGAAGCAGATCTGTGGCCTCTGAGCTTGCCCTCACTGCCTGCTCCCCGAGTAGAACCAGAGAGAACCAGATTTCAGGTGGAGAACATGATTCTGACAGATAAAACAAGGGGGGGATGAGGAGGGTGAGGGAGGAGAGGAGGGGATGTTCTGACCTTGGACAGTTTGTCCTGCAGCTCCTGGATCTTCACCTGTTGCTCAGAATTTGTCTGAAAACCAAAAGTCATTATTTTAAATCTATCCGAACCCAAAAGGTCAGACGAGAGTGGGCGTGGCATCATACCTTCTCTAGTTTGCTGAGCAGCTCCTCCACTTCAGCTTTGCCCTGTTCTTTAGCCTGAAACACAAATGCACACACACAAACACGCACATTTTAGAGTTTAGATTGGAGTTAAAATCTTGTACACTGGTCGCTCACTGTATCACAGTAGGGCTGGGCAATAAATCGAATTTAGGCAATTAATCGGGATTTTGAAAAAATCTAATTTGTGAAAAATGTGAAAATCATGAAATAGAATGAAGGATATTGTGAGTTCCAGCAGCACATGAATAATACTTGCAATATCAGCACAGTCTGTACAAGACTGTGACTCTTCGGTGACTTTAATGAAAATTGATTTAGAATCGAAATCGTCCAAAGCAGGAAACAAAATTGAGATTTTACTTTTTTGCCCAGCCCTATATCACGGTTAACCTTTCGTTGTTTCACTGACACAAGAAATCTTTTGTGGCTTGTCGGCACAGCAATGATTAGTTCAGAGGACTCTTTCTGGTGTGTATCTTTTGCTCTGGTGTCTCTCTCTGGTCCATAAAACATACCTTCTACTTCAAGAATTTCACTTGTTCTGGTTATTTTTTAGAACAAATAAGCCGCATGATACAAGCAGATTTAGAAACATAATAAAGGAGCGGAGAGAACAAATACACACACACCTTGATGATCCGCTGCTGATAGTCCACAGCCTTCCGCTTTAGCTCCTCCCCCATGAGTCTGGACTCCCGCAGCTCCGACTCATACAGGTCACTACGGCGGCGGGCGGCGGACAGGTCCTCCTCCAACTGTCTGATGGTCTCCTGCATCTCCACCAGCTGAGCCTGGTACTCCTACAGAGGAATTGATAAGAGAGGAGAGACAAGGAGAGAGGAAGAGACAGTGGATTAAGGTGATGAACATTTGTCTTAGCACAGACTTGAGGAAAGTGCTGGTAATCTCAGTGCAGCCTTCACTATTGATCACTGAGCCTCATGTAGAGGAGGTGAGAGGAGGTGTGAGTTACCCTAACCCTGAGGAGGTAACCCTAGCCCTAACCATAGGAGGTGTAACTCTAACCCTAAGCATTGATCAAGGGACCCTCCTGCAGAGTCCAGAAAAGCAGGTGGCAATTGAGATAGGAAATATTGTGTTGAGAATGGGAGTGTCCCCCAGGGATCGATCCTGGGCCCCATGTTGTTTCTTATCTGTTGTCATGGGATGAGATAATACATGACTATAATGTGTCCCATCACAAAGATGCATAAGAGATTAGTAGTAGTAGCAGAAGCGGTAGTAGTACTAGTAGAAGCAGCAGTAGGAGTAGTAGCTGTAGTAGCTCCTTTTCTCACCTGCTCCTTGATCTCCTGCAGCTTGTTGCTCTGCTCTCTGATGTCTTGAAGCAGCTGAAGAGCTTTGTCATCTTCTCTGGAGACCTCCACCCGCGCCTCCTCCAAACTCCTCTTCAGGCTCTGAGGGAGGAAGGAGTGTTTACAGCAGCAGTAGTAGTAGTGGGCGCAGTAGTAGCAGTAGCCGTGGAACCAGTAGTACTCACACTACATTGAGTGATGTAGGTTGCCAGGTCTTGTTCCAGAATGTTCCTCTGAGACTCGGAGGCCTGGAGCTCCACATCTTTCTGCTGAAGGACTGACTCCAGATCAGTCATGGTCCTCTGAAAACGGGACAGGTCCTGCTCCATCTGAAGACACATGAGACTATGGATCTGAGGAGAGAGATCAGGGAGACCAGAGAGGGACCAGAGGGAGACCAGAGAGAGAGACCTGAAAAAGACCAGAAACAGACGAGAGAGAGAAACCCCTCCATTTGCCCCCCTCTCTTACCTTGTGGCATTTGTCTTGTGTTTCTTGCAGCTCTCTGGACTTCAACTGGAGCTTCTTTTCCATAGAGTTGACTTTAGCTGGAGAGTTGAGGCTCGAAGACACCGACCTGAGGATTCAAGCGCACGTCAGCAGTGACTTTTTGTCCTGTGTGTTTGCTTCCTTGTTTTGCATTTGGACTAGGTTCCCTATTTGTCTCCTCTGTCCACAGCACTGATGACAACGTTAATGTTGGTCTCCTACGACCACAGCAGGTCTCCCCTTTCCTGCCTCTTTGTCTCTCCTCTCCTGCCTTCTGTCCTTACGCGTCTCCCCTCTCTCCTCACCCATGTTTTGTCTTTCCTCACCCATCTCTCCTCTTCCTTGTCTCTCCTCACCCATCTCTCCTCTCTCTCCACCCATCTCTCCTCTCTCCTCACCTCTCCTCTCCTCGCCCATGTCTCCTCCCTCCAAGTCTGGTCTTTCGTAATATTGTTTTTGTGGTCGTAAACATCAGGATCTATGAGTACTTTCGCACCTGTACAAGCAATGCTCATGATATACCCAGGCGGAGAACCCCAAAAAGGCAGATAGTGACTCACACGGCTCAGTCTGACTTAAACCCAGCGTGTGTCAGGAGAGCCGGATGCCCACCGCTCTATATTTACCCTCAGTCTGTTCAGTCTGAGTGAGCGGGGTCCCTGCACCACAGTTACCATGACGACAGCACAGGGAAATACAGCAGAGCCCCTCCCCTCTGCACCAGCTCTGCCAAAACACTGAGGAGGTGCAGAAGAGGAGGTGCAGAGGAGGCGCATGTAAAACCAATGGGACAAGCGGAGGGGCTGTTTTGAGATTTGGCCAAGATAAATGTTTCCTTGTTCAAGAAAGTTGTTTTATTTATTGTCAGGGAGGAGGTGAGACTGGAGGAGGCTCAGAGGAGGTGGAGGAGGCGGAGCCAGACCACATTTTCAATACAAGTGAGTCATTCATTCATTCAGACACAACAGATTTTGAGAGCATAGAGAAACACACACAAAAACACAGACGCACAGAGATACACACACAAACAGAAAAACAAACACATGCTCACGCACACACAAACACAAAGGGTGTTTAGACTGAAGCTGTGAAATGAACACAGACGGAGCTCTCACCATAAACTCTAATAATGAGAGAAAAGCAGCGCAGACAGAAGAACTGTGTGTATGTGAGCCTGTGTGCACATTCAGCCTCCCGCAATCACAGTGCTCAGATCGGCTCCTCTCTTCTCCTCTCTCTCCTCCTCTCTCTCCCCTTCTCCTCCTCCTCTCTAGATGTATGTAGATTATGAATGAGAGTCAGCCAGTGCAGCCGCATCACATGAAAGAGATGAATAACAGAAGAGCAGAGGGGAATCCCACCTCTGTGTGACGAGCACAATTGCACCACAACAGCGCAGTATGCGCACACACGCAGTCACACACACACACATACACGCAGGCACAGGCACACACACGGCTGAGAGTCTGAGCCGCATGTAAAGTAGCAGTCATAGAAGAGCGGACGGTGCTGCAGCAGGTCCTTGTGTGTGTGAGTGTGTGTGGGTTTGCACACAGACACACGCACGCGCTTGTGTGTGTATATAGACTTACTCTTTTGTGGCCAGTGCCTTGAGTGCGCGGCAGTAGAACCAGCCTAAAAAGGGCAGGTCCCGTCCATCGAAGCCTGCGGGGGAGAGGGGGGAGGGGGGTGAGGTGGGGGAGGAGGTGGGGAGCTCCTCAAAATGCGACGCGTCATCTTCAGAGGCGAGCGCGGGAACGAACGGAGGTACGGCTGAAGAGAGAGGAGACAAGGGTGAGTGTGAGAGAGAGGAGAGACGAGGAGGGAGGTGACAAGGGTGAGAGAGAGAGAGAGAGAGGAGAGACGAGGAGGGAGAAGACAAGGGTGAGTGAGAGAGAGAGGAGAGGAGGGAGGAGGCAAGGGTGAGTGAGAGAGATAGGAGAGACGAGGGGGAGGAGACAAGAGTGAGAGAGAGGAGAGACGAGGAGGGAGAAGACAAGGGTGAGTGAGAGAGAGAGAGAGGAGAGATGAGGGGGAGGAGAGAAGAGACGAGGGAGAAGAAAAGACTGAGTGAGGGAGAAAGAGGAGGGACGAGTGGGGGAGGAGGAAGGAGACAAGGGTAAGTGAGAGAGAGAAAAGAGATGAGGAAGGAGGGGACAAGGGTAAGGGAGATGGAGGAGAGACGAGGGGGAAGGAAGGAGGAGACAAGGGGGAGTGAGAAAGAAGAGACAAGGGTGAGTGAGAGGAGAGACTGAAAAAATGTTGAAATTATGAATGAGTTTCTTGCCAAATGTTTCATTCACAACAGTTTTGTGCGTGTCTGTTTGTCTGAGCGCGTGTGTCTGTTTGTCTCTGTGTGTGTGTTTTCCTGCGTCTATGTCTATCTCTATGTGTGTCCATGCGTGTCTGTGTCTTTGTATCTCTCTGTCTCTGTGTTTTTGTATTTCTCTGTCTCTGTAAGGCAAGGCAAGTTTATTAGTATAGCACAATTCACAAGGCAACTCAAATTGCTGAACAAAACAAGATAGAAACACAAGGCATTAAAGGTACACGGTGTAATTTTTAGTGCCATCTAGCGTTTAGATCTTATATTGCAGTCCAATATAGTACGGAAGCCTTTGAGTTGAGGCTCAACTCTCAGTCATTCACCAGACTGCAAGGAAAGAATACTTTAGTTTGATAAAAGACCGGATCTCTCCAAACGTCTCGGGCATTGACAGTCGCGTGTGAGTCTGTTGTGTACAAACTACACAACGTGCCTCCTGTCTCACTGACTGCAGGAGAACATGGACCAGTGGACTCACTCCTTCACTGTATCCAACAGATCAGTGAGTGGATGCAAAACAACTTCCTTCAGCTAAACGCAGACAAAACTGAAATGATTGTCTTTGGTCCCCAGAAACAAAGAGAGAGCGTCATCTGTCACCTACAGTCTCTCTCCCTAAAACCTTCAAACAAGGTCAGATATCTAGGGGTAATACTGGACTCAGACTTAAATTTTAATAGCCACATCAAATCAGTAACATCAGCAGCTTTTTACCATCTAAAATACATTGCCAGGATCAAAAACATAGTGTCTAAAGCAGACCTGGAGATTCTTATCCATGCATTTGTCTCCAGTAGGTTAGACTACTGCAATGGCCTGCTCACAGGTCTGTCCAAACAGGCTGTAAAACAGCTGCAGTACATTCAAAATGCAGCAGCTCGAGTCCTGACTAGAACCAGGAAGTACGACCACATTAGTCCAGTTCTCAGGTCTCTGCACTGGCTTCCTGTGGCTCAGAGAATAGACTTTAAAACAGCTCTGCTTGTGTACAAGTCTCTCCATAGCCTCGCACCAAAATATATTAGTGACATGTTAGTCCCATATGAACCAGCCCGGACTCTGAGGAGCACAGGGACTGGACTCCTGTATTCTGTGATAATTTATGATTTTAATGCTTTCTTGTTTTGTTCAGCACTTTGAATTGCCTTGTGTATGAATTGTGCTATATAAATAAACTTGCCTTGCCTTGCCTGTTGTGTTAACGCTGTCTTTGTGCGTGTGGTTTGCGATGTTGACACTTTGCTGCTATGACGCTGGACTTCTGCATAATTATTTTTCTGAAAGATTGTTGTTTGAATCGTTCTTTTACATAACTGTGGTCCTCCATGGTTCTCTTATATAACTGTGGTCTTCTTCCATCTTGTGAAGGCACGGTGAAAGCAACGATATCAGTGACGCGATTCTCGCATCCTTTTTGTCCCTTATCCACCACCGTTTTCCAAGATGGTGCATATACACAGAGAGCACTCCTCTCTCATGGACACTTATAAGTTAAATTCTAAGCCCATGAATACAATTAAAAAAACATGGTGGAGGTAAATATTCTTTAAAAGGTCACCATATAACTTGTCAAGTTTTATCTACTCCAACATTCCAATGAAAATGATAAAACAAGACCATGGTCCCATCATTACCCACCTGGTGACGACCTGGAACAGGGTGAACCGGTTCACTAAAAACAGTGATATATTTCACCTACAGTCACCAATTTTTAACAATCATCTACTCTTAATAGGCAAAAAAACAATATCTTTCCCCCAGTGGGAACACAAGGGAATCCATTCTTTGAAAGACATCACAGGGCCAGATGGACTAAGGGAATTTCAAGATCTTAGAACTTCTTACAATTTACCAAGCTCGTCATTCTTTTTTTATCTTCAGCTACGGACTGCTATGCAGGCTCAGGGGGTCCCATGGGGGTGCTACCTCCCAGACCACCCATTCCATTCTATCCTGGGCCAAGGGAAACTCAATGGTATTGTCTCCAAATTATATAAATGTATCTCAAAATCACAATGTAATCGTCTGCCAATTGAATCACTTTGGAAATCAGATTTAAATGACTATACCGTTTGGGACTGGTCTAAAATTTGGTCCAACTTATCACTATCATCGAGAAATCCAAATCACCAAATGATTCATTATAAATGTATCCACAGGTCCTACTTATTTCCAAGGCAATTACATAAGATGAAGCTAAAAGAGAACCCTTACTGTGATTACTGTGCAGACAATACCATTGGAATGTACCTTCATATGATCTGGGAATGTCCTGAAGTCCATCAGTTCTGGAACACAATCTCATCGTGCCTCTCTGACATCACAGGTCAGAATATTCCCCACACTCCGAGGCTTTTGATATTGAATGACACATCAGACCTGAATCTAACTGTTAATGAGCATCGCACACTGTTTGCTGGTCTCACCGCTGCAAAAAAAATTATAGTGTGCCGTTGGAAAACTAAACAGCCTCTGAGTGTGAGGGAATGGCTCTCCTCGTACAGAGAGATCGCTCAATTAGAACTGTCAGCAGCCCGGGTTCATAAGGCCAAAGCGGTAAATGTAATCTGCTGGTCTAATTTATTGACCAAACTTGTATAGACTATACACCAGTGTATTATACATAGATCTATGTAAAACCCATAACTATTGTTCTTTATTTTCATTTACCCTTTCTGTAAGGCTTTGTCTTTATTATTATAATTATTATTTTTTTCTTCTTCTTTTTCTATTTGTTTATTATTGTGTACATAAGACTATGTAAACACTGCGGCTTCTGTGGATGTTCATAACGGAGGAAGTTTGCCATATTATGTGTCTGTAAATAATGAAATGTTATTGATGCCTGGAGAATGGGGTGGGGGGGGGTTAGCGGGGCTGGGTGTGTGCATGTGTGTGTGTGTGTGTTTGTGTATTTATGTTGGGATGGGTGGACCCATGGGAGGGAGGGGACAAACAAAAAAAAGTAAAATGTTTGCGCATTTGTTTTCTGTTCCGTGACCATTGTTATCTCTGTATGCAGCGCAACACAATAAATACTTGATCAAAAAAAAAAAAAAAAAAGGTCACATTTGTTATTAGTTAATATGTTTTTTTCAGGACTGGTGCTGAGGGCTGGTGCTATGTGTAATGGGTGCACTGACTGCCACCCCTCGACCCAGAAATGGATTAAAGGGAAGAAAATGGATGGATGGATGGATGGATGTTTTTTTTCAATATGGAGCAGCTGCAAAAATTACACAGGGTGGCTTTAAAATCATAAATAATCACAGTACATTAAAAAAATATAAAATCAGTTGTATGCAGAGCTGTATGTACGTGTGAGTCTCACAGACTGTAAATGTCAACGGACGTAGTCACGCCTATCTCCGCCGTTCTAACTAATGTGCCACAATTTCCGCGGTCAATGGGCAGTTTCAAAATGGCCGCGGGGGCGGGAACATGTGAAAATAAAGCCTAGTGTATACTTGCGCCGCGCTGCTTACGTTAGCGGTTACGGTGGACCTACGCAAGCACAATTTAATTTATACTCCTTGCAGAGTTTTGAGACACCAAAGCGGTCTCATTTACGCTGCTACTTTCTCCTCTTCAGAACAAAACATGAACAAACCGAGCTGTTTGAGCTCATAACATGTGTTTCTACTGTAGGTTTATGTGATAGTTCTATGGAATCATTATTTCTTAACTAATTTAACTGTGATGTTGTAAATAAAGACACAGTTCTTGTTGGTTCTTGTATGTTTCCAACAAGAAATATGTTTCTTGTTGGAAACATATTTATTATTAAATTGTATTAGCATAGACAGCAAAACAGCAAAACAATAAAAGTGGTAAATATCTGAGGCAAACATGAACTATTTACAAGTGCAGGAGGAATGGAACAGACGTGATAAGCTACGAGTGCAGATTCAGACAAGACAGGAACAGTGCAAAACAAACGACTGCACAGTTTATAAGTTCTATATATGTTAGATATGCAACAGAACTCTAGTCTATAGTCTCCGCGTATATCAGGCTCTGCCATGAGCCCAAACTACTTTTCCTTCGAAGCTTGAAGCTCCCTGCTCCATAGTGCCTCGTCCATGTCCCTGCTGCAACCGCTCCGTGCTTCCTTCCAAAACACACACACGAACCAATCACAGCGGAGCTTCCTTGCGGCGACCCTTACGTAGTTAGAAAATGTCGATGCTGCGCGGCAGGCAACGTAAGGGCCTTGCGGTGACCAACGCGTTGCGCAAGTGACGTCACGTCACCTCCGTAAGCTCCACGCCGCGCGAGTTTACACTAGGCTTAAGCATCTGCGCATGCGTCAGCAGACGAGCCCCATTCCTTTAACGAGTGCCTTCAAAATTTCACAGCAACTAAACTAGAGAGGTCCAAAAAATTCACTCCCCTCAGCATTGATACACATGTGGAACGGAGCTATGGGCCAAGAGCCAACTTTTGGATCATCCTGTAAAGACGTTTTCGAGAGGAAAGACGATGCTATATGTTAGCATTGGCTAATTCTTATTCCGGGTCCACCCCCATCGGCTCGGGGTGATATTGCAAGCATGTCAGCGCACGTCATTTTGGCCACTTTTGAGCCGGGACCCGCCCCCACTGGTGTGTCTGTGTGTCTCGGTGTGTAACCTCTCTGCAGGAGGTCCCAGTCGCTGCAGCAGAAGAACCGGTGACTCCTCATCCTCTCATAATCCAGACGCTCTCTGGCTTCACATAACAGACTCTTCATTAGGTCTGAGCACGAGGCGGACACAAGGGGGCGCCGGGGGAACCGCAGACTCTTCTGAGAGAGGGGGAGAAGGGGAGGTTAGAGAGAGGGGGCGCCACGGGAACCACAGAATCTGCTGAGAAGAGGAGGGCTCATAGAAAGGGGGTGCCAGGGGAACCGCAGACTATTCTGAGAGAGAAGGAGGTCAGAGAGAGGGGGCGTCAGGGGAACCACCAACTCTTCTGAGAAGAGGGGGGGGGGGTCGGACAGAGCCATTAAAAAGAGTGAGTGGGGTTAGAGGAGAGGTCAGAAAGAGGGAGGTCAGCGGAGAGGTCAGTGGGAGGTGAGTGAGGGGGGGTCAGAGGAGAGGTCAGTCAGTTAAATTGGGGAGAGAGGGAGGTCTGAGGAGATGTCAGTGAGAAGTCAGTGAGAGGGCTCAGGGTGTGGTCTTCACATTTACCTTGTAGCTCAGTATGTTGTCCACAGTTTTACTCGGGCTCTCGTCTCTAAAAGGAGGTTTCCCATACATCATGTGAAAGGCCACAGCTCCCACAGACCACCAGTCGGACTCAGGGCCATACGGAGACCCTGGGCCCCTGACGGCAGCTGAGGGGCCCCTGACCCCTGCTCCCCCAGGGGCCCTGATTGCAGACAGCAGCTCTGGAGACATGTAGTCTACCTTCCCCACAGAGATGGGGACACCAGACACCTGAGGAGTAATAAGAGGAGGGACACCAGAGTGATAAGACGGAGGCGGTAGAAGGTAGGCATTAGGAGGGCGGGGGAAGGAGATAGGCATTAGGAGGTAGGCAGTACAAGGTAGGGGGTAGGCAGTATGAGGTAGGTGGTAGGCAGTAGGAGGTAGGGGAAGGAAGTTGGAGCTAGGTAGTAAGGTGGGGGTAGGCAGTCGGGCAGTATAAGGTAAAGGGAACGGCGGTATGATGTAGGGGGTAGGCAATATGAGGTAAGGGGTAGGCAGTAGTAGGTAGGCTCTCACTTTCCGGTCTGGACCCAGTCGTGCCGCTGAGCCGTAGTCGATCAGTTTGATATGTCCAGTTCTGTCGATCAGGACGTTCTCCGGATTCACATCTCTAATAATAACAACCACATGTTTAAAGCTGGGGTATGTAATCATAGTCTCATAAATAACATGTGTTTAAGGCTATAGTACGTAACTTTTGTCCTGGTAAACACACACACAAACAGAGAACATGTAAACACAGACATAGGGAGAACATGCAAACCCAGGAAGAACATGCGGACACAGGGAGAACATGCAAACACAGACCCAGGGAGAACATGTGTAGACACACACCTGTGCACGTAGCCAAGGGCGTGGACTGCATGGACAGCCTCTGTAAGTTCTGCCAGATAAAACTGAACCATGGACTCGTCCATCTGCTCCTCATAACGACTCATGAGAGAGAGGAGATCTCCTCCAGGGAGGTACTCGAGAGCCTTAGGAGGAGATGAAGACCATGTTAGAGAGAGAAGGTAACGCAGACCATGTTAGAGAGGACACAAAAAAAGCCGCACACACACACAGAATCACACTCACCAGATAAACTCGTGTCTGGTCCTGGAAAGCGTAGAGGAGCTGTGGGATCCACGGACTGGAGCTGAGAGAGAGTATCCTGCGCTCCTCTGCAAACAGCACCTCCTGCAACACACAGCAGCAGGAGTAACAACAGGAGCAGTAGTACTTCTGGTTGTAGAAGTAGTAGTAGCAATAGAAGTAGAAGCCTTGGCAGCAGAAGTACTTACCTCCTGATGTGTCAGCAGCATCTCCTTCTCCATCACCTTCAGAACACAAACATCTCTTGTGTTTTTCTCTCGAACAACTTGAACTTCAGAGAATCGACCTCGACCCACTACCACCAGAGTCTCAAAGTCCTGAGGGGAGGGCTGGAGGGTCCGCAAGCTGAGGACTGCGTCTGTAACTACACACACATAAACATTTATATGACAGTATGTACTGCAATATGTATGCTACAGTACGTGTGGACTCACATCTCTGCACAAACATTGCCACATCCTGGTTCTTCATGAGGGGCGGGGAACAGCACTCATGGAATAGCAGCAGGAAGGCCTCCAGGAGCTCCTCCCTGCCCAGAGACCATGATGCTCCTCCTGCTGAAGGGAGAGCAGGCAAAGAGAGACGGCCCTGAGGAAGAGACACAAGAGGTCAAACATAGATGTGAAAGAGGAGTCATCAGGGGTGAGGAGGAATCATTAGGCAAAAGGAGGAGTCATTATGAGTGAAGGAGTCATCAGGACTGGAGTAAGGAGGAGTCAACAGGAGGAAGGAGGAGTCATCAGGAGTGAGGAGGAGTCAGCAAAAGTATGGAATAGTCAGAAGGAGTTGTGAGGAGGAGTCAGCAGGAGTGAGGAAGCAGGAGTAAGGAGGACTCAACAGGGGTGAGGAGTAGCTATCAGGAGTTAAGAGGAGTCAGCAGGAGGTATAAGGAGTCAACAGGAGGAGGCAGCCGGAAGAGTGAAGAGTCAACAGGAGGACTCAGCAGGAGGAGTGGGGGGTGTTACCTGGAGAAGGAGGTGCAGTCTGGAACTCCTGCTGGTAATGGAGTCAGTGACAGAGGAGCCATACTTCATCTTCATCAACATAATGTCACCTGAACAGATATGAGATATTCTTCATGGTTAGCCATGCTTCTAAATGAGTTCATTCTCACAGCTGCATTAGCCTCTACATGAACGGCTATAGCTCAATTCCATACAATGAACATTGTACTTATTTTCATTCTTTCTATTATTTTACCAGTTAATTACAAGATAGTAATAATTGTAATGCTTAGGTTTTCTACAGCTCTATTCATTATTAATTCCCTTCAAACATGGAGGTGATAAACTGTAGCCACAGCTACCCTGGCACACTCTAATGTGGGTGAAGTCTCTTGCCTAAGGACACGACGGTTTAGCACTTTACATCCGCCCCACTGTGACCATAGACTGTATATATTAACACATGGTGTTCCCAGAGGTCTCTCATCACAGTACAAAGCAGGGCGATTAGATGCAAGTATACATACCTACACTGTAACCTTTACTTGAAGCTGGGGTAAGTAACATTAAAGTATGTGACTTTCAAATCACACCAATAGAAATCTGTAATAAACCCACGTCTCTATCCCTGACTCTATAGCAGTTGCTTCGATCACTAGTTGTCACATCTTTTGATCAGCTCTTTTAGACAGAAAAGTGAAATGGAGAGGACCACCCTTATTGAGCCAATCAACTCTCAGCCCAAAGAGTCAAATAGTGACACACACATTGCTCTTTCTTAAACAAAAGATAAGACTGCAGGTTGTGTCTGATTTTTTCACGTTTTACTTCAGGACCTTTTCTGTTCAAAACTAAAGTTACGTACCCCAGCTTTACGCATTGTTTAAAACGCTAAAGTTACGTAGCCCATCTTCAAATATATATATATAAACGTTTCGTCCTGCTTTACCTCTGTAAACCTCTGTATAGCAGGTCTGTGATGATGCTAACGTGGTGCTAGCCTAATGCTAACCCGCCACATTCGCTGTTTCTACTGTTTAAAGCCTGGATACGACACATACAAATACACGCATGCTCAGAGGTCCGGGTACAGTTCTGGTCTGGTTTTGGCCCCGTTTAGTCCAGTTCTAGTCCGGTTCTTCTCTAGTTTAGTCCAGTTCTGGTTTGATTCTGTCTGTTTTCACTTCACTCCGCTACATACATACTTCCGCCAAACTTTCAAACATCCCACAGACCCCTCCCACTGCCGGCTGAGCGCGCGCTATGATTGGAGTGTTTTGAGTCGAGGGCGGGAGTTTATCTCAATTTGACCAATCAGCGAGGAGCGCGCTTCCTCCTCAGCGGAAAACACAAACACGTTCATGCGTCTGGCAGACTGTCACTATAAATACTACGTCACTCTTGACACCTGCTTGGACTAATGGCCTGCCTGCACTTTTAGTAGCCTCTGTTTGTTTTCCCTTTGTCTGCAAAGGTTGCTCCAGTCTTCCCTAGCGTGTCCTTATCTAACCTTCAACATGTACAGTCTATACCCAACCATTATTATTAGTAATAATAATAATAACAACAATAATAATAATAAGAATACATCTTTAATTGTAAAGCACTTTTCAAAAACAATGTTTACAAAGTGCTGCACTGTCAGCATGATATTCATTAAAAACAGTCATAATTATACAAAGTCAAAATATTAAACAGAATTTACAGGAAAACAAAGCAAACAGCGGAAACTCAAGAAGAAAGACAAAACACAGACAAAGTAAAATACAGCATAAGTTAAAAACTATCAGAGAAAAGCTGTTGCATAAAATTGGGTTTTAAGAAGGGATTAAAAAGAGGATACTGCTCTGTACTGTAAGGTACTGTACTGGGCTCGTAGGGGGTTAAAAGTTCATGAATATAACCTAAACGAGCTTTAGAAATAATCAGTACAATCTTCTAAAACAATTCTAAAACACACCGGGAGCCAGTGGAGCAGTGTGCTCCCCTTTGTTATACCCAATTAAAAACATTAAAACAGTATGTCTGGCCTGGGTCCCCTGTAGGCGACCCGAAAGGACAAGGCTATCACGCTTGCTTTGATAGCGCTTTGTAATTATGTTTATTTTATATTAAAGATTTGTTGTGAGTTAAAATAAAACTGCATTAAATTAGACTCGGGTGTGACACATATAATATTATCTTTGTAAATCCTTGTTATGGGGGAAGCTTACGGCAACAGAACATATGCCCCTATAAACCTTAATGCAGAGAAGCCTATTTAAACATCAGCTAGGGTGAAGCTAAGGTGATGCATACTCCTCATATCTGCTCTGTGGTGATGTCACTTCGTTTGTACAAATAGAGACAGATATCATGTGACAAAAAAGTCTTTTATTTCATGTGTAAACCAATGAGAAAATACAAACTAAAGATGAACAATTATAACAAAACAATTCATTCAAGAAGGTGGAAAAGGAGGTGGTGAAGGTCGGAGAAGGTGGGGTTGTTTGGAAAAGGCGGTGAGGGGAATTGGGGTTATGTGGAGAAGGCTGGAGGAGGTGGGATGAGGTGCTGTTGATGTGTTTTGTTCTTCAGAGCTTGAAACCAAACAGGAGACGAGTCAGATCTGTGGAGGACACACTGTTGTTATTTTAATGAAAGAATATAGTGGGGTCACTATGAGCTTCTTTGAGGTCACACTCTTTGGACAGATGGGGATTCAGCCTGGGGTCAGTATGAGAAGTGCTCTCTCTGGTGGTGGCGGTTGGACATTACACCATGTTTTGATTGAATCTAATATGGTGTAGTTGCAGACTGAGGACTGAGACAGGCTCCTACAGGGTACCTGTTGTGTCGCATCCCCTCCTCCTGCTGTGTGTCCTGCTGAACCTCCTCCTGCTGGTCTCTGGTCTTCAGACGGAGAGATGGAGGTGTCCTGATCCTGGTCCTCCTTCGGCCCAAATCCACTTTAAACTTCTGAACTTTGGAGTCGAGAAGAGACGACATCTATGGAGAGAGATAGAGCACATACTGTATAATGGAGGCAAGTGAGAGGGAGGAGGAGGTGAGAAGAGGAGAAGAGCAGGAAGTGAGAGAAGGTGAGAGGAGGTGATAACTTGCCTCAGGGAACAATGCTGGCCTCTCTGTTGGAGGATCTCTGTGAATGAGAGAATGATAATAACATTTCCAGAAAACCCCAAAGTGAACAGAGAAACATTAAAGTCACAAACTGAGCTTTATCTCCTTTCACTGAGGTCTCGTGTTCAGGACCGCGCTCAGTGGTAGTGGACCTGGGTCTGAGTCTGGACTTGTGTCTGTACCTGGCTCTTGACCAGAGTTTGGACCTGGGTCTGGACCTGGACCTGGCTCTTGACCTGATTCTGGACCTGGGTCTGGACCTGGACAATACTGGTCCCAATACTCTTAGCCTCATGACATAAATATGTAGCATTTTACCTGTGAGTCTCAGTGGGCTCCTCCTCTGGCTCCTCCTTCACTGTCTCCTCCTGCTTCTTCTCCTGTAGCCCCTCCTTCTCCTGTAGCTCCTCCTCTGCTTCTCCTCTTGTGTCATTCTGGGTAAATAAAATGTAACACACTTAAGTAAAAGTTTAGCGTAAGTTTAGTAAAAGTCTAGTAAAGTTTAGTAAAAGGTGACTTGTTGTAAAGTGGTCTCGGTCTGGTTCTAGTCCCAGTCAGACCCGGTCTTGGTCTGGTTCTGGTCCTAGTCGGGCCAGGTCTCTGCCTGGATCTGGTCTCAGTCAGACCTGGTTTTGGTCTCTGGTTCTGGTCCCAGCCAGACCCAGTCTTAGTCTTTGGTTCTGGTCCCATACAGTCAGACCCGGTCTTGGTCTCTGGGTGGATCATCTGACTCACTTGTTTCATCATGATTCAAGTCAAACTGGTTTTTGTTTTGGTGAAAAACTGTGACGACCAGAAGAAATATTTAAATGTCCCTGTTTAACTGGTACCAGGTCCTTCTTTAGTCCTTCTTGAGCTGGGTTTTATCCACGCCAAGCTGGTGTGATGCTGGAAGCCATGGTTACCAAGGACTTTCCCTGAATACTGGTTTACTGTGGGTTGGTTTCTAGGATACTGTGCCAGATACTAAAGCGTAATGGAAACACAACTATGTAGAAGAGCTGAGTATAGTAGAGCTGAGTAGAGCAGAAGTAGAGTGGAGTAGAGCTGAGTAGAGCTGAGCTGAGTAGAGCTGAGTAGAGTAGAGCTGAGTAGAGTAGAGCTGAGTAGAGCAGAGCTGAGTAGAGTAGAGCTGAGTAGAGCTGAGCTGAGTAGAGCTGAGTAGAGTAGAGCTGAGTAGAGTAGAGCTGAGTAGAGTAGAGCTGAGTAGAGCTGAGCTGAGTAGAGCTGAGTAGAGTAGAGCTGAGTAGAGCAGAGCTGAGTAGAGCAGAGCTGAGTAGAGTAGAGTAGAGCAGAGCTGAGTAGAGTAGAGTAGAGTAGAGTAGAGCAGAGCTGAGTAGAGCAGAGCTGAGTAGAGCTGAGCTGAGTAGAGCTGAGCTCAGTAGAGCAGAGCTGAGTAGAGTAGAGTAGAGCTGAGTAGAGCAGATCTGAGTAGAGCAGAGCTGAGTAGAGCAGAGCTGAGTAGAGCAGAGCTGAGTAGAGCAGAGCTGAGTAGAGCAGAGCTGAGTAGAGCTGAGCTGAGTAGAGTAGAGCAGAGCTGAGTAGAGCAGAGCTGAGTAGAGCAGAGCTGAGTAGAGCTGAGTAGAGCAGAGCTGAGAAGAGTAGAGCAGAGCTCAGTAGAGCAGAGCTGAGTAGAGCAGAGCAGAGCTGAGTAGAGCAGAGCTGAGTAGAGCTGAATAGAGCAGAGCTGAGTAGAGCTGAGCTGAGTAGAGTAGAACAGAGCTGAGTAGAGCAGAGCTGAGTAGAGCAGAGCTGAGTAGAGCAGAGCTGAGTAGAGCAGAGCTGAGTAGAGCAGAGCTGAGTAGAGTAGAGCTGAGTAGAGCAGAGCTGAGCAGAGCTGAGTAGAGCAGAGCTGAGTATAGTAGAGCTGAGTATAGTAGAGCTGAGTAGAGCAGAGCTGAGTAGAGTAGAGTAGAGCTGAGTAGAGCAGAGATGAGTAGAGCAGAGCTGAGTAGAGTAGAGCTGAGTAGAGAAGAGCAGAGCTGAGTAGAGCAGAGCTGAGTAGAGTAGAGCTGAGTAGAGAAGAGCAGAGCTGAGTAGAGCAGAGCTGAGTAGAGTAGAGCTGAGTAGAGAAGAGCAGAGCTGAGTAGAGCAGAGCTGAGTAAGTAAGTAAGTAAGCTTTATTTATATACCGCCTTTCACAGACCAGAGTCACAAAGCGGTTTACAATTGTTATTTTTGGGCACTTGTCCTCTCACTCCACACAGAGATGGGAGCGGGGTCGCCAGTACAGGAGGCGCATGCCTCCTATACTGGCGGAGCAGAGCTGAGTAGAGTAGAGCAGAGCTGAGTACAGCAGAGCTGAGTAGAGCTGGTAGAAAAAGGGCTCTAATGCCCCACTTATGCTCAGGTTTCTTAAATGTCTTGAAAGAGCTGGACAATAACAGATATCTGTCCGTCTCTAACCCTAACTTGCTTCACACACAAGCTTCACACACTCACGGTTTCTGGAACCTCCTTTTGTCTTTTGGGGTCTGACTCTACTCTGCACATCCAGAGACTGAACAGCTCTGGCAGGTCAGTAGAGAGCGTCTGTGAACAGCAGATTCAGGTCTGGACTCTGACTTGGGCGTTCTACACAGCATGATGCTGCCCCCCCCCCCCTCAGTGTATGACAGTGTTAGTGTTCCTCTCTTCTGTCCACAGGCAGATACTCCCCCCCACTTGTTGCAGTCGTTAAAAACATGACAAAATGTGACTCCCTCACCTCATGATGTAACTCCTGCTGCAACTCCTGCTCTAACTCCTGCTGCAACTCCTGCTCTAACTCCTGCTGCAACTCCTGCTGCAACTCCTGCTTCTCCTCACTCCTGTAAGAGTCCTTGATCTCCACCAGGTCTCTCGTCCTCTGCTCCTCCACTTTTTGTCTGTATTCTTCTTTTGTTTTGTTTTCATGTTCTTCCCTCCTCTTCTGCTCCTCCTCTCTCCTCCTCTGCTCTTCCTCCTCTCTCCTCCTCTCCTCTTCCTCCTCTCTCATTCTCTGCTCTTCCTCCTCTCTCCTCCTCTGCTCTTCCTCCTCTCTCCTCCTCTGCGCTGCCTCCTCTCTCCTTATCTGCTCCTCCTCCACTCTTCTCCTCTGCTCCTCCTTCCTCCTTCGCTCCTCCTCTTCTCTCCCCCTTTGCTCCTGCTCGTCTCTCCTCCTCAGCTCCTCCCCCTCTCTTTTCTTCTGTTTTGCACCTCCTCGTCTTGGTTTGACTGAATAGTCTTCAACGCCCGCTCCTTCAAAGTTGATGTCCTTCGAAGGAGCGGTGGTTGACTTCCTCACAGAGAAATCGTCAAAAACCACATGTATCTGCATCTCCTTCTGCCTCCTTCTCTGCTCCTCCTCAAGTTTCTGCCTCTGCTCTTCCTGCCTCCTCCTCTGTTCCTGCTCCTGCCTCCGTCTCTCCACCTCCTCCAGCCTCTTCCTTCGTTCTATATCTATCTCATCCATCATCTTCGCCTTGGGTTCATCTTCCAGCAGGCTCTGCTCTTTCACCTCCTCTCTGATCTCCTTATCCTCCTGCTCATCGTTCACCTCTTCTTTATCATCTGCTTCATCTCTCAGTTCAACCTCCTGTCTCCTTCTCTGCTCCTTTTGCCTCCTTTTCTGTTCCTCCCGTATCTCATTCACCTCCTCTTTCTTATGTCTCAGTTCAATCTCAAATGTCTCCCTCTGCTTCTCCTGCCTCCTCCTCTGCTCCTCCTCCAGCTTGTTCTTCTGTTGTGTCTTAATTTTCTCTGCTTCGTTCTGCACCTCATCTCTCTTATGTCTTAGTTCAAATTCAAGTCTCTCCCTCTCCTCCTCCTGCCTCCTCTTCTGCTCTTCCTGTATCTCCCTCTGCTCCTCCTGTCTCCTCCTCTGCTCCTCCTGTATTTTCTTCTGCTCCTCATATGTCTTCCTCTGCTCCTCCTCCAGCTTGTTCTTCATTCTCTCTGCTTCCTTCTGCTCTTTTTTTGCCTCCTGCTCCTCCTTCACATCCTCTCTCTCCTCTATCTTGCGTCTCAGTTCAAACTCCTGGTGGCTTCGCTGTTCCTCCTCCTCCTCCTCGTCCTCCTCCTCCTCGTCACTTGTTTCTCCCAACATAAAGGGAGGTTCTCCGTCGTCGGTCTCGACTAATCCGAACCGTACAGTGCGCCGTCTTCCGTTCCTCTGTTTGAACACCTCCTCCGCTTTGGTCACCTTATCGCCTCCTCCTACCTCCTCCTCTCTATGAATGGTCAAAGCTTTGTTCCTGTGTTTGAACATCTCTTGGCCTCCTGCCTCTCCCTCCTCTCTCCCCTGAAGGTTTGAAGCTCCATTCATCTGTTTGAACCAATCGTCTCCTGCCACCTCCTCCCTTTGAATGTTCAAATCTTGGTTCCTCTGTTTGAACACCTTGTCTCCTCCTGCCATCTCCTCTGCTCCTTCCACCTCCTCCTCTCTTCTCTCAACACTCAAAGTTCCGTTCATCTGTTTGGTCACCCCCCTTGCTCCTGCCACCTCCTCCTCTCTTCTCTCAACACTCAAAGTTCCGTTCATCTCATTGGCCACCTCCTCTGCTCCTGCCACCTCCTCCTCTCTTCTCTCAACACTCAGAGTTCCGTTCATCTGTTTGGCCACCTCCTCTGCTCCTGCCACCACCTCCGCTCGTCTCTCAACACTTGCAGTTCGTTTCATCTGTTTGGTCACCTCCTCTGCACCTGCCACCTCCTCCTCTCTCATCTGAACGCTTGAAGCTCCACTTTCAAATATGGACAGGAGCTCAGCGGAGAGTCGGCTCCTGCTGCGCCTGCGTGGTGACGTGTTTGGACCCTGCACTTCCTTCTCCTCGGACTGTGGTCCTCCTACTCTAGGTTCCATTGACTCCTCCTCTTGTTTGACTTCCTCTGTCTCCTTCAGGACTTCAGGAGGAGCTGGTTTCAACTTAAATTGAGAATTTGTGGAGTCAAATACATCAATGTCTGGGTAACATGATGAGGAGGTGCTTTGGTCAGGTGAGTAGGTGCTTGGGTCACCTGAGGAGGGGCCCGGGTCAGATGAAGATGAGGAGCCTTGGTCACATAAGGAGGTGTACGGGTCTAGTGAAGAGGAGGAACCTTGGTCATGCAAGGATGTGTACGTGTCAGATGAAGAGGAGGAGCCTTGGTCGCCTAAGGAGGTGCCCGGGTTAGGTGAAGAGATGCAACCTTGGTCAGGTAAGGAGGTGCCTGGGTCAGGTGAAGAGGAGGAGCCTTGGTCAGGTAAGGAGGTGCCCGGGTTAGGTGAAGAGATGGGACCTTGGTCAAGTAAGGAGGTTCCCGGGTTAGGTGAAGAGGAGGGACCTTGGTCATGTAAGGAGGTGCCCGGGTTAGGTGAGGAGGAGGGACCTTGGTCACGTAAGGAGGTGCCCGGGTTAGGTGAGGAGGAGGGACCTTGGTCTCGTAAGGAGGTGCCTGGGTCAGGTGAAGAGGAGGGACCTTGGTCCGGTAAGGAGGTGCCTGGGTCAGGTGAAGAGGAGGGACCTTGGTCACGTAAGGAGGTGCCCAGGTCATGTGAGGAGGAGGTGCTCAGGTTAGCTGCAGGAGGTGTAGCTATATTGGTACTGTCCGGGTCTCGTGAGGAGGAGGTGCCCCGGTCACATGAAGAGGAGGTGCCTGCAGGAGCTCTGGGGGCACTGAAAGACCTCAGGCAGGTGTTTTGTAGACTGAAAGGTTTTGGCGTCAGACGTGGTTTGGAAAGGCTCTCCATGGTCCTGCCTGAGGAAAGAGAGGAGAGAGGAGGTGAAGAGCACACAAGGAGAAAAATGAGAGGGGAGAGAATAGAGGTGAAGGGCACAGAAAATGATAACTCTAGGAGAAGGTTGGACTTTAAACATCAGTTTGCAGGAACAACATTAAAACAAATGTGTTTATCTTTTAAAGGTGTAAAACTGTGGAATGCTCAGGAAAATGAATCAAAACGTTGTCAAAATATCTTTCAATTTAAAAAGTTGTAAACAGCAAAAATTGTTGAATCATATAAACTTCTTGAGTGATTGAATGTACAATTTGCAACGAAACATATGTAAATGTTTTTTTGTGGTTTTTTTGATGAAAATAGTACCAAGTGAAAGGCCAGGGTAGATATGATTTTGAAAAGGGGCAGAAAAACATAAGATTCAGTTTATTTGCCATTTGCAGTAAAAACACCACATTGGAATACATTCATTACACCATATTGGAATACATAAGAATTGTATTCTCCATTTCCGCTCCTTTCCTTCATGTAAATGTTTAAAACATGTATGTAACTATCATTAACTATTATTATGTGAACAAGTGAACAAAGCATTTTCATGAAAGGAACAAATACAAATACATCAGGAGAAAGTGGAGACAGGAGAGGAGAGAGGAGCACACAAGTGTTCTTTTGCATGTCCTGCCTGTGTGTGTGTTTGCATGTTCTGCCTGTGTTCCTTTGCATGTTCTGCTTGTGTTTGTGTTTGCATGTTCTGCCTGTGTTCCTTCGCATGTTCTGCTTGTGTTTGTGTTTGCATGTTCTGCTTGTGTTTGTGTTTGCATGTTCTGCTTGTGTTTGTGTTTGCATGTTCTGCCTGTGTTTGTGTTTGCATGTTCTGCCTGTGTTTGTGTTTGCATGTTCTGCCTGTGTTCCTTTGCATGTTCTGCCTGTGTTTGTGTTTGCATGTTCTGCCTGTGTTCCTTTGCATGTTCTGCCTGTGTGTTTGCATGTTCTGCTTGTGTGTTTGCATGTTCTGCCTGTGTGTGTTTGCATGTTCTGCTTGTGTTTGCATGTTCTGCCTGTGTTTATGTTTGCATGCATCTGACTGTATACTGCTCGAGTGTTTCTTGCGCGGAGGAATGTAGTGCGACCGGATTTCGCTCTGAAACTTTGGGCTTACTGCGAGACTTGTCTGTCCAGTTGGTCGTCATGGAGACGTTACCTCAGGATGGTGTCTAAGTGTGCCTCGCCTCTCCACAGATATGATCTGTCTGCAGTTCACAGCCTACACTAACCAACACTCCACAAACAGTCACAATAAGAGAGAGACAGAGAGACCAAAGACCAGAGAGTGACTAAAGAGAGACCAGAGAGAGACCAGAGAGAGACTAAAGAGGGACCAGAGAGAGACCAGAGAGAGAGCAGAGAGAGAGCAGAGAGAGCCCAGATAGATAAATCAGAGACCAGAGAGACCAGATAGAGAAACCAGAGACCAGTGAGAGACTAGAGAGAGACCAGAGACCAAGGAGAGAGAGACCAGAGACCCAAGAGAGAGAGACCAGGGGCCAGAGAAAAACCAGAGACCAAAGAGACTAGGAAGAGAGCAGCGAGAGAGACCTGGGACCAGAGAGAGAAAGAGAGAAATAGAGAGACCAGAAAGAAAGCAAAGAGGGACCAAAGAGAACAGAAACTTTCTTTTTCACTTTTCTTTCTGAAAAACCTGATCTAAAGATGTGACAGAGGCCAAAAGTATGAAAGCAGCATGGTTCTACTTTGTTCACACATTCGCCTCCCCGCAAACCAGTCTCGTCTCCATGGTGACGGGCTTTGGGGGCGGAACACGGTCTGGACCCTGACCTATTGTCATGGACGCAGGGTCATCCACCTGCAGCAGCTCTGTGGGAGGGTGCTCCTTTCCCTCATCACATTTAGAATGTTCAATAACAGATTATTCTACTATTCAACATAGAAAATTACATTTACCTTGTTAAGCAGACATTAGACGTCCTGGGACTGGTGTATTCCTGGTTTAGTCCGGCTTTAGTCCTTCTTTAGTGCAACTTTAGACCTGCTTTAGTCTTGCTTTAGTTCTGCTTTAGTTCTGGTTTAGTCCTGTTTTAGACCTGCTTTTGTCTTGCTTTAGTCTGGCTTTAGTCCTGCTTTAGTCCTGCTGCTTTAGTCCTGCTTTTGACCAGCTGGTCCAAAACCTGCTTTAGACCTGGTTTCGTTCCACGTGGGTTGGACAAGTGTCTGTCACTGCTCTGAAGTCAGCGCCCCTCCCATCCAACTCATGTGTGTATATGTGGTTTGTTTTGTGTGTGTGTGTGTATGTGTGTGTGTGTATTGCTGCAAACACTAAATGTGGAAGTTTGGCCCACTCCTCCTGACAGGTTTGTGGGTCTTCTTTATATCCACAATCTCATTGAGATTGGGGTCAGACATCTCCTCAGCATCCCCCCTACACTAGCCCCTTGTACCAAAACACCTCCACAAAACGATGCCTGTTTATGGACAAACAGTTGAACTTTTGTAATATCAGACTTCTGGGGGAGCGGGAGGAGAGGGAGGGAGTCCAGAGAGAGACCTCCTCCTTACATCAGGACTGGACCAAAACACATCCAGAGAGACGGAGGAAAGACTGTACCAGATCTCAACTGGGTCTCAAGCAGGACTAAACAGGGACATAACTGAACTAGGAATGAACCAGGACTGATCCAGGACCTAACCAGGAGTAAACAAGGTTTGAACCAGGTCTGAACCAGAACTAAACCAGAACTAAACCAGAACTAATCCAGCTCTAATTCAGGACTGGACCAGGATTCTGTGGATTCCTCATGAGGTTGTGTGTGCTCCTCGTCTGTCTGTTCGCGTGCGCAGCGGGCGCGCCCCCGACCTGCTACTCGCGCGCTCTGAGTCTGAGCCGAGAGACGATGGATCTGCTAGAACGCGTGCACGTGAGCCCGCGCACGGTCAGTCCCTCAACCAGACCAGAGAACAGAGAAAGGGCCAGAAAGGGCTAAAGACTAGAGAGAGAGAGCAGAGAGAGAGAGAGAGAGTGAGCAGAGAGAGTGAGCAGAGAGAGTGAGCAGAGAGAGTGAGCAGAGAGAGTGAGCAGAGAGAGTGAGCAGAGAGAGAGAGAGAGTGAGCAGAGAGAGAGCAGAGAGAGGAGAGAGAAAGAGAGAGAGCAGAGGGAGAAAGAGAGAGAGCAGAGAGAGAGAGAGGGTAGAGAGAGAGAGTGATCAGAGAGAGTGAGCAGAGAGAGAGAGCAGAGAGAGTGAGCAGAGAGAGTGAGCAGAGAGAGTGAGCAGAGAGAGTGAGCAGAGAGAGAGAGAGTGAGTAGAGAGAGAGCAGAGAGAGGAGAGAGAAAGAGAGAGAGCAGAGGGAGAAAGAGAGAGCAGAGAGAGAGGGTAGAGAGAGAGAGTGATCAGAGAGAGTGAGCAGAGAGAGAGAGAGAGAGTGAGCAGAGAGAGTGAGCAGAGAGAGTGAGCAGAGAGAGAGAGCAGAGAGAGAGAGCAGAGAGAGTGAGCAGAGAGAGTGAGCAGAGAGAGAGAGAGAGAGTGAGCAGAGAGAGTGAGCAGAGAGAGTGAGCAGAGAGAGAGAGCAGAGAGAGTGAGCAGAGAGAGTGAGCAGAGAGAGAGAAAGTGAGTAGAGAGAGAGCAGAGAGAGGAGAGAGAAAGAGAGAGAGCAGAGGGAGAAAGAGAGAGAGCAGAGAGAGAGAGAGGGTAGAGAGAGAGAGTGATGAGAGAGAGTGAGCAGAGAGAGAGAGCAGAGAAAGAGAGCAGAGAGAGTGAGCAGAGAGAGTGAGCAGAGAGAGTGAGCAGAGAGAGAGAGGAGAGAGAGAGGGTAGAGAGAGAGAGAGCAGAGAGAGATAGAGACTCTAATTCTAGTATCCAAAAAATACTGCATGTAAAACTAGTGACAGACACAATTGTTTTAGAGCCAGGAACAATAGAGAAAGTTTGTCTGAAAGAACTAGACTTTTATTTCTCTTACATTTACATTTTAAAGCAGTTATCAGTCGGGTATTTCTATAGCTCATAAAAGACATTACTGTCATTAACGTGTTTGTGTATGTCTGTGTGTGTGTCTCTCTCTGTGTGTGCTTGTATGTGTGTCCCTCTCTCTGTGTGTATGCAGAAGGCCTGTGCTCGTCCCCTTCCCCCCCTCTTCCTTGACGTCCACGTGAGTCTCACATCAGTCTAATGTTCTCCAGATGTTTCAGACACAAACCCGACTGAAGCTCAGAGCTCAGACCTCTGACTTCAACTTTAAAACACGTCCTGGATGTGATCTTATTATGAGAGGCACAAACTACCCCCACAGTGACCCCACCCCTGGTGTGTTTTGCAGAACGCCTGTGTGACCCTGAAGCTGCGTGACTTCCTGTATGTTCTCCTCAATCACCCTGAGCCCCAGTGCAGACAGCGCCCCCGCCTGGTCATTCTGAAGCGCAAGATACAGATGCTCTATGACATTATCACACGGCTGTGCCACAGGGTAAGCTCCGCATGCACAGTGTTGTGGCAATTGTTGAGGGTGTCTTGCCACTGTGAGCAGCCTGGGCTGTAGCTTTAGCTTGACGTGTGCACAGGATAACGGAAAAATACTTTAAGATTAAGATTAAGAGATCCTTTATTCGTCCCACAGTGGGGAAATTTCAGTGTTGCATTACAAGTTATAGAACAGTAGGAAAGAGGAGCACACAGCACAATATAAGATAAGTTAACAATAGCTATACTAATTAAAATAAAACAACATCTCTAACTTTAGCATCAATAACAAGTATAAAATCTCTAACTTGAAAATAATAATAATAAAGAGAAGTGTAAAAGTTTTACATTTGGCAATTATAAAGTACTGATGGGGGCAACAGTGGCTCAATTGGTAGAGCATTGGCCTTTGAGCCTGAAGGTTGTGGGTTCGAGCCCACCACAAGACTTAATTCACAACTCCCACTGATGACTGCTGTCATTGTGTCCTTGGGCAAGACACTTAACCTCACTTTTCCTGAAGCTCCCACTGAAAGATCTCAGCTCCTGTGGACTCACCACCTGCAGGAGGATCAGTGAGGGGCTGGTGCTCTGTGTACTGGGTGCAGCTCTGACTGCCACCCCCCTGACCCAGAAATGGATTAAAGGGAAGAAAATAGATGGATTGATAAAAAGTACTGTGTATTCTAGTCCAAGCAAAGTGTAGTTACTGTATATGTTTACATCTGTACATTAGCAGCATGAGGCTCTGGGACACAGTGACTAAAGCCTGGTTCACACGAGACGATTTTAAAATTGTCGGCCGATTTTTCTCCGTGTTAGACCCCACACGGGGAGATTAAAAATCCTGCGTCTAACCACTTTGGTCGTGCAGTGTGTGGTGCGTAGCCACACGGCAAGATCACGCAAGCCACAAACATCACACACGAACCGACACCCCCCCCCCCGAGCATTCCCAGGTCAGACGGAAATCTCACAAAATCTCTCGAGATCAAGCGTGACTTCAGAGTAAACAGTCATGTCGGACGAAGAGGATGCAGTGGCGATAGTGTGCAGTTTGTTGTTAACAGAGAAGACACGTAATCCAAAGAAAAGGCAATGGTCAAAGCCATGCTGCTGTGTTTTGGTTTTTTTCCGGTGTTTCCTCACCGGCTTGTCACCTCGTCTTCTCATTGGCTACACGCCGTAGTCATGGCAACGCGCTCGCTTGTCCTCGGAGGACACCACACACGACAAGAAATCGGGCAAAAACAATCCAACATGTTGGATATCCCCGATTTGAGATCGGGAGCAGTCCCGATGTCCTTCCGAGCGACGAGTGCAGTCTTAACACACCACACACGGCAGGATAATCTGTAAGATTTTGTTACGGAAATCGGAGCGTTTCTTAAGATTGTCGTAAGGGGTAAATCGGGTCTAAATCGGCCTAAATATCCTGCCGTGTGAACCAGGCTTCAGTAAAGTGACAGTGACATGTGGTTATTGCACATCAACGATGCATGACACGTGGGATCAAGTTGGCAGTGTTCCTCATTGTTTGTTGTACAGTCTGACAGCAGCAGGATGGAAAGACCTGCGGAACCTCTCTTTCACACATCGAGGATGAATAAGTCTGTCACTGAAGCTGCTCTCCAGAGCAGAGAGAGTGTCCTGCAGGGGGTGACAGTCATGGTCCAGCATAGATGTTAGTTTGCTCAGGACCCTCCTGTCCCCCACCTGCTGCACTGTGTCCAGGGAACAGCCCAGGACAGAGCTGGACTTCCTGATGACCTTGTCCAGCTTCTTCCTGTCCCTCTCTGTGATGCTGCTGCTCCAGCAGACCAGACCGTGCATGAGGCTGATGCCACCACAGAGTCATAGAAGGTCTTTAGGAGTGGCCCCTGCACTTCAAAAGACCTTAGCATCCTCAGCAGGTAGAGTCGGCTTTGGCCCTTCTTGAAGAGGGCGTCTGTGTTATGAGTCCAGTCCAGTTTGTGGTTCAGATGAACACTCAGGTACTTGTAAGAGTCCACTCTCTCAATGTCCCTTCCCTGGATGTTCACTGGAGCTGGAGGGGCAGAGTGACATCTGCGGAAATCCACCACCATCTCCTTGGTCTTCCCCGCGTTGATGAGGAGGTGGTTCCGCTGACACCAGTCCACAAAGTTCTGTATTACTCCTCTGTACTCTGTGTCATCGTCCTTGGAACTAAGTCTGATGATGGCAGAGTCGTCAGAGAACAACACCCGTCCGTGTTGTGTCTGACACCAGTCCACAAAGGTTGAAGAGGAATGGCGCGAGGCCTGTCCTCTGGGGGCCTCCACACTGCAGGTCAGGACCTCAGACACAAAGTCCCTGGTTCTCACAAACTGGGGTCTGTCTGTGAGGTAGCACTGGTACCACACAGGAGGTCTTCCAGAGCTATTGTACCAACCTCAGCCAGAGGCTCAGATTGAAGACGTGCTCCATCACTCCACAGAGTTCATCTGCGCAGGAGCGAAGGAGTTTGGAGCTGATGTTGTCTGGTCTGCAGGACTTCCCTGGCTTGATTCTAAGCAGTTTAATGAGGCACAAGTTCCATGGTTCCAAACAGACAGTTTCAATTCCACATCCACAATGCAGTTTTCAAAAACGGTTGGGCTTAAACCCTGGTCAGCTTCTACAATACTACTCACAGTTACCCCCACACACAAGATAACACATGGGTGGCTACCAAAACAAAATAATTCACTTAGGATTAGCATTCTCTTAATGGAAAATAGACACACAGGGTCAGCTTGTCCTCACAAGGGTCAGCCCAAGCCCCAGTGATCAAAGTGGCGGCCTATTCAAATCAACAGCCTGTCCTCAGTATCACATGGGAGCAATGAGACCATTGAGTTTGACGGGACATTTTTCGGGGTAACTTGCGTGAGTTTAGTTGGCAGTGCCCACCGTGCCGGTGGGTGGGACAGTTATAAGCTAGTAATACCCTATCCAGATATTGTTATAGATCCAGGGGTCAACCCTCACATAGGGTAAGCCACTAGGGATCCTGCCTGTAGTTTTAGTTCAGTGCCTAAATAATAAGAATCACAACAGAGATCACAGCTCCCTCTGGTGGCACAAAATACACATATGCACACACATACACACATACACACACACACACACACTGTAAATTGTGACTTGTAAACCTTACTCAAAAAAAAATGCAGACACAATTTGCTGTTTATGATTTGTTTACTCTTCATCATTTATGAAACCTTACTCTTCATTAAGTTTGCTCTGAAACAGACCTTTCTCAACGGCCTCAGGAATAGCCTCAGTTGATGGTGTGAAGAGAAAACAGATGTGCCAGACCAACTTGACAGAGCACAACAACATCAACAGGACTCCATATGTGTACTGCAAATTTTTTCACCATGGTATTTTTTGGCTTCAAATTTAGATTGAATAGATAATTGAATTTAAGGACTTGAAAATATATGCATCAAAAGTTTGAAGGTGATCGAGAGAGGTCAGATCAGCATTTACGCTACCGCCGGCCATCTTAGTGGAACCAGGTACATCACTGATGATGTGTGTGATGTAATTATTGAATCCAGATCCCTGGAAATTCCCAGGGCCCTAATAACACACAAGAGGATCTATTTTGTGTCATTGATTAGAACCATCTAAACTAAAGTCAACATTATAGAAAGCTTAGTTGTCCTGACAGTTGTGAGCACCATTATTGTTATTGTGCATGTCTTTTGTTCTTTAGAGTATGAACGGCACTGTCCCTCAAGATTCAGCAAAATTGTTCTTGTCCAAATGTATTTCAGGAAGTGATTTAGGCACCAACTGCACTGGGTATTAGCAGGATTCATATTTTGGAGGTAACACAATTCTATTGTGTAAAATTTGATTTACAAAATAGTTGTTAGTAATAATGGTGTTAAGGGTGAGTTTTGAACCCCAAAGCAGAGGGAGGCCAAAGTGGTTTAAAGAGTCTTTAATCAAAGAAAAATACTCAAAAAGGGACGGAGCAGTGGAGACAGGGAGCAGGTCGGCCGGAGAGCAGAGTGAAGGTTGAAGAGACCAGGACTGGATGAAAGCACAGGATCTGGAGACAGGAGAGGATGGAAGTTGTGTAATCCAAAAATGGGAAAGTATTAGAAGACTCTGGACAAGCACTACCGATATGATGGAATTATCTGGCAGAGGAGGGATGAGCAGATTAGGGTATACAGTTGAGTCGAGTGTATACTCGACTCAACCAGTCGAGTATACGCCCCCTGTCTCACACATGCTCTGGAAAGAAAACAGCACGGGAGGGAGAGAGCAAAACAAACACAACCATAACAATTGGATCATTCTCTTAGAGTAAGGTTTACATGTTGTGTTCAATTAATAAAGGTTACTTATGCTGAACAATTAACCTGGACAGTTTAAGAAAAAATAAGCAAGGGTTGATTATTCTTATTCCCTACGGTTTGAATAGTTATGATATCAAATTGATCTTTGCCTTAAATACGTGTATTTGCAGTAAAACCATCAGCGTGATCTAAACCATCCCTCTCACTTTGCCTCTTGTCATCACAATCTGACACAGGTCCGAGTCTCAGAACGCCAATTTCAAATATTTCACTTTCACCTGACCTAAACCCTGGAGTTGAACATTGGATTCAAGTTTTGTGCAAATCAGACTTTGTTTGTGCAAACGGGAGCAAAATTAATGTTGTCAAAAATTGTAATTTTGAAGGTAAATGTGTTGAGATGATGTGGAGCGATTTTGAGGCGAATCTGTGAAACGGCCGAGGAGGAGTCGCTTTCCAACCGACATGTATGAAAATGATTGCGGATCATTTTTCCATTTTTCAGTGAAATTTATGGGCCTCCTGTTTGTCAGAGGGCGGAGCCATGATAACATTTTGGTCGTATCTTGACTTGAGGAACATGTGTACCGAATTTCATGGCTCTACGACAAACTTGACCTCTGAAACTCCCATTGGCTGTTGTAGGTGGCGCTGTTCTGGCATTTTTTGAGTCCCATAAAAATAAACACCAAAATATCAAATTTTTCACCAGGTGTGATGTTTGGGCAAAATCTTACAACTTTTCATGCATGTTCAGGGGGTGAAATTAAGGCTCAAAGGGCAGAATTTGACATCTCTAGAGCAAAAACAATAGGCCCTTTCCCCGTTCGGGGCTCGGGCATAATAATAATAATAATAATGCATTGGTTTTATATAGCGCTTTTTTGGACACTCAAAGACGCTTTACATGTCATTATTCATTCACTCCATACACGGTGATGATAAACTACTACTGTAGCCACAGCTGCCCTGGGGCACACTGACAGAAGCGAGGCAACCAGTATGTGCCATCGGCCCCTCCGACCACCACCAACCATTCACACACACACCAGACTCATTCCAGGCAGTGGGGGTTAGGGTTAGGCTACCAACTGAGCTACTGTCGCCCTATAAATAACTTATCTTATTTACACCTTATCTCTTTCTGTCTCCTCTGGTCTCTACTGGTCTCTTCCTGTCTCTTCTGGTCTCCACTTCTCTCCTCTGGTCTCCTCTGGTCTTCTGTCTGTTTCAGGACCTGGTCTTTTTCACAGACGACTGTGATGGAATTGACACTGGACACAGTCGACCGTACAATGGAGAAGACCGTCTGCAGTTGCTGATAGAGGACTAAACCAGGTCTGAACCAGGACTGAACCAGGTCAAAACCAAGTATTAACTAGCTCTGGACCAGGTCTGAACCAAGCATTAACCAGGCTGCTCCAGAACCTGGATTTAACCAGATCTGAACCAAAACAGTAGATGATCAAAATGGTCAAGCGTGACATGAGCCTTGAGGGATCTAACAACACGCTCCCGAGGACTTTCATTCTATCAGCTCTGCTTTCCTCTACTGTACTATACTCTACTGTACTTTACTGTACTATACTGTACTGTACTGTGCTCTGCTCTGCTCCACTCTACTCTAAGTCGAGTAGCTCAGAATTTAAGACACAAATATACAGGCTACGATTCTATTAAGACTTGTTGAAAACTTTATGTATTTTAATGTTTACTTTTGTCTTTTGTTTTTGTTTCAAATGTATGTAAAATAAAGTTACATAAAGTTTCTGTTTAATGCTTGACACACTGCAGAAAAATATCACTATTTGAGTTTGTTTCAAAACAAAGGATCAACAACAGCAGTTATTGGAACATCTCATTAACATCTGCACAGGGCATTTAAACCCCCACATATTCAGGACCTGAACCAACTCACAACAGAGGTCACACTCGATCTAATCTGGACAAAAGGATTCAAAATGTTTAGAAGTGTTTCGTTGTGTGATTAAAGTGCTATTTGGCCTTCATACACACGCCCAGAGTAGTTTTTTCCTCGATTCCCTCAAGCTTTAGTTAGTGAGAGATCTTTCTCTTTCACTCTCGAGAGGAACAAAAACAAGCTGTTTCAAATCATGACGTGGCACCAATCCGTGACGTCAAAAGCCCGCCTCCATGAGGTGATTGACAGCGGGGAGAAACTGACCCAGCGAATCAGCGCCGTCTATGGTCAGCCCGCAGCCTCTCTCCGAGTCCAGTGTGTGGTCCATAGACAGTAAATACCCGTCTGTACTTTTTTGTGTTAGCTTCATGTCAACTTGGAGATAATGTGTTTTTGGTGTAACCTTGAAATCTGGTGTTATTCCCAACATAAAAGACGCTAACGTGGAGCCTCTGTAAGTACAGTGCTTCTAACTTGACGTATATATCACTGTGAAATAAATAATTAGGGTCTGATACTGGATCGAGGACATAGGGCTCTATGTGACGGATTGCCATTGTTGGAAAAAAATGTATTCTCAGGTTTGAAATTACTATGTAACAGCTAAAGCTGTAAAGTTATCTTTTGTTTACCTCAAAGCGTGATGCTACGTCTCTGTGTGGGCGGAGGGAGGCGGAGGGAGTTCGCATACAGAGCCAGACAAGGAACAGAGGATGCTGTTTCATGTCTCCTCCACCCCTCCTTCAACATTTGGAACTACCTGGTAAATCTGCATCCATCCTGTTTATCGATTTCAGCTAAGCATTCAATACAATTCAGCGCCCTCAAATAATCAGGAAACTCAAACTCCTCAACCTGCCCCCGTCCCTCATTCACTTGACTCATAACTTCCTCAGCAATGGACCACAGGCCGTCAGAGTTGACTAGGTGACATCATCAACACTGGCGCCCCCAGGGGTGTGTATTGAGTCCATTCCTGTACACCCTCTATACAAACGACTGCATCAGCCCTTCTTCAACCACCACATACTTTCAATATTCTGATGACACTGCCATTCTGGCCCTCCTGACAGACAATAATTCCGTTACTGCCTATACCATCAGTCCATCTCCCACTTCACAGAGTGGCGTTCTGAAAACTCTCTGGAACTGAATGTTGACAAAACCAAGAAACTAACTTTCCACTCTCATCTACACACCCCAGACCTGCCTCCCACATACATAACAACTGCCTCTCATACACAACAAAACAATAGACTTCAAATACCTTGGACTCACACTCGACAATAAACTCACCTTTGAACAACATGTCACAGATATCCATAAACGCTCCCAACGTTGACTCCACATTCTCCGTAAGCTCCGTGCCCTCTCTGTCTTTCCAAATCTGCTCCTGAAACTCTACACTTCAATCATTCAACCCAATCTCCTCTACTGCTCCACCTGTTACATTAACATGCTTTCCAGCACCATCCATCCATTTTCTTCCCCTTAATCCATTTCTGGGTCGGGGGGGTGGCTTTCAGAGCTGCACCCAGTACACTTAGCACCAGCCCCTCACTGATCCTCCTGCAGGTGGTGAGTCCACAGGAGCTGAGATCTTTCAGTGGGAGCTTCAGGCAAAGTGGGGTTAAGTGTCTTGCCCAAGGACACAACGACAGCAGTCATCAGTGGGAGTCGTGAAGTAGGTCTTATGGTGGGCTTGAACCCACGACCTTCACGCCCAAAGGCCAATGCTCTACCAACTGAGCTACTGTCGCCCCAGCACCAACAGTAATAAACTCACTAAAGTCACACACACACAGCATCCAAAATGATCAGTCTCCCCACCACAGACCTCTCACACCTCAACCTCACAGCAGCAACACGCATGGCCCAGACAGTTAGCACAGACTCAGACCATCCCCTCCACACCCACTTCACTCTGCTGCCCTCAGGACGCAGATACAGAACATAAAGATGGAAGCGGGCAAGATTTAGGAAGAGTTTTGTCCCCTCAGCTCTTAACAGTCTGTAATTTTGCCCTTGTTCCTGTGTTGTATATGTTTCTCTCTGTGTTTTTTTTAATTCTCAGTGTATCTTGTGTCTATTGTTGTATGTGACAGTGTTTGTGAAAATGAATTTCCCTCAGTGGACAATAAAGGTCATTCTATCTACCTATCTATCTTTCTATCTACCCATCAATCTCACAGGCAGAGCATAGATCCGAGCGTTTCACATGAGATGAGTGTAAATGGCTAAAATTTGACAAGTTGACAAGTTTTGAGTGTTGTATGGTGTATGGCGTATTACCCAAATTATTATTACACAGGTGCAAAGGATGGACTGTGAAAAATTAAGACAAGCGAAATAAAGTACCTTTAAAGCTGGGGTACAAAAATTTGCCTTGCAATTGTCCCATTCTTATCACTGTAACAAACAATAGTTGTGGTATACCGTGGCCATCTCCCTCACTGCGTAGTGACATGTTTTTTACTCTCTTGCAATGTAGACTATTGCACTTTTATTTTAATTGTTGAAACTGCATTCACCCTGATCCTCTACAGTATGTGCTTCCGCCATTTCTTGGTCCCAGGCCAGTCCTGTTAGCAGTGGTAGCAGTAGTAGAAGTAGCAGAAGTCGCAGCAGTAGTAGCAATAGTAGCAGCAGTAGTAGCAATAGTAGCAGCAGTAGTAGCAATAGTAGCAGTAGTCAGTGCGAGTGGCTCATGGAGCTGTAGTAGTAGTTGCAATAGCTGTAGTTGCACAGGACACCAGGAGGGGGCAGCAGATGCTTCAGTTTCAGTCTCTCGACCTCGGCCTCGTGTACACGCTTAGCTTTGGCCCGTCGGTTCTGGAACCAGATCTTGACCTGTGTCTCTGTCAGCTCCAAGGAAGCGGCGAACCCCGCGCGCTCTGCGATGCTTAGATATTGTTTGTGCTGAAACTGCCGCTCGAGCGCACGCAGCTGCGCGGCGCTGAAGGGTGTGCGTGGCCTTCGGTTTGTCCTGTGTCTGCGCAGCGGGCAGCAGGGCCCAGGGGCGGGTGCAGTGGCAGGGTCAGGAGTGGGCGCAGGGGCTGGCGCAAGGCCAGGAGCAGGGGCGGGCGAAGGTGTGGAGACTCTAGCTCTGACTATGGAGAGAAACAAAGTTTGTGAATTAGGCTCAAAACTCACAAATAACATTCTACAGGAAATGCATTTATGCAAACAACGTTTGTTTGTATATGTTTGTTTGTTCTTGTTGAATGTTGATGTGTTTGTCTGCTTTTTATTTAATAAAGAATAAAAAATAAATAAATAAAAGGAAATGCATTTATGCATTTAGGGCGTTCCAGAATATTGAATATATTACCTAAAATGTAACTTATTTTGTATAGTATTCTCTTACTTTGGGAAAAGTAGCACTAATAGTAAATTAATGTTTATTTACAATTATGTATTAAGGTAAAGGTCATATTTAAAACCACAACCTCAATAAATGTTTAAATAATTAAATCATTTGTTGTTTATTTTTATAAAACAAGTCAAAGTGCTTCAACAGCAGAAAAAATAGAACCTCCACTTTGGGAAAACCAAATCTTTTCTTTCTTTACTATTTAACCTTAAAACGTAATGTGAGATCTATTCCCATGGTCTTCAGAAAGTAAGTGTATTCTAAATTCAAGACTTTAAAGTAGTGACTGTAAGGGAATTCAATTATTCAGAAAGAGTATTCTGAACACGTATTGGCGTTACATGTATTCCATTACTCCCAACACTGCGTGTGACTCTCATATGATTCTACATTTTGGATTTTAGATTCAGTTCAGGTTGATTCTGAGATTGCTCTCGCATCTGAAGCGTGAGTAAATATGATATTGAAACCACTCGGTTAGCTCACAGAAGAAAATGAAAATTTCAACTTTTAAAGAGTTTTTAAATTAAAAACACAGATATGAACCTGAAACACATGGTTATTATGATGACTATAATCATAATGATAATAATAATACTAAAAACAAATAATTATAAAAATAATTGTTATAATTATAATGATGAAGCAAAGTTAACTTACAAAGACCGCAGCAGACCACGGTGCTTGCGTCGTGCGCCTCATTCCTGACGTCACTATGTGGTGACCTGTGGAAGGGCATCTGGGGTACAGAGCGGCGGTCCGGTGCCATGAGAGCGTCCACACTGAACGGGAGCGGTGTGCTGCACTCTGCTTCAGTCTGTGCCATGACACGCCGTGGTTAGTCCGACTGCGTACGCGACCGCATTGTGACCCGAACTGTCTGAGACTGACTCAAGCGGAGTCAGATTTATAAGAGGCACACACAGCCAATCAGAGGAGAGAGAGAGAGCCAATCATAGGAGAGAGAAAGACAATCATTGGAGAAAGAGAGAGAAAATCATAGGAGGGAGAGAGCCAATCAGGGAAGTGATAGCCAATCAGAGAATAGAGTGAGAGAGAAAGACAGAATACATGAGATTTGCTCAATAAGACGACTAGAATGGCCCTACTCCTCAGCCACAGTGCACCATCACTAGTGTCAGCGATGGGGGGGCAGCATCATGCTGTGGGGCTGCTTTTCTTCAGCAGGGCCAGAAAAGAGTGTCAGAGGTGACGTTACCTTCAGTACTATGAGCCTGAACACAGAGCTTCATGTGTGAGAATATATCTATCGAATTTCTTTTACACACGCTGTGGTACACGCTCTTCCTGACATTATTCAGTCCTAATAAAACGGATCATTAAACTCTTCACACGTCGCTGACTTTATTTTATTCTGATCTTTTCTTTGATCAGACTTTATTTATTTATTTTTAATGACACTGTTCACTTTCCTTCAGCCTAATTTGTTCCCACACGTGGCTCTGCTCGTAGTGTGCGCGCTCGTTAGCGGTGATTAGCGAATGATTAGCGGTGATTTGTTGCACATTATGCGCTGATTAAAGTATATTTTCCGCTGCGCTGTGCCGGTATCTCTGTGCGCACGCCGCACTGTGGTATAAATCAAGGATATGTGTGCGGCGCGCGGCTGTGTGTGCGATGCGCCTCAGTTAATGTTGCTCAGTTGATTTGCTGCTTAGTGTGAAAAGCTGTGGCTTATCGTGCATCCGCAGGAGAGAGGGGAGAGGTGCGGGGGAGCGCGGGTGTGTGGGTGCCACACTCAGGTCAGGCCCATGCGCTGCTCTGATCCCACTCAGGTCCAGAGTGCAGTCTGGGACTGGGCCGCAGGTCTAGAGTCCAGTGTCAGACTGGGACTGGTCCACAGGTCTCGAGTCCAGGGTCAGACTGTCCTACTCTCCCCTCAGTGTAATGACGACTGTTCTGTGGTCACTAAACAGCATCATGAAGGCCAAGGAGCACACCCGAGAGGTCAAAGGTCAGGAAGGAAGATCAAGAAGTATACCCATAGACCATATGAGGACAAATGACAGGCATTTGTTCCAACAGCATTAGATTTGCATTGTAACAGGGGCAGACGTGTTGCTAAGACGGTTGCTCATATCAGGATTTACAAAGACAATATCACTGTATAAACACCAGGATCGCAGAGCAATTAACCACGGATTTGAGGCCAAAATTGAAAGTGTGACACAAACGGCTACTGAGCTGTTACATCTAAGTTATTGGGAGCTGGAGCGAGTTGAAGCCAAACTTCACCATGAGCACTTCACTATTGGGCTTCATTGAGCTAGCGGGTTAACATTGAGAAAGTGGGTACATCAACCCCTCCCCCTTCATTGCTGTCTCTCTGCAGCAGGTTTTTGTTCCTAAATGATGAAAAATTGCAGTTTTATCTTCACCCTCGAGTCCTCCCCCCTCACTCTAAGGTCTCATAAACGGTGATAAAATGGCAGATTTATTTCAGCCCCATATTTTTTCCTAATTACAAAAGTCAGTCTTAACAAATGCAGGTTTATTTATGAGCGCGTCTTTGTGCAGAAGGAGAAAGGCTCAGCCCCTCTCTTCTCTTTGCCCTCAGCCCTCAGCTCTGCTAAAACACTAGCCCATGCAGTAGTGTTTCTGAAGTTTTTGCAGTATTTAGGACTTTTCAGATTCAGATTAATTTATTTGCCATTTGCAGTGAAACCACATTGGAAAAACTGTGCAAGACTACCCCGGTGTGCACCAGACGACACACACGAGAGCTCTTGCCACGGCGCCATCTTTTGCTGCATCTCCTGTTACTGCAGTGGTCTGAATCATCCCCTCTCCTCACTCCCATCCTCTCTTGATCCTTTCATAAACGTGACGCTCTGTTTGTTCTGTTCAAAAGTGTGAGGTTTGTTTGGTGGTTACGGTTTGACAGATACTTTCCCCTTGTTATGACTCGTTATGACTGAACTCTGAGGAGGAGGACAAGAAAGAGAAGGACGAGGAGGACAAGGACAAGATGGAGGAAGAGGAGGAGGTTTATAGATGTGCGTTTGTGTCACATGAACAGAAAGAACCGACGGAAGAAGAAATCATACTGTTGCCTATTTGCTAAACTGAATGATGTCAGATATTTGAACATGATTTAGAAGAAGCACAAACACTTTGGGTGCGTGTCCAGAGAATGTATGTGTCGCCCCCTGCAGATCACTGCTCTGAGAGTAACTTCAGTGACAGACTGCTCCACCCTCTCTGTGAGGCACAGGTTCCACAGGTTGGTCCTTCCGCCCAGGGATCTGTAAGGGGGTCACTACCGCGAGTGCAGCAATCACCTCAGGCACTACTGTGTAACTGTTATGTTTATTTACTGATCCTACAGTGTATCACAGGCCTATACTTCAGCCCATAAAGCCAAAGTCTGTGTTCTCCAACACCACCCCACTGTGGAACAAATACAGACTTTTGAATCTTGGGTCTGCAATAGGGCTGCAACTAACGATTATTTTGATAATCGATTAATCGGGCGATTATTTTTAAGATTAATCGATTAATCGGTTTATGTACTTATATTTTAGTTTTGCCAATTTTTTTCAAAGTAAATTGTTAACAAAGGGCCATCATCATTCAACATAGACTTTTTAGAGATTTTAACCATTTTACATATTCATATCCACATCAAAAACATATCTGGAGCTGTTTGTCGACCATCAAAACAAAACACTGACCGTTACATACTCTAGCAAATTTCACAAGGAGATTTCCAATAATGTTTTCACCATGAAAATCCTTAGGGCTTCTGAAGTAGTTTAAAATCCCGAACAAGGCTTATTTAAGTTGATAAACTGGATAAATGTTCTTTTATTTTTTTACATCTTTGTGCAAATTATTTGAAAGATCAACTTTATGCCTAAAACAGTGAGTGTGGCGCCATCTTTTGCAAACAGTCAGTACTGCAGAGAGATGGTTTAAGGTGCTCACGCAGAGACGTAGTACTCCCGTGCCAGGCCAAGTCAGTAGCGCAGAGTTTACAGGTTACTCTTCTTTTTTGAAGGTTCAAAGTAAAGTGCTCCCACACTTTGGATGACTTCGTTCGATTAGGTTTGTCTTCTGCTTTTTTCCTTTTTTTTCTCGAGCTTACTCCGCTTGCCTCCGCCATCTTGCTGTATGCTGAAGAGAAGCTGTGCGCGAAGCATGTGACATAAAAGGAGGCCAGCTATTGGCTATTCGCTACTTCTCCTGCTGTAAAACCTCCGGTGGCTCATTACTGCCACCATTTGGTCACCGCAGAGTTAAAATATGCACGAAATGAGCCGCTTACGGCAAAATAATAGTTATTTAGCAACTAATCGATGACTAAATTAGTTGACAACTATTTTAATAATCGATTTTAATCGATTAAATCGATTAGTTGTTTCAGCTCTAGTCTGCAACAGGTAATACCCATGGGGCTTTCATTCGTGGGGGAAACTCATTTGTTCTAACACTGTGAGAACAAATGCCCATAAAAGGAAAAATGTTCCAGTCAGCTCATGTTCAAATAAGTTTCTTCCGCACTAAGGCTAACACTATGGTGATGTGAAACATGTTGTACAAGCCCGTCGTCTGTGTGCAGAGAAGCCATGAAAAAGTATTTTCTGAATGTATTAACATTATTAAAAAGAGCGGTCCCCAGCTGTTTTTAATCCCCAAGGATCACTTCAGCTGTCAGACTGTACAACTGACATGGAACAGTCTTCTGCTGCTTCACTCCGGAATTTCTCATATGGGGGATTGATAAAGTATCTATCTATTTATCTATCCCCACCAGCAGGGCATTTCTATGGTTACCAGTGGTGGGCCGTTACCACTGTGTCACTGCTGTGACGCCATACCCAAGCGATCTCCAACCTTTTTAGTGCCACAGAGTGATTTAACATTAGACAACAGGACAAAAACAGGCAGCTTGTACATCATACATGACGCACACATGCACAATGCTTAACTTTCTTCACACTGACAGTATTGAGAACATTTCCAAAGTTTTGAGCATTAATGTGGGAAAGTCCAACTATGTCCACATGTTATAACAAAACTTGTCCAGACGACAACCATAGAATATGCAAAAGAAATCAAAATGAAATATCTTAAAATGGCTTGAATTTTAATTTTTAATTTTGATGAGGAAAAGGAAAAACTAAAAATTGGCTTGATATTTTTATGTTTTGTTTTGATGCAGAAAATGAAAAAAACGAAATATTGAACAATGGTTTCAGGTCGATTTGATTCTCATTTTTCCACTTGGCGCGACCGAAAGTTGGCTTTGCACCCATATTTTTGTATTTTCTAAGAGGCCGCAGTGGAGCTGCGATTCGGTTTCGCAGAAGATTCTGCCAGAACCCTGAGTCAGAGAACGAAGAAAGAACCATGCATGTAATGTAATGCCTTTCCAGTCGCGTTAAGAGGTGATCAGCAGATATGCGCACGGAGAAAGTGTTCATAAGGTTTAACATAACTCCAGTGCTGTGACAAACAGTTGAAGATCTTTTCTCTAACCTCTAAAGGGTCACATTATTCTGGTAAATATTTATTTATTTTATTTAAACTTTAAATAAACTCATACACACACATGATCCGTAGATATATGAAGAATGAAAGAGCAGTATAAAGAGCACTCAATTGCATATTTACAACCGTTCATCCTTTACTTATTGTGTCTGGTCTATTATAAAGATTCTGTCCGGATAATGAGCAGCACAAAATGAGTCCAAGAATCCTTAAAATAAGTATAATGTCCCTTTCCGTTGTTTGGCTACACAGCCAACTTCCAGCTGCGCCAAATCGAAAAAACAAAGTCAAATCGGCCTGAAATAAAGCATTGTTCAATATTTTGTTTTCTGCATCAAAACAAAACATAAAATATCAAGCCAATTTTTTGTTTTTCCTTTTCCTCATCAAAATGACAAATGAAAATTCAAGCCATTTTATGATATTTCATTTTCAATTTTAATTTGAAAAACCCATTGAACCCCCCCACAAATCAATTTCCAAAATACATACAATGTTGTGTCTTAATTTTGTATTAGCCTAGCTGGGCAGGTTTGCTTGTTGATAGAACAGTCATTCCCATTGGTTTTTGGCCCCATGTCTTTCACTGTTGTGTATGTGCATATCCATGGGCAGAGGCTTGGCCCTGGCTCCCCTGGTCATTGTGGTTTCAGTCTCTTGTCTCTTATTGAAGCTGTGCACAGGTGCCTCATACATTCCTTCAGTAATGCTTCATTACAAGCCTATTTGCAGTGCACAAGAGCATCTTTTTTGTTTAACATAATGACATTTCTTTGAGAGCAAATCACGTGATCAAGGTGTGAGGAGAAAAGTTGGGCGGCCATAGTGGGTTGAAAAAACTACACACCTTAGCATTTTCTACTGATGCGTAGTACTGATTCTCCGTTCCACATGTGTGTCAATGCTGAGGGGAGTGAATTTTTTTGGACCAGTCTTGTTTAGTCGCTGTGAATTTTTGAAGGCACTCGTTAAATGAATGGGGCTCGTGCCGTTGACACATGCGCAGAGGCGTTTTTTCACATTTCCCAGCCCCCGCAGTCATTTTGAATCACTCCATGAAAGCCCAATTTTTGGCCCATTAGTTAGAACGGCAGAGATAGGCGTGACTACGTCCGTTAATATATACGGTCTATGCAGTTTGGCATAGGTCGTTCATCTCCACTTGCGGCTTTATTTAATATTTTATTACTGTCTGTAATAACTAATTTGTAAATATTCGTCTCGTTAGGGATATGGTGTGTTTGACCATGGGGCGTTCGTTATTATTATCATAGATTCATGGGCGTTCGTGGTAATAATAAGGTGTTTTTTTTTTTTTATTGGTGTCGCAGGCGGATGACGAACTTACTGGGGACGTGTCTTTGTTTACATCCTGATGCTAATGCTAACGCTGTTGCGCTAGCACCATAGGTCTGTCTCATAGATCACAACTCAGCACCATGGACATCACGCTGCTGTTTAAGGCCAGCGTGAAGACCGTGAAGACCCGGAACAAGGCCATCGGGATCGGCTTGGACTCTGGCAGAGACGACATCCTTCGCAGAGGGAGAAGTAAGAGCGGCTTCTGCCCCCGAGCCAGAGAAGTGGTGAGCTGACTGTTCTAACTGAGCTAACATCTCTCTGTTTGGGGAAGTACGCTACATCCACTAAAGTTTTTCAGGAACAATAAAAGTTTACAGATGAGAATTTACAACAATTGGAACGAACATGGGACAGCCTCTCTGGTCTCTCTCTTTGGTCTCTTGCTGGTCTCTGGTCTCTCTATTGGCCTTCTGCTTCAAGAGTATAGAAGTACCAACTAGTAGTAGTTATCTATACTCTTTTGCTGTAGTCTACAGTTTAGTGACAGGACAAAGAGAGTGGGTCTGCTGCCCCCTGCTGCTGTGTTTTTACATCCTGTACTTGTAGCACAAATGGAAACTAACATTTACATATGTTAAACCTGAGATAAAAATGTGATTTGTCTCTGATCCTGGACTATTATTGTGAAGGTCTCTGATCCTAGGCTTTAATGTGACAGGTGTCGAACATCTCCAAACTCAGAGACTTCCTGCTGCAGCATCGGAAAGACTACGTTAGCGCTGGAAGGTGAGACACGCACTAAAAGACACACGCATGCAGTTGTACATGTTGACTTACCCCTCTCTCCTCATCTATCCTCTCCCTCTCCTCCTCTCTCCTTTGCCTCCCCCCTCTTCTCCTCTGTCTTTACCTCAGTCTGATCTCTTCAGATGTCAGCCGTATGACCGATAGTGAAAGAGACCAGATTGACCAGGACGCTCAGATCTTCATGAGGACGTGTTCAGAGGCCATCAGGAACCTGAGGCATGAAGGTACAGAGAGACCAGTGAGGGAGACCAGTGAGGGAGACCAGTGAGGGAGACCAGTGAGGGAGACCAGAGAGGGAGACCAGAGAGGGAGACCAGAGAGGGAGACCAGAGAGGGAGACCAGAGAGGGAGACCAGAGAGGGAGACCAGAGAGGGAGACCAGAGAGGGAGACCAGAGAGGGAGACCAGAGAGGGAGACCAGAGAGGGAGACCAGAGAGGGAGACCAGAGAGGGAGACCAGAGAGGGAGACCAGAGAGGGAGATCAGAGAGGGAGACCAGAGAGGGAGACCAGAGAGGGAGACCAGAGAGCATAAAGAATCTCATCCACAATTACTACAACATATTCCAAGCTGTCATCAATGTTTTGCGCTAACACAGTTTGTTTTTGTTCAGTAGAGAAAAAGATGAGCTCTGCTCAGACCAGAGATCACAGAGGAGTGGTGCTGGATCTGATAGAGGCGTATCTGCGAGGTACAACAGGACCACAGTGCAACACTACTGGAGTATTACAGTATTACAGTACTACAGTATTAGAACACTACAGTAATCCTATAGCATTACAGTATTACAGTACTCCAGGACTACACAACGACTGCTTTACTGGACTACAGTACAACAGTATTAGAGGAATACAGTACTACAGTATGCTAGGACCACAGAACTGCAGTAAATATCTGAACTCTGAACATTGTAAAGTGCTTTGGGTGACCTTGGTCTGTAAAATGCGCTATATAAATAAACATTACTTACTTACTACAGTATTAGAATACTACAATACTACAGTATTAGAATACTACAATACTACAGTGATCCTACAGTATACCTATGTGTTTCAGGAGTGTGTAAACTGTATTCGGAACAGAGAGCTGTCAGAGTGAAGAGAGTCGTGGACAAGAAGAGACTGTGAGGAAAATTTATGTTTAATATACTACAGTTTTTGTAGTACAGTATGTGTACTACAGTATGTGTAGTACAGTATGTGTATTACAGTATGTTTAGTACAGTATGTGTACTACAGTATGTGTAGTTCAGTCTGTGTAGTACAGTCTGTGTACTACACTAACAGTTTGTATAGTCACACTCACTGAACTCTCTATAGAAGGAAATGTATCAGAAAGAACTCCTCACAGATGCAGACAAGATGTCCATTTTTGACTCTTTGCTGTTTTCAGATCTCGTCTTTTAAATTATTTAATAATAAATATTCTTGTGTCCGTCACCGATTCATAAGTACATGTGATCTGGGTTATTACATTATTATATGATTACATTGTATGTTCACAAGTCAAAACGTCAAATACATGCCTACAACACATTCGCCCTCACAACTCGTACTCCCCCAAAAAAACCAACGGCTATGTACGTGCCACCGACACCAAATGCTCAACCTCTTCTCAATATTTTGCCAGAGATTCAGTGTGTGTGCCACTATTGGGCCCAGCTTGTTTTTAGCATGTTTGTTAGGAATTGCAATTGGGCGACAGTGGCTCAGTTGGTAGAGCATTGGCCTTTGAGCCTGAAGGTCGTGGGTTGGAGCCCACCACAAGACTTTCTCCACCGACTCCCACTGATCACTGATGACCGCTGTCGTTGTGTCCTTGGGTAAGACACTTAACCCCACTTTTCCTGAAGCCCCCGCTGAAAGATCAAGGCTATGCCATAGAGCAGCCATCCTCCTGTGGACTCACCACCTGCAGGACGATCAGTGAGGGGCTGGTGCTATGTGCACTGGGTGGCATCTCTGGCCACCCCCTCCGACCCAGAAATGGATTAAGGGGTAGAAAATGGATGGATGGATGTTGGGAATTGCTGCATCCACCAATACCTCTATTCTATAAGGTAATGCAAGATTTTCTTCTTTTTCCCTCCATGAATTGTCCCCTTTCACGTTAGTCCATACATTTACTGGTCGTATTCCGTATGCCCAAAAATAAAACTCAAAATTAGGAACATTTAGGCCCCCTTCCGTTCACAGTCTTGTAAGGTAACGAGTTTGACCCGTGGGCGTTTCTCATCCCAGATAAACTTCAATATCAAAGAGTGAATCTTTTTCAGATTCAGATTCAGTTTATTTGCAGTAAAAGAAACCACATTGGAATACATTAGCAAAAGTCACCAGTGTACACAGACAAATACAGACATAAAACAACATTAAAAGACAGAAATAAAACAAATAAAACAGTAAACAAATGTCACTGTGAAATCGATCGACTAAAACAGTTTCAAAACGAGTGCAAATCATTAATGTGCTCTGTTCACACTGATAACAGCTTGTGGATAAAAACTGTTAGCTTAACGAGATGTCCTGCATCTCAGAGAGCGATATCTTCTGCCAGAGGGAAGAAGCTGGAACATGGCTTTCCCAGGGTGGCCAGAAGAGTCATTGATGATTTTAAGAGCTTTGTTTAAAAGTCTGGATTTATAAAGAACCTCCAGAACAGGAAGCTCACAATACTTGGCTGGAGATGACAGAGGTATCATGGATGAAAAGAAGTTAATCCGTGGCAAAATATCCATTTCAATAATTGAAAGACCATTGTTTGCATTTTTGTTTGCAGATCTCGTCTTTTACCAGAGTTTTACAAACGAGAAGTGAAACCAACAGTGAAGCTGAACGCAGAGGCATCTGAGGAGACCTCAGGTACTACATCTGAGAATACTACTACTAATACTGTAAACACTACTACTGCTGCTGCTGCTGCTGTTACTAGCCTCGTTCAGTATAAGTACTACACTACTGCCATAGTGAAAAGTAGACCATGTTAGACTAAATTAGGGTCTAAAGGGGTCTAAACAACCCAGGACTGGTAAAGTTAGGAACAACCATCAAAATTCAGCTAAACATTTTTTAATCGCCGTGGCGGTGTCCATTTGACCCAGGAATAGCACAAGAGTTGAAGTGCTTAATATTTTCCCAGAGCCCAGTGTGTCGGAGGTGGACTTGACCGGAGACCTCTGTGATGAAGCACGTGAGGAAGACGAGCTGTCCCCTGAGGAGATGCAGATGGTACAGTCTGATTCAGCCATGTATCGAATCATGAAGAATCATGAAGAGGCCTGTGATTATTTGATTCTATTGATAGAAGCAACTGTTTTAGAGCCAGGAACTAGATACATGGGTTTATGACAGAGATCTATTGTGGTCTGAAAGTTACAGACCCCAGCTTTAAATGCATGTACCCCAACTTCAAAAGTGTGTTTCCTTTTATCTATTTCAGTTCGAGCAGGAGAATCAGAAACTCGTCAGTGAAATGAACAGTTTAGTCGACGAGGTCAAGTGAGTCTACCATATGTGTGTGTCTGTCTCTATGCGTGTGTGTGTCTGTGTGCGTGTCTGTGTGCGTGTCTGTGTATGTGTTTTTGTGTGTCCACTTATATCTCTTGGTCATTTTCTTGTTTCAGGCAGATTGAGGGGAAGGTGGTAGAGATCTCACGACTGCAGGAGATCTTTGCAGAGAAGGTCCTTCAGCAGGTTTGTTCTGCGATTGTTGCGGGTCAGGGCCACATGAAGCCCAGAGCGACCTGACCCTAAATCCTTGTGTTCAGGAGACGGAGATCGACAACATCCACCAGCTTGTTGTTGGAGCAACAGAAAACGTCAAAGAAGGAAACGAGGACATACGAGAGGTGAGGTCATGAGGTTCGCAGGTCGAGACCCGGTCCTAGTCCACAGTCATTTTTGTTGTTTCATGACTCGTGATATTCATGTTTTTCAGGCAATCAAAAACAACGCCGGCTTCAGAGTCTGGATCCTCTTCTTTCTTGTCATGTGCTCCTTCTCCCTTCTCTTCCTCGACTGGTACGACAGCTAACGAAGCTGAGGAGGCTATTAATTCTAAAGACGGTAACAAAGCTATAGAGGCTAACGACGTCTCTAGACTGAGACTTGTTTTTGTATAAAGTTGAAATGAAAGTCTATGATCCTCATGTAACAATAAAATCACACTATTTATACTAAAAATGTGTATCATTCTTCCACATGAAACTGCGAAGCTGAGGGCCTGAAGTTTGGGCCCTGGGTTAGGGTTATAAAGCTCACAGCCTACATGGCTCAAACTGATGAAGCTGCACAAGTCAGGCAGGGCTTTGCCAATAGGATTTGGGCTACAGAAGGGGGGGCGGGACCTCACAGGAGATTTCTGAAGTCCATTCTGAGCAGTCTGTTACCTTTACAAATAGTACCATGTCTGGAACATTTCTAATGGCCCTAAAAACGGCATTAGAAATGCTCCTAAAAAAGAGCAGTCTGGGTGCCACAGTAGTTAAAAATGACTGGCCCATTTCACACCTGCCATTCATGGGAAATATTCTTGAAGTAGTTGCCTACCAACAACTTACTGAATTTCTAAAAATGATTTTTTTTTTTGATATGATCCAGACTGGCTTTAGACCCCACCACAGAACTGAGACCACTATAGTGAAGGTAACAAACAACACTCGACTTTGCACTGACTGAGGAAAGTCTCAGTTTTAGTCATGTTGGATCTGAGTGCTGCTTTCGACACTCGACCATGAAATCCTCTTACAGAGACTAGAGGACTGGATGGGTGTCACTGGAAGTTGGTGTAGGTCTTATCTGGAAGACGGGAAGTATTGTGGAGATTGGAAACTGTGGCTATATCCACACAAAGACAAAACGCTTATAATTTCAGAAACTTTTTCTGTAAACACGGAGTTAGCTCAGTAAATGTGTGCGTCCATATGAATGTAGTCAATACGCCTGAAAACGCTGTGAAACTATGCCAGACCTGTTGGTGGCGCTGTGACGCAATGACGGGATCAAGCCCAAACTTCCGTGGGCATGCGCGGAATTTTGTAAACAGACAACATGGCGAGTGGGCGAGCTGGTACTACATTAGTATGGACGGACGATGAGGTTGAACTGTTGCTTCGGGTCACACTGGATTACAAAACCAACAAGCTACATTGTTGTTGTCATTATTTTCTGAGTGCGGCGCATGCGTGCTTTAACAAGAGGCGGGGCGATGACGCAAGCGTCTCAGATACATTGCGGAGAGGCAGTAACCACGGAGCGGCATATACGGAGTTTTGAAATCTTTCCACTCTGGGACCTAGTTTCAAAAATGTTCGTTTACACCCCCCCAAAACGCCGGCCTCGTATGGACGATACACTGGATTGATAAAGTATTTTTGCGTTTAGGCCTGAGCTTGACTTCGTGTGGACAGGGCCTGTATCTCAGATCATATGGCCCTGGTCAATCACAGGGCCTCTTCTGTTCAAATTCTACTCTAGATGCTGCCATTAGGTCAGTTAATACACAGAAGCAAAGTGTCCATTTCACAATTATGCAGACCACACTCAAATTTAGATCAGTGAGTGGATCCAGCTAAATGCAGACTAAACTGAAATGATTGTCGCTAGAAAAAAAGAGAGAACCTTCAATCTCATAAGGTCAGATACCAAGGGATAATACTGGACTCAGACTGAAAGCCACATAAAATCAGTTACATCTGCAGCTTTTTTACCATATTTAAAATATATATAATTTTTTATTATATAATATAATAAAGCAGACTTGGAGGTTCTTATCCATTCTTTTGTCTCACAGGTCTGTCCAAACAGGCTGTAAAACAGCTGCAGTACATTCAAAACGCAGCAGCTCGAGTCCTGACTAGAACCAGGAAGTACCACATTAGTCCAGTCCTCAGGTCTCTGCACTGGCTTCCTGTGGCTCAGAGAATAGACTTTAAAACAGCTCTGCTTGTGTACGAGTCTCTCCATGGCCTTGCACCAAAGTACATCTGTGACATATGTTGGGGCCATATGAATCGACCCGGACTCTGAGGAGCACAGGAACTAGCCTTTTGCTGGTGCCCAGGGTCAGGACAAGACATGGGGAGGCAGAGTTTCAGATTTATGCAACTAAAATCTGGAACAGTCTTCATGAAAATGTGACATTCTTTGCTCTTTGACAAATCCAGGTATTAGTATTAGATAGCAATATGGCCTACGTGCAGGACTGTACAAGGACTCTACAAGGACTCCATGTTATGACTATGATGTGACTGTCTCTTTGTGACACGTATGTCTTTCGATGTGTGACGTGACAATGACTATATAAACTGTGTACTGCCTTTATTCTGTCTGAGAGAAGGAAACAAAGGAAACCAGTGAAACTTGAGAGAAACTTAAATAAACTTCCAGAGTTTGGCACACCACGATCCGTCTCTGTCTGCTAAATCCTAACAGATTTGGTGGAGAATGCGCGGCTCCGTGTGTGCCATTCTCTGGATTGTTTTGAGGGAGTTTGCTCTGTTTCTTTTCCTCGGCGTGAGAGACCGGCATGCTGTGTCTGGGAGCGGAGATTCCAGCAGGCTGGAAGAGCTGTTCCTGGATGCTTCTTGTCGCTTCTGTCACTTTTGTTTTTTAAAATTGAATATTCCGACGCGGAAAAGAGGTTGGCAGACCTCTCGGACAGTCCTTGGTACCTGTTTGACAAGAATAAGGTAAGCAGACACCTTTTTATATGTAAAGTCTGTATAATTGGATACTAGCTAAATTTTGGTCTGTTTTTGGGGTCTGTCAAACTCTCTAAATTGTATTTGAGAAGAAGTCTCGGGGTTAGAGTCCCTTTGAGAAAAAGTCTCGGGGTTAGAGTCCCTTTGAGAAGAAGTCTCGGGGTTAAAGTCCCTTTGAGAAAAGTCTCGGGGTTAAAGTCCCTTTGAGAAGAAGTCTCGGGGTTAGAGTCCCTTTGAGAAGAAGCTTCAGGGTTAAAGTCCCTTTGAGAGAAACCATGGTGTAAAAATAAAAAGTAATTATAAAAAGGGAAACGTGTTAAGGAGGCCTTTAGTCACAAAAAGTTTTGTAATTAACCAATTCCAAGCTTGATAAATGACAAAAGTAAAGAAGCAACAATATTTCAGTGATCACGGTTTAAATTACATACAGAAAAAGGGAGTTTTTGTTTTTGGAGTGAACAGAGTTCACCGGAGAATGCAGAGTTTTATCTAAAGTTGAGCTATGAGAGCTTTCGTGAGTTATTTACATTTTTTGCCGAGTTATATCTACAGTTAAGCTACGAGAGGGTTGTATCCAACAGTTGTTTTTGTTTTTTAGAAAGAGATTTTGAGTTTAAACTAGTTTGCTACCTCGATAAAATAGAAGCGTACGTTAAAGTAAGAGTGCCTTTTGTTACTAGTGTGGAAAGTGATCACTTCTAGACTTGGATGACAAAAGTATAAACTACAAGTTATATTCGCTTAACAAAGTAATCTTGAAAGTTATTCTTCTTTCTGTTTTTGCATTTTTGCTAAAACACTACTTTCTGCTTGTGTGTGTGCGCAGCTCTATCTTGCTGCCGTTGTCAGGGAAACGGCCCCCTCCTTTGCTACTCTGGCTCTGAATCAGAGCAAAGCTACTGCTTTTAGGATTTTGGCTTTTATTAAGTTTTTAAATTTGCTAAATTTGCAATTGAACATTGTGTTAGACACAGTTAAACGTTTTTAAACACCATTAGTGAATAAGTTTTGAATATTATATGTTTTTTGAAACCCAAAGATTAGTGCTAAAGCTGTGCAATTCTTTTTAGACCTAACATATTTCTAGATTCCATTCTTTTTAAATCTGCTGCTTATTTTTTTGAGTCCATTATTGTATCTGATATTTCATAGCTGTTTGTGAGAATTTTTTCATGTATTTTTTATTTTAGTTACAAAAGCCATTTTTCAAACATTTAAATTAGAATCTGTGTTAAAAGTTATTATTGATTATAGACTTCGTCTAAAAAGAAAGAGGGAATTAGGCTGTAAAAGTATTATATTAAGTTAAACTACCCAATTCACATGCAAGTGGCGACTTTTTGTTTTTGTTTTGACTACACGCCTGACCTTGCTCCTGCTGATGCCACAGCAGAGGAGCCTGGTCTGAAATGTGCAAGATAATTAAACACAGTACAAAAGTACATAATACATATTTTAAAGTTTAAAAAGGTTTAAGAGATTTGAGTCTTGTTTTTTATTAAGAAAGAGTTTCTGGTCTTAAAAATGTCATCATTAGTAAGATAATAAGTAATCTTTTATTTACATAGCGCATGTGGGAAAACCCAGAGCGCTCCAAAATTGTTTTGACTTTAGGGAGAAAAACAATCTCATTCGCATACTGATATCTATTGTTTTTTTAAATTGGCCGTCTCAAGGATTGTTTTTCAGACTCTGCCACACTGTACGAGAGGTCACTGCTGGACACTGGACAGCGCAACGCCCACCCAGCCACAGGCCACAGAGCTAAGAGCAAAGGGCAACAATGCCACCTCTACGCCCCTCCCCCCACTACAGAAGTAAGTGGGAGTGAGACCGGGGCCATGAAAGTGGAGGTTTCTGGAGGCAGTGATGGGTGGAGGCCTCAGGTAGAGACCTAGGCCCTGTTTATACTGAGACGCTGCGCAGACGTTTCCAGGCTATTAACAGAAACGACCAGGCTCCTAATGCAAATTTCTCAGCGTTCACATGAGGTTGAAAAACGATGTAGTTCTAGCGCCCGGCCAGTAGTGGGCAGAGAAACTTTACAACACTCACACGACCCCCAGCCCCGTGCCCAGCCCCCCTCTCGGCAGTGTACTCACTTCCTGTGCCAGACCCTCAGAACGCACCAACATCATTCTGCATTTTAACAACAGCTGTGAAAATGGAAACTGAACCTAGAGCTTCGCGTGGTCTCGTTTGGACGAACGAAGGAGTAGAGTTATCCTCTGTCCCGCGCTGGAAGCCCACGAAGCTAGTTTGTGTGGGCGGCGCAATTGTTGTTGATGTTTGTTCTCCGCTACTGCGCATGTCCAAATTTACGTGCGGGGAGCAGCAGGAGGCGGGGGTCAGAGCAGAGGGGGATTTCACACCTTTCCCCTCTCGCGGGTGTGAAAAAGCTCCCTGCTGTGCAGCGTTTCTGAGTTGTCCCACTCTGCAGGCTGGATCTGAACACTTACGTTTTCACCCCCCTGGAACACAGTCTTCGTATGAACGGTTGGTAGGAACCGACATCCAACTATACCGTTTTACTGCCACATTGTCTCCGTGTAAACTCAGCCCTAGAGGCAGTTGAAAGTGTGTCCAGTTGGTTTACATCACCACAGTGTGACCTTTGACACCTACAGGTGGTTCGAGGAGTCTGGAGACACAACCCCAAAATTCACACCCTACACACACACATACATACATTCATACACTCACACATTCACATTTACATATAGATACATGAAAAAGCAGAACATGAGAAAAAAGCATTTTAAAAGTTTACTCCAATGTAAACACATATTTTGAATTGTCTATCACTTGAATCTTTATTTGAATCAGTATTTTTTGAGACCAGAAATGTTCATTTGAATTCTATATTGTCATGGACTAATTGACCTCTGTCCTGACACTTTTGATTTGTTGATTTTGTACTGTGTGAAGTAATTACATTGATGAGAATTAGATCTGATAAAAACACAAATTAGAGAAGTAAACTGAATCATTGCGCTTGCTTTTTGTCTGAGGGACATTAGCAACAGCATGAATAGAAATTGTCTTTACAGTAGAATCAAAGTGACTTAACCATAGAGAGTAACTACTGCATAACAAGCTGTGTACAGGAACTGAGACACTGCACCATTGACCAGAAGTGCATCCCAAGTGACCTGATGTGCTTCAAGTGAAAAGACTGTATCTGGAGATCCTGATGTGCATCTGGAGAAACCAAACCATGGCTTGGACCCTACTGATGTCCAAGATGACATCTCTCGAAATATGACCTGACCTGATGACGACTGAGACTCACCCTCAGGGGACCCTGAGGACCTGAGGATCTGAGAGAGAGAAAACTGAGGAGTGATGTTTATATTTTTGAAATCATACATAGATGAGTGCTAAATGAGACAGATACTCATGATTCTTTCTTTTGTTTTTGTTTGTCCCTAGCTTCTGGACATCTGATGATCTATTGGACACAGCCATTTGCAGAACAAGAACCAGCCAATGAAAACCGTCTATTGCTGATGCTATTGCTACAACCAGAAACTGTGACAAATGCAATATACATGTTAAGTATTCAGACATCTGACAGACAAAAACTTTGAAAATGATAAAGTATGAGTATTTTAGCGTTTTAGTAGATGTTAAATAGTAGTAAAAAAGTAGAATTGTCCTTCCTTTGTTTTTCATAAACAAATTTCCACATAAGAGTTAAAATAGTACCCTACAATGTTATCCTTTTGATAGATCAGCTATAATATTAGAATCAGAATAATGTTAGAGACATTAAAAGTGACAGAAGTCACAAATTAGGAATATGCCTTTGCTCAAACTGCAGCCAAACTTTGGAGTCACAATAGTGTAAAAATAGAGATAGATAAATGCATCAACCATAGATGCTTTCAAAAATAGAGATTATTTCTAGCCATTGCTAATATCAAATGGTAAAGGGACCATTTCACAAACATTTACTTCAGAAGTAGATAAAGTTAATTACAGTTTATGTACAGTTTTATTAGATACTGCCAAATTCACTTGTGTTCACACATGAGTGAATGTTGACTATGCAAAAAGTTCATATGAGTGTAGCCTAGATTAATGCCTAGATTAATGAGATAGATTACAACCAACAGAGATTCAAACGCATTTTGATGTATTTGTGTATAGCACAAAAACAAAATAGTAGATATTTAGATATCTTTGAGAAGTTTAAAAGTTGTTGATTTATTAGCACAGATTAGAGAATCAAACACCATTGTAGAATAACTGACCCCAACCCCAAACCTGCTCAAATAGATTAGCTCTTGTAAGGATAATACTAATTTGATTAATGATGTACATTCATCCCAAACTGATAATGAGAGTAAACCACAGAGAGATTTATTAGATTAAAATGTATGTTTGAGAATATGGCTCAATAGAAGCAAATATGCAAACATATTTGTGAATAGATTAGAATAGTTTATTAAACTATAGTGATAGTAAAAGTAAAGTACACAGTATAAGATTAGAATTTGTGAAAATAATAGTGAAATAAGTGAAGTGTAAACAATTAGCATTAGAATAAAAGTATAGAGTAATAAAAGTGAAATTAGCTTCTAATTTGAGACTCAGCTCGTTTTTGTCTGTGTTTTGACTGAATCTGCTGAGTTCTTGTGTGTCCAATAGTGTTTGTTTGTTTTTTATTTTTGATTTGTTTTTTGTTTGTTTATTTACTTTATTTTTGTTTGTTTGTTTTTTCCCAGGATAGAGGATAAAATCCACTGATATTGATTTGATGATTATGAGTTTAATGCATACATTTTCTTTGTTTTTAATAATTTTTTAAAGTTTTTTAGGAATTCTTTTTCCACTTTATTGATTGATCAAATTGAATGATCACATGTGATTATGTGATCAAAGGGGAGGGTATTAGTATTAGATAGCAATATGGCCTACGTGCAGGACTCTACAAGGACTCTACAAGGACTCCATGTTATGACTATGATTTGACTGTCTCTTTGTGACACGTATGTCTTTCGATGTGTGACGTGACAATGACTATATAAACTGTGTACTGCCTTTATTCTGTCTGAGAGAAAGAAACAGAGTAAACCAGTGGAACTTGAGAGAAACTTAAATAAACTTCCAGAGTTTGGCGCACCACGATCCGTCTCTGTCTGCTTCATCCCTGACACAGGTTAAAGACGGTTCTGTTTGGTTGTGCATGCAACTGAAGGATTTTATATCTACATGTAGTATTATTAATGCATTGTTGTTATTTATTATCTTAATCCCTTGTGTTTTTAATGTTTTATTGGTTTTAATTACGTTTAGTGATGTTTTTAATGGTGATTTTGGTGTTTATGTTTTAATGATTTGTGTGAGTGCTGTGTGTTACCCTGTGTAGGAAAGTTTGATTGTGACCCAAGCAATGTGAGCCATGGCCATGGAGCATATACAAGGAGTGTACTGAGCTAGTGTGACACCATAGTGATCCAACCTTATATGGCTTGTATCTGGAAGACAATATCACAGGATCACAGAGAGCGCTAAACCACGGATTTAAGCCCAAAATGTTGACTGAGCTAGAGTGGTTTTACATTCCAAGGTCACATGGGCACGCAGCTGCGGCTCTAGTCTCCACCAGGTGGCGTCACTGCTCTGTCACTGTCTCTGAGTGACGGAGATTTTCCACCAGAGACAAAAAAAAACAAACAAGAGAAAACAAGAATTCCACATTTACAGAAACATTTGAAGATGCCGCATAAGAAGAGGAGCCACGCACAACACAAGGCAAGTCCTTTAAATACTACTACAACAACTACAACAACAATTTCTACTACTACTAATATTATTCTCTCTGAATGGTTACTGCAACTAGTCTTCATACTACTACTACTACTGCTGATCCTGCTGCTGCTGTTGTGGTTACGGCGCTCCTTCTCGGTGGAATGTTTGGATTTCAGACTTTATGTAAATGAGGAGAGAAAAAACCTACTTTAACCCCTTGTAAATGTCTCCTGTGTGAGATAAAAAAAAGTCTATCTTATCCTATCTTCTCACCCACACTCAGAGAGAGAGGGACACACACATTTTCTTAAACCTGGGGTACGTAACTTTCAGAACACACCCATAAACCCATGTGTCTAGTTCCTGGCTCTAAAACATTTTGTTTCTATTACTTTTCATTTCATTTATTTATTTATTTGAACAGGGACAGTGTACAATATACATTAACCTCAGAAAGGAGAGATGCATTGTACCAGGTTGTAGCACTTGTGCTAATTTCCACCTGCAGTCCCTGTGCAGCTTATAAATGCATGCATTTACGTACCCCAGCTTTAAACATATGTCATTTATGAGACTGAAACACAGACATCAGACATTTTATTAGGGACTTTCATGTATCTAGTTCTGTACATCGTTTCCAGCTCTGCAGAAAGGGAAGAAACAATAATTGCCATTCATTGGTCCATATTGTGACGTAACCAGACCTCGGATGTAAATACATAATTCTTCTTACATATATTTGGTTTTCATTACATTTTCATTACAAAATTCTAGTGGAAAAAAGCAAAAATGAAACTGGAAGCCATCCATCCTTCCATTTTCTTCCACTTTATTCGTTGCTGCAGGGTCGCGGTGGCAGTAGTCTGGGCAGAGACGCCCAGATTTACCTATCCACACACACTTCCTCCAGCTCTTCCGGGGGAATGCCAAGGTGTTCCCAGGCCAGAGAGAGACATAGTCCCTCCAACCTGTCCTGGGTCTTCCCTGTGGTCTTCTCCTGGTTGGACTTGCCCAGAACACCTTCCCAGAGAGGCGCCCAGGAGGTATCCAGAGGTTTGCAACCTCTGTCGGCATCTCTCTCTCCATCTCCTCCCCCAGCGAGGTGGCGTTTCACATCCCTACAGACAGATGCTGCATGCGTAGACTGGGCTGTTGAGTTCTCCACCTTTGACTGCCACCCAGTCCTCTTGGTACCCAACAAAAAAAACCTTGTACGCTTCATCTGACCCGTCACCTAGGACCTATGCCATGGTAGGCCCTACCAGGGGCTTAAAGCCCCAGGCAACCAAGCTCCTACAAACATCTGAGTTGGCAAACTCCCTCATCGCGTTAAGGTGGCAGTCCAAGGGGGAGTGTTTACGTACCCCAGCTCTGTTCTGGAAACCTTATGTATATTTATTGTATTTAAGACAGAAAACATAGTCAGACATGCAGTAACCGTTTCTCCAGTTTGGATGGTTGGAGAACTGTGGATTCTGTGGATGTTTCAGCTGATGACGCAGTGTAAGGCCACACTTCAAGATTATGATAATAATAATGCAATGCACACTCAAAGACGCTTCACATATCATACAATACCATTTTTTTTAATAACTAGCAATTTTTTATAATCACGATTATTGAATTTTCATTTGAGTAACCAGTAACCCAAAATAAAGTTATATGTAGTAATATAAGTTATTGAACCATTTAAAAAAGACAGTCAGTTGCTGAATTACTTTAACATCTCTTTTATTGAGTAACGACTTAAAGCACTTTTTGTGTAACATAGTTGTAACTTCAGAATCTTTTGTTTTAACTAGGATAAAAAGGACCAAACTTGACATTAAATGACCACATTTGGAGTTGTTTGCCTGTAGAACAAAAATGCCTGAAGACTCAAGACGCTCGAAAACAGCCAAAACAGGAGCTAAACCAGTGACAGTCATGGTCCAGCATAGATGTTTGTTTTGCAAACCCCCCCTCCCCCCTCCACCCTTAATAAAGAGAATGAGAGTGGATTAATGAATGTACGTACTGCTTTGTTGACATCATCAGTCCTGAAGAGTTTCTAACGGACAGAATCTCTTGAACATCTTGAAACAGTGTAACTGTTTCATATAGACTCATAGAACCCGGGTTATGTGTGCAACAGTCCCGTTACGCTCCGCCGCCTCCATCCGCCTCCGCCCGTAGTCCCCAGTCCTCAGACCTGTTCCACCGGGCGCGTGCGCGTGTGCTTGCGCGTAGACGAGGTGTGGAGCGTGCAGGGAGTGGCACGAGCTTTGGGCATGATGCAGCCGCGGGGCGGACTCTGATCTGCAGCAGACATTAGAGCACTGGTCCTGGCTCTGTCATGGCGTACGCGGCGTACTGGATGTTCCTCGTGAGTAGAACAATCATCACATCAATTTATGTGTTTGGCACATTACGCACACTGGCACATTACGCACACTGGCACATTACGCACACTGGCACATTACGCACACTGGCACATTACGCACACTGGCACTTGAGTACACTGGCACATTACGTTACGCGCAATACGCACGGTCACGGCACCGCCTCCGCGTGGTACAGGGCACGGCACAGTGGGCGTAACATTAAAGTTGGGGTACGTAACTTTAGTCTCATGAATAACACATGTTTGAAGCTTGGGCGCGTAACTTACTAAAGTAAGTAGTAAGCTTTGCATTCTTTATCTATGGGACTGCTCATATACCAAATGTTTAAAGCTGAAGTATGTAACTTTAGTCTCATTACATTTAGTTTAGACAGAAAGAGCTATCTTCACCTTTTGTGTACAAAAGAGCTCTGTGAGTAACTATCTGACTCTTTTGGCTTATGGGGCGCTCAGACCCCCGACACTTGAACGCAGCTTCCACGCATACTGGACGCACATTCTCTAAATTTCAGACGCTAGGGGCGTTCAGACAAGAAGTCCTGGCCTGCGGTGGGAAAAAAACGCAGGGCGGAAGTGGCGTGCGGGCTTTGATGCTAACGGAGTTAAGCTAGCGGCTTTTTGTGTAACCGACGGAAATAGTTCAGCAATGTACATCTCCTTTGTGCATCTGCTGCGCCTCTACCGTGCAGTCCATGCGTTTCTACCGCGCAGTCCGTGCGTGCCGCGGTGCAGATACAGTTGCACACTTGAACGGAGTAAGTAAGTAAATCATGTTTATTTATATAGCGCATTTTACATACCAAGGTCACCCAAAGCGCTATACAATGTTCAGAGTTTAGATATTCAACGTCACCATTGACTTTGCATTGAAAGTCGCCGCAATGCATGGTCCGGTCATGGTCCGGTTGCGGTGACTTCCAATGCAAAGTCAATGGTGACGTGCGTTCGAACGTGGAACGGCATGGGCGTCTCGGGATGCACGCACGGACTGTGCAGTAGAAACGCACGGACTGCGCGGAAAAGGCACGGCAGAGGCGCAGGAGCGGAAAATCGAGATAAACATTGCTGGTCCCCGTGACCACTTTACTGGTCACGGGGACCAGCAATGTTTATCTCGATTAGTGGTCTGAGCGAGCAGACTGAAAATACTCGTAAACAGCCAAAACAGGAGCTACACCAGGACTAAAACACAATGGGGGACTCTGTGCTCCCGTGACTGTATACAACCGCTTCGAGCGTGTTCGCCGTTGCGGAAGTATTTATTAATAATAAAATAAACGTATGCCGCACCTCCGTGAACACATACTGCTGTTATATAAAGTCTCTGGAAGGTCTCTGGACACAGAGACGCTGCAAAGCTGTATTATTGGAACAGAACTTTACACAAAAAGCCGCTAGCTTAACTCTGTTAGCATCAAAGTCCGCCCGCTACTTCCACCACTTCCAGCAGGCGCCACTTCCGGCGGGCGCCACCGCTGGCCGGGAGTTCTGGTCTGAGCACCCCTGCGTCTGAAATTTAGAGAATGTGCGTCTGGTGCGCGCGGATGCTGCGTTCCAGCGTTGGCGGTCTGTATGCCCCTTTAGTCTGCACAGGGCTGAAATAATACACTCTGAACAATGAGAAGCTTCCTGTTCTCACTTTGTGTGTGTGTGTGTGTGTGCGTGTGTGTGTAGCATGGCGGGGTTGTACTGGACCCTCATCTCCCCAGTCGCTTCAGAGACTTCTGTTCTTTTGCTGTTTCTAAATATCTAAAGGTAAAACACATTTCCACTGTCACCTACCTGCAGCTATGTTTAGCTCTCGTAAGTATTTTATTATGTGGAGGGTGTTCAAACCCGTTTCCACATGGACTAGAGCCACCCGTGGTACTGCTGCCAAAATCCACATGGACAAGAGGCCATCCGTGGTACTGCAGCCTAATGGGCTGTAGGAGTTTTCCCCATAGACATCTGTGTTCACTATAATGGCTTGTGCTCAGAGACAGGAAACCTACAGCTTTCACAAAGGGGGATTTTAGTGTCTCTTGTCTCCTTAACTTTTGTTCTTTTGAAATCCATAGGTTACAAACTCCGCCATCCACAGTCAGCCCTGATTAGTCAGAACGCTCACGTGTTGCACTGGTCCTGCGGAATTAGAATAACTGCACACCTTCTGCCACAGGACCAGGAGAACCTGAGCGGGCCCGTACTGGCCTGCTGACTGTAATAGCTGTGGATATGACACTGACTACAGGGGTAATATACAGCTGGACCTGGACACACACACTCACAAAACACACACACACACACACACACACACACACACACACACACACACACCACCCGGTCCTGACCACCCGGTGCTGGTCAGGACGTTCTGGTGTGAAGACCCCCGCGTCTGAAAACTAGAGAATGGGCATCTGGTGAGCGAGGCTTCAGCGTGTGAGCGTTTGCGGTCTGAAAGCACCATAAAGCAGGACTGGACCAAAATAGGTCTAAAACAGGTCTAAAGCAGGTCGAGAGCAGGACTAAAGCAGGAATAAAGCAGGCCTGAAACAGGTCTAAAGACGGTCTAGAGCAGGACCAACGCAGGTTCACACAGTTCTGTTCTGACTAATCAAGTGAAAATAATTAGTGGCTTTGATGAAATGTGTTTGTGTCACGCCCTGAGCCGGACAGACCGGGAATCCTCTGCTCTTCCACTGCTCCTCTGCTTCTGATCAGTTCATACTTTGTTTTTTTTTACTGCTGGAACAGTGACTGTGACTTGAGTTCTACAGGTCAAAAGTGGACCCGGGTTCTCTCTCTCTCTCTCTCTCTCTCTCTCTCTGCATCTCTCTTTCTGTGTGTGTGTGTGTGTGTGTGTGTGTGTGTGTGTGTGAGAGAGAGAGAGAGAGACAAAGACACACACATACATACACACACTGCTTTTGTCTCCACATTAGTGACATTCTTGCAGTAGGTGAGGTGCCCTTACATAACTCTATCTTTTCTCTTCTGGACCCGGTCTGGACCTCTCTGGTCCTGGGCGGGTCTAACCTGTATTGACCTGTATTCTGAGTAACCAGGCCAACTCTAAGAATCTTACATTCTAATATCAAAGCTAACCCTAATCTTGGGGTAAGCAACTTTTGTCTAGAAATTAACACATGTTTAAAGCTGGGATACGTAACTTTAGTCTAATAAATAACATGTTGTTTAAACAGAAAAAGCCTTAAAGTAAAGTGAGTCACTATCTGACACTTTGGGCTGAGAGCTGTTTAGCTGAGTGAGGTTGGTTCTCTCTTTTTCACTGTTTTTGTCTGAAAAAGTTGATCTAAAGATGTGACAGAGGCCAAAAATATATCCCCTCCTGTCCCTTTAACACTAGCCGATCCCACCCACCCACACAGCCCAGCCCACTTCCCCCTGTAACCCCGCCCACACGTGCACAAACACCACCCTTCCCTCCCCTAGCTCCTCCCCTGCTTGCCGCTCATGTGTTTGGAGTGATAAGGAATAGTGTGGACTGCAGACTCTCCGGTCCCTGGTCTCTGGTCTCGGGACTGATTCTGGGTCTTGGGTCTTTGGTCTTTGGTCTTGGGTTCCTAGATCTTGGGGGGACTGTGACACGGACATGGGGCAGATCATCAGCTGGTTTCGGGGGTCTCCTCCACGGGACGAGCCCGGGTTACGAGACGTGTCTGTGGAAGAAGTAAGTCAAAGATTTACTATAGGAGTGGCATTGTGTGGACTTTAACTCCCGGGACTGGAGTAGGTCTATGACAGCTCTAAAACAACTCTAAAGCAACTCTAAAGCAGGACTATCTCAGCTCTAAAGCAGGACTTATGCAGCTCTAAAGCTGGTCTAAGGCTGGTCTAAAACAGGACTAAAGCAGGTCTAAAGCTGGTATAATGCTGGTCTCAAGCAGGTCTAAAACAGGACTTAAGCAGGTCTAAAGCTGGTATGAGGCTGGTCTAAAGCAGATCTAAAACAGGTCTATAGCAAGTTTAAAGCTGGTCTAAAGCGTAAAGTAGGTTTAAAGCAGGTCTAAAACAGATCTGAAGCAGGACTAGTATAATTTAATATAGTATGGTTTTCAAGGAATCCCTGATCTCCGTCCACAATGGGTTAAACGCAGAGATCCTGGTCTCGTACTTGAGCAACACACTGTTTGTCTTCACGTTTCACAGGGATTTACCCATCCATCTAACTCTGCAGGAAGAGTGTGTGCCATGTGACATCACAATGTCACCATAGACCTGCTTTAGGCCTACTTTAGTCCTACTTCTGTCCTGCTTTAGACCTGTGTTAGTTTTGCTTTAGTCCAGTTTTAGTCCTGCTTTAGACCTGCTTTAGACCTGCTTTAGACCTGCTTTAGTCCAGTTTTAGTCCTGCTTCAGTCCTGCTTTAGACCCGCTTTAGTTCCGCTTTAGTTATGACAGTAAATCATGTGTAACTTTAGTCCTGATCTGGTGGTTCAGGTGTCTGTGCACAGGTCTAACCCGGTCTAAACTCGGTCTAAACCCGGTCTAAACCTGGTTTAAACCCGGTCTAATTCTGGTCTTGTGCTGTGGTCTGCTTTTGGCTTATCTCCAGTTTGTTGCAGCTGGAATGTTCAGACTCGTCCTCCCACTTCTGTGTCAGACATAGAAGTACCACAGAAGTACTGCAGTATCAGAGCTCTGAAGTATCTGTTGTTTTCAGTAGTATGACTGAGGTTACGTCAGTCTGAGTCCCACCCAAAATCTCAGCTGCAGTACAAAGAGTACTGCAGAGTAATGTAGCAGGAGCAGTAGTAGTAGTAGTAGTAGCAGTAGAAGTAGCAGCAGTAACAGTACCAGTAGTAGTAGGAGTATTGATTTTTATGTATTTATTCGTTTGGGTCCACTCCAAGTTAAAACACGGTATGAAAAGTGATCAAAACAAAATAACCAAATCTGAAAAACATTATACATCATTCAAGCATGTTTTATTTTTCTGTTAAAATATATCTATAATTAGTTTGTCTTGATACCAGAGAGCTGAGGATCAGAACAAAACTGTGCTCCTCATAACTTGCACATGTTGATGGCACAAGAGGCCGATCTTTAACTCTCCTGTTTTTGACTCCATGATCAGAAGGTGTGCATCTCCCAGGGAGGCCCGGTTCACACTGGTCCCATATAGTACACAATACAATACAATTTATTCTTGTATAGCCCTAGGTCACAACAGAAGTCATCTCAGAGGACTTAACAAAACCATTGAAATCACCAACACAGGTCAGAGAATCAACAGTTAAAACACATGAAGAATATAAAGCACACACAGAAGAAAATGTCCATACATGTTGTAGAATGCTAAAGTGTCCTGATCATCACCAATCCTTTCTGTTGGACACTAACTGTCCAACAAGACCCTCCTGCATCGACAAGGAAAAACTCTTAAAAAACCCAGTGGGAAAAAGTGAGAAACCTTGGGGAGATAGTAGCATCCAGGGAGACCCAGTTCACACTGGTCCTAGTATAGTACCAGCCAGACAGGCCCGGTTAAATCACCAACAGGTTTTTATCATCCACAAGAGTGAGCCATTGGTCAGCCACATGCACTACTGCAGTGTTCGGGTCTACAGCCAGCTGTGACTTAAAGGCACACCGCGGACTTTGTGACCTAAAGAGTTGACACATATGAGTTATTTTATATGAATACTTGGGCCAATATACAGCGCTTGACACTTGCAATGCTCCGAGCGGGGCTGCCCTCTTGAAATACCGCCCATGTAAGTTTCGAGCAGACGGACCGTCTGCCACCAGGTCACGTGACTTGGAAGAAAGATTTGCTTTACGGCTACAGGCGCTGATATACTCATGGAGCTAAGGCTTTTGCTACTCATTTTTCACCTGCTCGACTCCTGGTCATGGCTGAGGCAAGGAAAAATTTTAAACCTTCGGAGGAGGCTAAAAAGAGGAAACGCGAAAGGGATCGTGCTGTAAGCTGCATGTCTGTATGAGCGCTGCTCTTCACCTGGTTCCTGGATGTCATCGACTGCAAAGATGTCATTCCACGCAGCACGAGCTAGACGCAGAACTCCCTCATCCAGGATATAGAAGTCCATGTGTGGTAGATTACTAATGCAGCGGTCTGGAGGCTGACCACAGCAGAGTCTCTCAATATCTGTAGGCATGTCTCTACAGTTTGAACACACACACCAGTGCATGCTGTCTGAATACACACTCAAAAGACACCGGCTGACTGTTTGTTGACTTTTGCGACAGTGCTGAGTTGCTTGTGGCCACTAGGGGCGCTAAACGTGAAAGTTGCAGGTCTAGCGCCCCTAGTGGCCAAGAGTTACACGGTGTGCCTTTAAGTGGACCATTTGAAAAAGAATGTGTTAAAATTTTATTATAGTTAAACATTTCAAATATTTTGCTCAGGACAGGGACAATATAAAGGGGTCTACAATTAGCAGCAGTGAATCCTGATTTCTCATCTGTGGTTTTTGGTGCAATTTTGTATCGTTTCCAAAGTTCAGGATTCAGGAAAAACACTGCTTAGCATTGATCTATTCAAAATGCTTATTGCTTTGCTCCTCAATACCAGGCTTTTTATCTTCAGGAAGCAAGAGTAGCAATATTTTCCTCACTCTCAAAGTTAAGTCCTAAGGAGTACGTTTTATCATCAACACTAGTACTGCTGCAACTACTGTTTCTGTCATGCCAGACTTAACAAGTTTCACTTTGTTACTAAAGACATTTCAAATGATTAGCGATTCTATTGTGGTTTACTGATGATATTTCCATTCGTTTCCTCAGTTGTTTCACATTGTTCAGAGAATTTCTCATTTTATGTCCATAAAATGCTTTCTCTTTAATGTCATTTAATTTAGTAATTGTGTTTCTTAGTTTTCAATAACATTAGCAGTTTATCCTTTGGCTCCTCATCTATGTTTATATGTTATATGTTTATCAGTGATGAAAACATTTCATCGTCATGAAAAACTTGAAACCCGTTTGAACCTTTCACATCTTCAACAAAAAGATCAGGATTCGATCTGTTACAGGATCTATAGTAAGATCCTATTCCCAGATTCAGGCATGTGTCCTTCTGATCACAGCCATTGGACTGTGATCACTGCCTCCCATTCCCACAGCAACATATGTGTAACAATTGTATTATATTAGTATAATGCGTGTAACCTGTGTGTAATATTAGGATAATGTATGTAACATGTGTGTAATATTAGGATAATGTGTGTAACATGTGTGTAATATTAGGATAATGTGTGTAACATGTGTGTAATATTAGGATAATGTGTGTAACGTGTGTAATATTAGGATAATGTGTGTAACATGTGTGTAATATTAGTATGATGTGTGCAACATGTGTAACGTGTGTGACATTTATGCAACATAAGATAAACTTTAATGATCTCACAATGGAAAAATGTACATGTCACATTTGGCATTGATAGTCACTCAGATTGTGCAAAAAGACAGAAATGTGCAACATGTTAAAAGTTAAAAAAATATATTCTGTGCAGGATATAATTATGTACAATGAAAAAGTGGCAATAGCTGTAATGATTCTTCAGTCCTAGTGCAGGTCATTAATGACTTAAAGTGACTTATTGTACAGTCTGACAGCGGTGGGGATAAAGGCCCTGTGGTAGTGCTCCTTCTTCCACTGAAGGAGCTCCTCAGCTCCTCTACAGTCCTGTCCATTCTACTCCTGTCCCGCTCAGTGAGTAAGTAAGTAAGACTTTGGCCCTTCTTGTACAGGGCGTTGGTGTTATGGGACCAGTCCAGTTTATTGTTAATGTGAACACCCAGGTACTTGAAGCTGTCCACCACCAGCTCAATGTCCTCCCCCTGGATGTTCAGCAGCGTGTGGGAAAGTGGTTTCCTCCTGAAATCGATGACCATCTCCTTGGTCTTACTGGTGTTCAAGCACAAGTGGTTGTGCTCACACCAGTCGACAAAGTCTGTGATAACCGACCGATATTCCAGTTCGTCTGAGAACTTCAGCAGGTGACAGCTGTGTGTGTCGTGTGTGAAGTCTGAAGTGTAGATGGTGAAGAGAAACGGTGAGAGGACAGTGCCCTGAGGGGCCCCAGTGCTGCAGAGTACCACCTCAGACTCACAGCTGCGCAGCCGCACGTACTGTGGTCGGTCCGAGAGGTAGTCGATGGTCCTTGCAGTGAGGTAGCAATGTGACATGTGTAACATGTGTGAGTAGCAGTAGCAGTAGTAGTAGTGATAGCAATAGTAGTAGTAGCAGTAGCAGTAGTAGTAATAGTAGTACTATCAACTGTTCGTTTGACTAATTTGTTTCTTTTATAAAACTCTTTGTTGTAGTGCTTTTCACCACATTCCACACAATTAACTAGCGTGTATATAAATCCTCAACACACATGAAGTACTGCAGTAGTAGTATTTTGAGTACTGCAGTAGCAGTGATTTGTGGACATTTTGGCTCAGATGAACAGACCCAAAATGCAAGACGAACAGGGCTCTCTGGAGGTGATCTCAGGGTGAAACTGTGACAGGAATAAACTCTGACATGTGAAACACAATCTGTATGTGACACACACACACAAACAAAAATACATGAAAACTAGTGATAGAGGTCTAAAAGTTATGTAAATATAACTCCAGCTTTAATGCTATGTACCCCAGAGGAAAACCACTTAATTCAGCCATCTTTTATTTGGACTATATGTTCTATAGGTTAGAACCTCTGGTCCGTCTCTGGTCTCTCTCTCAGGTCTCTGGTCTCTCTGGTCACTCTGGTCTCTGGTCACTCTGGTCTCTCTCTGTGGTGTCTGTGGTCTGTCTCTTTCTGATCCCTCTGGTCTTTCTCTGGTCTCTCTCTAGTCACTCTGGTCTTGGGTCTTTGTGATCTTTCTAGGGGCCCCCTGTTGTCTCTCTCTGATTTCTCTGGTCCCTATCTTGTCAATCTGGTCTTTGGTCTCTCTCTTGTTTCTCTCTGGCCCTTCTCAGGTCACTCTCCTGTCTCTCTCAGGTCCCTCTCCCTCTCTGGTCGCTCTGTTATTTCTCTCTAGTCTCTGTGGTCTATTGCTGCAGTACTTTGTCTGTCCGCTGGGAGGAGCTGCTCTCATGTTTTTGTGTGAAATGCCTGCCCTCAGTGTCATATGTACGACTGTAGTGAGAAGTGTCTTTATGAAGCTCTCCGGCTGCAGAGAGGAGCTCACTCAGCAGAGCAGCCCAAAGGGGGTGGTCTGCGCGACGGCTGCAGGTCCTGGTGTTTGCTCCACTCCCTGCTCTCTGCTCCATTTTATATTTTCTTGTTTCTGCTGTAGATTCCTGAGCGCTGAGTCTGCGTCACGCCCAACAGCTCAAAAACATTTAACCCTTTCCCCCCACATACAGGCTCTTATTAAAACTGGGGTACGCAACTTTAAACTTGGGGTTTGTAACTTTCAGACTACACTAATAGAAGTCTGTAATCAACCCATGTCTCTAGTTTCTGGCTCTAAAATAGTGCTCTATCAATAGTTTTCACAAGTCTTGGCCTTGTCTGGGTCTGGATCTGGTCCTGGTCCTGGTCTTGGTGTTAATCCTGGTCTTGGTTCATAATTTGTCCAGGGCCTGGTCCTGCTTCTCTCACCAGTCTCATGTATTTTTGGCCTCAGTTATCTTTAGATCAGCTTTTTCAGACAGAAAAGTAAAAAAGAGAGGACCACCCTTCCTCAGCCAATCAGCTCACAGCCCAAAGTCAATTTGTGACACACAGGACTCCTTCTTGCATTGTTGTCTGATTTCTACACACACACACACAGACGCACACACACACACTGAGCTGGTTCTTAAACCACACTGCACACAGAGGGGTCTATGTTTGTGAGGGCCGTTGGATGCCGCTTGCAGCTGTAGTTCACTGCCAGTCATAAGTATTGTCAGGCTGTGCAACCATGACGTCTCAGTGTTTATTTAGACTTCCTGGTTCTCAATCTGAGGCCTGTCCCTGTGGGCGTGTCTCTTTATGGGCGTTTCCTCTTTTCCTCTCCCTTGTTTGGGCGTGGCCAGTGTTTACATGTGTGTGAATGTGGTCACGCATGTCAGACTAGTGAGACGGGACACTTTGGTTTGTTTGGGGCGGTCCTGGTCCTAGTGCTCCTTCAGACCTGGTTTAGTCCTGGTTCAGTCCTGGTTCAGGCCTCCTCTATGGTACGTAGCATTTCCTGGTTTCTGCTTCCTGTCTCTGCTCTGGTGTTTGTTGATCTGGGCCACTCTCTCTATGCACATGACCTCAGCCTCAGAAGGATCTGTTTGTAACTCGTGTCCTGGTCTCCGGGATGTCTCTGCTTTGGAAACTTTCAGACGAGTTCCAACACTTTTGATCAGAAACGCAACTAGAGTCAGTTTAAATCATGTCAAAGTCTTTTGTTTCATATATGGAGCAAACAAGTTTTACCAGTGACCAGCCCATTACTGCACTACTGCATTTAGTACTGCAAAAGAGCTGAGATCAGAGAAGCAGGAGCAGCAACAACAGGAATAGTGGTTGGGACTAAATTTAAAGCTCAGGTACGTAACTTTCGGACCACAATAGAACTTTGCAGTAAACCCATATCTCTTGTTCCTGGTTCTAAAACAGTTGCTTTTATCACTAGTTTTCGTATTAAGTATTACTGACATCTGTCACATCTTTAGATAAACGTTTACAGACAGAAATGTGAAAAAGAGAGGACCCTCACTCAGCCAATCAGCTCTCAGCTCAGAGTCAAATAGTGCCTCTTTTGTGTCTTTCATACACAAAAGATGAAGACAGCATGTTGTGGTCTGAGACTCTTGCTGTTCAAACTACATGTGTTATTAATGAGACTAAAGTTACATCCACAGCTTTAAACATGTGTTATTTATGAGATTAAAGTTATGTCCCCCAGCTCGAACAGTGCTGTCGGTAGTGAAAGCCTGAGTCTCTTTCAAAAACTGTTGCTGAGGTAAACACATACAAACACAGTGACGTCTGAACGCAGATGGACTGCAGTACTAGTGCCGAACTGTGGTGGTGTCCTTAGGCAAGACACTGCATCCACTGTAGAATGAGTCTGGTGTGTGGAATGGTTGGTGGTGGTGGAAGAGGGACTGCAACACAGTCTGGAGGAGGCTGGTCCTGGGGGAGACGACCCGAGCTGGGCATGTTCTACTCACAGCGGTCTCCTCTGCTGCGGCTGTGTCTGTCTGTTGGAGATAAATATAGTTTTCTAAATCCTGACCTGAACTCAAACCAAACCAGATTGAAAGCTACTATCCTTTCTGCTTATCGGTGGCTGAAGAGGCCCCAATGACCCTGAACTGACCCTGACCTGGACCTGGATCCTTACCCAGACCTGACCCTGACAACAGCAGGATGAGGATCTCCTGCTGTTGACCTGGAGATGAGGCTGAGTTAGGGCTAAAAGTCACGTACCCCAGCTTTAAAGCCAGTTTCCCATTGAGCTGGTGTCTCCCCAGTGGGAGGGTCATGCAGCACCTTTAGGTGGGGCTCTGACTCATGCTCTCATAACAGTGTGACAGGTGCAGGGGCCAATCAGAGAAGAGCACTCCCAAATCAAACTTGGAGGTGTGTGTGTGGTCAGATCCTGTTCTTTGATGTCGTCTTTGGGAAGTGGCCACACCCACTCTCACCCAGCTATGGTGAGGAGCACCCATGGGTGCTCTCTGTGAAATCACCACAAACACAATAGCCTGAAGCTGTCAGACCTGGAGGCTGTTTAAACCATGGCTCTATAAAAATGAAGCCATCTCCACGTGGACTAGAGGCCCCCCGTGGTACTGCAGCCTGAATCCACATGGGCTGTAAGGAGACTTTCCCACAGACCTCAGTGTAACTAAAGCGGGTCAGGACAGACGTCTTGGAGACCCAGGTCTTGGGTCTGAGACTACAAACTACACAGACCATGATGCTTTGCTCCACACTCCTTCTTGTGTCTGTTTCCATCTTTTTTTGTGAAAGAGAAAAAAATAAACCTGCACTCAATCTACTTTGTGACTGCAGTAGTCGTACTTTGTGACTGCAATAGTAGTACTTTGTGACTGCAGTAGTCATACTTTGTGACTGCAGTAGTAGTACTTTGTGACTGCAGTAGTCGTACTTTGTGACTGCAGTAGTAGTACATGCTTCTTATTCTCCAACAACTAGTACAACATGACAGTTACCTTTTTATTTAAAGTCAAAAGTACACTTTTGAGGCTCTCTTGTCTATCTCTATGGTCTCTCTCTCTGGTCTCTCTCTGCTGTCACTCTATGGTCTCTCTGGTCTCTCTCTGGTCTCTGATCTCTCCCTCTGCTCTCTCTCTGGTCTCTCTCTGGTCTCTGATCTCTCCCTCTGCTCTCTCTCTGGTCTCTCTCTGATCTCTCCCTCTGATCTCTCTCTGGGCTCTCTTTGGTCCCTCTCTCAGGTCTTTCTCTAGTGAAGAGTTTTACATCCTTAAAACATATAGGTGCTACTTCAAGGATTTCACTTATTGCTGTTTTTTAGAACCTAATCTCTTTCATAAACCAGGGACCAGTGTAGGCACACATGGGGTCTTGGGCCCTGAAGTATTCATACAGTCTCTCCTGTGTTTCAAAAGTGTGTGTTTATTGTGAATTTGATAACATGGTTTTGGTGATAGCAGTCATTCTCCCTTCCTTCTTATGACTACTGCTGCTTCTGCTACTACTGCTGCTACTGCAACATGACTAACCACAACACTAGAAATAGAACCTCATGTCTCTACTGGCTCTTAAACCGCTTCGATCACTAGTTTTCATAGGATGTATGTTTGGCTTCTGACACATCTATATATCAGCTTTTTCAGACAGTATAGTGGAAAAGAGAGGACAACCCTCACTCAGCCAATTAGCTCTCACCCCAAAGAGTTAAATAGTGACACTGTTTCACTAGTCAGACGTACAAGTATGCAAAAGTTTTCTAAGTTAGCATGTTGTTATCCATTCTTCTCACTGTAGTCCTGTAGAATCAGCTGCTGTCATAATTATGCACCAGCTCTGTGGAATGTCGCTTCGCTGGTTCTGAACCTCTCCTCAGACGTAAAAATGTCTGGGATGAACGTTTTCCTCACTCCCTTGTTTTGCTGAATTCAAGGGCATTTGCTCAGACAATCCCTGGTCTTTTGTCTCTCTCTGCTCGCACGCTCGATCTCTCTTTGGTCTTACTCTCTCTTTGGTCTCTCTCTCTCTCTCCCTGGTGTCTCTTACTGGTTTATCTCTCTGGCCCTCTTCGCTCTTTCTCTGATCTCTGGTCTCACTCACTCTTTGGTCTTATTCTCTCTTTGGTCTCTCTCTCTCGGGTCTCTTTTTGGCCTCTGGTCTCTCTGTGGTCTGGTCTCTGGTCTCTCTTGGGTCTTTAGGATCTTGGAACTGGGTTCAGACTCCCCAAGAGGAACAGAGGGTCTGATTTTGCTCTCCTCTCCACACACCTGACTCTCCTCGGTTTCCATGGTTGTGTTCTGTTTATTGTCCTGAGCCATGTGTGTGTGCTGCAGAAGTCCTCGTCTGGATCCAACATGGCGTCCAAGACCACAGGAAGTGATGTCGCAGCTTCTAAGGTCAGCAATCAGTGGCGTTTTTGGTGGTGGTTGCGTGGTGTAAAAGTCTGCAGAGGAAGTTACTCAAACTCACAGCAGCTCTTTGATCTGTGGACTGTTGCATCTTTGTTTCTGATCTGGTCTTCATCTGGTCCTGATCTGGTCTCTAGTCGGCATTTACATTCTGCTCTTCAGCTCCCCCTGGTGGCCCTCAGAGTGTATTACTTTTAGTATAAATGCTCTTTCTAGATGTTCTAGATGTGGTTTGTTCAAGTTTTCTTTTTCCTGCTTCAGTAGGGGAAAACACTGTTTACTGTGGTTGTATAATCTCTGATCTCGCTCTCTGGTCACTCTCTCTGGTCGTTCTCTTATCTTTCTCTCTCATCGTCTCGTTATGTGTATCAGACTGACCCAGCTGCTCCCAACATGACGCTCCTTGCTCCTAAAGGCTGGTCCAAGGTAAAACTCCTGAACGTGTCTCAACCAGAGAGAGGCAGAGTGGGGGAGGGCTGGGTTTGCATATAACCGATGACTAGATGAAAGGTTTTTGATGAGTCCTTACCTACTCTGCGTTTAATCAATTTGCATTTGCTGGTCTCTCTCTTGTCTCTCTCTCTGGTCTTTCTCTGGTCTCTCCATCTGGTCTCTCTCTCTGGTCTTTCTCTCTGATCCTTCTCTCTTTGGTCTCTCTCTGGTCTCGCTCTCTGGTCTCGCTCTCTGGTCTCGCTCTCTGGTCTCGCTCTGATGTTTGTTTTACTGGATGCATATGTTTTGCATTTTTAGACAACAGCGACTACATCTGTAAAAGTCGACCCAGTGACAACAAAACTCAGTACCGGTCCAACCAAGACCAGCAGCAGCACCACCACTACTGCTGCTGCAGCTGCATCCGCAGCAGCAGCTAAAGCTCAGCAGAAGGTGGGGACTGAGGAGTTTTGGCCCATTCCTCCTTTCAGACCTTGTTTAAAGGACTACTAAATGTTTCTCAGTTGTGAAAGAGTTATAGCCCACCCCCAAACAACATGTACCACTTATAATGAGAGGCTTCAGAGGTCCAAACTATAGGACTTCATCTTCACAAAGAGTCCAAACATGTGTTTCTCTCTCCCTGGTCTCTCTCTGATCTCTTTCTCTGGTCTCTCTCTTTCTGGTCTCTTTCATCTTGCTCTCTGGTCTTGCTATCTGGTCTCGCTGTGGTCTCTTTCTAGTCTCTCTCTGGTCTCGCTCTGATGTTTGTTTTACTGGATGCATGTGTTTTGCGTTTTTAGACAACAGCGACTACATCTGTAAAAGTTGACCCAGTGACAACAAAACTCAGTACCGGTCCAACCAAGACCAGCAGCAGCACCACCACTACTGCTACCACTACTGCTACTGCTGCTGCAGCTGCATCCACATCAGCAGCTAAAGCTCAGCAGAAGGTGGGGACTGAGGAATTTTGGCCCATTCCTCCTTTCAGACCTAGTTCAAAGCACTAGTAAATTTTTCTCAGCTTTGAAAGTGTTAAGACGCATTCCCACCAGAATACACTTTGCAGAAAGTTTCATATTTTCAAAGTCAATGATGACGTAAGTCGAGATACACATGTTTGTCTGGCGCAGCAGATGCGACTCAATGCACGCAGCAAAAGCAGGAGTTGAGATTCACTGAACATCCTCGCTCCACACATGTGCGGCAGGGGCTGACAATGGGCGAAACAGTACTTGTGAACATATGCCTCCATCCTGAGTTCTCATTCTCCTGTGACTGTAAACAAGTGCCGCTAACATGTTACGGATACGGAAGTACCGGTTAATAATATAATACATCCATGACGCAGCTCCGTGAGCAGATACTCCTGTTATATGACGTCTCTGGAGGGTTCCGGGACACAGAGACGCTGCGGAGCTCCTAGTGGAGGATTGTACACAAAAAGCTGTTAGCTTAAAGTGATCTGTAACTCTAAATTAATTACACATTTTAGGAAATGTGTTAAATTGACCTCCTGGCCTTAAATGTTGATATAAAATAAGTCATTTTATTAATTCTAATATTACAGGTAAGTCCCGCCTTCCCTTCTCTTAGCTATAGTTCAGAATCCACGGTGCCATCGAGGTTAACCAATCAAGTGATGCCAAGGGCTGTCAATCATCAGCGCTGATGCTCGTAGCTGCGCGCATGCTCAGTTGTTTGTTTTTGCGGAACCTCCGAATCAAGCCTCCATTAGGCTCTGGAACTTCATGAAAACTGAACAAAGAATTCTGAACAGATCCATAATCATTTATGTACTGAACCTATATCCATAATCAGATCCTCTGCACATGTGTCCTATAATGTGCAATTCATGATAATAGCTTGTTCCGGGTTTGCCGTGATCGCTTTTTTTGTGCATAAAAACATTATTTTTTTCATTAAAACGTTAATCAAATAATTCTGAAAACCTCTGTGCATGTGTATTAATAATGTATATGTATAATGTGTTCTCTGATTAACATTTAAAAGTGTTACGGAAACGTAGGTGTAGACCAATCAGAAAGGAAGGGGGAGGGAGCTTACGTAGTTTTTTTCAAATCAAGCACCTCTCTGTCTCTCTTTCTGACAAACTCCAGACAATCACTTTAAATTTGTTAACATCAAAGCCGTGCCCACTAATTCCACCCTGCGTTTTTCCCCATCGCAGGGCAGTGTGTCAGATTGACAAAACACATGCGGCTGAAATGTGGTGAACGCACGTCATGTCTCCATAAACACGTCCATGCATCGACGGTGGGAACGTGATTTTAGAGCCCACCCCCAAACAACATGTACCACTTATAATGAGAGGCATCAAAGGCCCTGACTACAGGACCCCATCGTCACAAAGAGTTCAGACATGTGTTTGTGTTCCTTAAGTCAGGCTTGGTCTCTGGTCTCAGTCAGACCTGGTCTAAGTCTGGTCTAATGTCTGATCTTCTTCTTCATATGTTGCAGATTCAGGTGGAAGTTCCTCCCAAAGCCCCAGAGACCAAACAGGTAAATACCTCAGACCTCCTCCTCTGCTCCTCCTCCTCTTCTGCTCCTCCTAGTCTCTCACACCTCCTCTTCTTCCCACAGGCTCCTTCAACTCCTCAGACATCCTCCTCTGTGCCTCCTCTGGACCCCCTGGATGCTCTGGGCTCCCTGTTGCCGACAGAAGCTCCCAAACGTCCTGATCCTAAGTTCACGGGACCTGAGGTGACAGAGGTGAGGACCCCACAGGTCTGAACCTGGTCTGAACCAGGTCTAAACCGGGTCTGAACCTGGTCTGAACCAGACTATGTTCAGTTGATGTTCTTATGAGGGGAGGGTGAAGGTGATGCGTCGCTGTGTCAGACTGTTGTGAAGAGGGAGTAGTGTCTGCAGTCAGAGCTCATTTGAACAGGTAATACTCTCAGCTGCACAGGCTCTGATGAGGTTTTGTGCCCTTGAGCAGAACGTGACGTCAGAGGAGGGCGTGCGAGTGGGGGAGAGAGAGGACACCTTACCTCCAAGATACAGACGGCAGGACATGGTCAGTGTGGACCTCTGCTTTCCACTGGACCTCCTCTGCTCCTCACCATTCCTCTGGAGACCTCTTGTTATATTTCCGGCCTTTTTTTCCCAAGGCACCAGTGTGCCTGGACTCCTCTGTTCCTCCTCTGCTCCTCCTCTGCCCCTCCTCTGTTCCTCCTCTGCTCCTGCTAAGACCCTCTGTTTTCATCTTTATCTCATGAAGAGACACACACACTAACACACAAACATACACACACACAAAGACACACACCTCCTTATTCTTAATGATTCAAATGGTTTTTTTTATGTTTCAGCCTCCAGTTCCTGCAGACTCCAAACCAGCAGAGGTCCCGGTGAGTGTGTGTGTGTGTGTGTGTGTATGTGTGTGTGTATGAGTGTGTGTATACACTGTGATGAACAGTTGTGTGTTTCCAGAAGCCGATGAGCACTGCAGACGCTCTGGACGTGCTGTCAATGGGATTCATGGATACGCCCCCAGAGGTATGAGCTTCACATCTTTTAACATTAAAGCTTGGGTACGTAACTTTCAGACCTCTATAGAACTCCATAATAAATAGTTGCTTCCATCACTAGTTTTCACATCATGTATCTCTGGCCTCTGTCACGTCTTTAAATCAGCATTTTTAGAGAGAAAAATTCAAAACCAACCTCACTCAGCCTCTCAGCCCAAAGAGTCCATAAAGTGACTCACTGGGCTCTTGTTAACACAATAGATAAAGACGGCATGTTGTGGTCTGAGACTCTTGCTGTTTGAACTACATGTGATATTTATGTGACCAAAGTTACGTACCCCAGTTTTAAATGACCTTCTTCATAATACTGAGGTCTTCATTGTTTTTGTTGCAGAAAAGTGTTGAGACCATTAGCACCGCCTCTACAGCTGCCGCAAACTTTGCCCCCGCTCCAGCCAAGGTGTGTGTCTGTGTCTGTGTCTGTGCCTGTGTGTTCAATATCTGAAGTGTGTCATTTCTGTTGTAGAAGAGTGACCCTGCAGCGCCCCCTGCTGATAAAAAAGCAAAAATGGACATTGGCAATTTCTCCCTCAGCGCTGCTGTTCCAGCTGTGAGGATTCTGCCTTTTCAGAACATGTTTAGACCTGCTTTAGTCCTGCTTTAGAACTGCTTTAGTCCCACTTTAGAACTGCTTTAGTCCCACTTTAGACCTGCTTTAGAACTGCTTTAGACCTGCTTTAGTGCCACTTTAGATCTGCATTAGACCTGCTTTAGTCATGGTTTAGTCCTGCTTTAGACCGGCTTCAGTCCTTCTTTAGACCTGATTTAGACCTGCTTTAGAACTGCTTTAGAACTGCTTTAGAACTGCTTTAGTCCCACTTTAGAACTGCTTTAGTCCCACTTTAGAACTGCTGTAGTCCCACTTTAGACCTGCTTTAGACCTTCTTTAGAACTGCTTTAGAACTGCTTTAGAACTGCTTTAGTCCCACTTTAGAACTGCTTTAGTCCCACTTTAGACCTGCTTTAGAACTGCTTTAGTCCTGCTTTAGTCCTGTTTTAGCCCTGCTATAGACTTGTTTTTGTCCTTCTTTACAGCGGCGTTAGTCCTGCAAAACCTGAGCTTCAGTCCAGTGTTTGTGTTTCAGGACAAAGCTCCTCTGGACTCTAAAGTCTTGGTGTCTGCTCCCAAAGCCACAGTGGAGTCTTCAAAAGCACAGAGCGCTGCTTCTCCCACGGTACGACCGGTTTGGCTCAGGCAAACGCCGGGATTCTGGTCCTGGAGTGGTATTTAAAGCCAGGACTGAGGCTTTAAATCCAGGACTGAGGCAGTAGATTAAAAACTGAGGCAGTAGATCAAAGACTGAGGCAGTAGATTAAAGACTGAGGCAGTAGATTAAAGACTGAGGCAGTAGATCAAAGACTGAGGCAGTAGATCAAAGACTGAGGCTGTAGATCAAAGACTGAGGCAGTAGATCAAAGACTGAGGCAGTAGATCAAAGACTGAGGCAGTAGATCAAAGACTGAGGCAGTAGATCAAAGACTGAGGCAGTAGATCAACGACTGAGGCAGCAGATCAACGACTGAGGCAGTAGATCAAAGACTGAGGCTGTAGATCAAGGACTGAGGCTGTAGATCATGGACTGAGGCTGTAGATCATGGACTGAGGCTGTAGATCAAAGACTGAGGCTGTAGACCCAGGACTGAGGCTGTAGATCATGGACTGAGGCTGTAGATCATGGACCTTTGGCGTTAGCTGCTTCTGGACAAACACCTGTTGAACATCATCAGCTCCAGGTGTCTCCAGATGATCATTGCTGTCTAAGACAAATACAACTGTCCTTAGACCCTGACCTCCTCCTCTCTCGTTTTCCTCCTCTTCAGGCCCAGTCCTTAGACTCCCTCAGTGCTCTGACCTCCTGTCCTCTCTCTCCTCTTCAGGCCCTGTCCTTAGATGTCCTTAGTGCTTAGACCTCCCCCTTTCTTCTGCTCTCTGACCTCCTCTCTCCCTCTCTTAGCTATCTGGTCTCGCTCTCTGGTCTCGCTCTCTGGTCTCGCTCTCTGGTCTCGCTCTCTGGTCTCGCTCTCTGGTCTCGCTCTCTGGTCTCGCTCTCTGGTCTCGCTCTCTGGTCTCGCTCTCTGGTCTCGCTCTGATGTTTGTTTTACTGGATGCATATGTTTTGCATTTTTAGACAACAGCGACTACATCTGTAAAAGTCGACCCAGTGACAACAAAACTCAGTACCGGTCCAACCAAGACCAGCAGCAGCACCACCACTACTGCTACCACTACTGCTACTGCTGCTGCAGCTGCATCCACATCAGCAGCTAAAGCTCAGCAGAAGGTGGGGACTGAGGAATTTTGGCCCATTCCTCCTTTCAGACCTAGTTCAAAGCACTAGTAAATTTTTCTCAGCTTTGAAAGTGTTAAGACGCATTCCCACCAGATCACGCTTTGCAGCAAGTTTCATATTTTCAAAGTCAATGATGACGTAAGTCGAGATACACATGTTTGTCTGGCGCAGCAGATGCGACTCGATGCACGCAGCAAAAGCAGGAGATGAGATTCACTGAACATCCTCGCTCCACACATGTGCGGCAGGGGCTGACAATGGGCGAAACAGTACTTGTGAACATATGCCTCCATCCTGAGTTCTCATTCTCCTGTGACTGTAAACAAGTGCCGCTAACATGTTACGGATACGGAAGTACCGGTTAATAATATAATACATCCATGACGCAGCTCCGTGAGCAGATACTCCTGTTATATGACGTCTCTGGAGGGTTCCGGGACACAGAGACGCTGCGGAGCTCCTAGTGGAGGATTGTACACAAAAAGCTGTTAGCTTAAAGTGATCTGTAACTCTAAATTAATTACACATTTTAGGAAATGTGTTAAATTGACCTCCTGGCCTTAAATGTTGATATAGAATAAGTCATTTTATTAATTCTAATATTACAGGTAAGTCCCGCCTTCCCTTCTCTTAGCTATAGTTCAGAATCCACGGTGCCATCGAGGTTAACCAATCAAGTGATGCCAAGGGCTGTCAATCATCAGCGCTGATGCTCGTAGCTGCGCGCATGCTCAGTTGTTTGTTTTTGCGGAACCCCCGAATCAAGCCTCCATTAGGCTCTGGAACTTAATGAAAACTGAACAAAGAATTCTGAACAGATCCATAATCATTTATGTACTGAACCTATATCCATAATCAGATCCTCTGCACATGTGTCCTATAATGTGCAATTCATGATAATAGCTTGTTCCGGGTTTGCCGTGATCGCTTTTTTTGTGCATAAAAACATTATTTTTTTCATTAAAACGTTAATCAAATAATTCTGAAAACCTCTGTGCATGTGTATTAATAATGTATATGTATAATGTGTTCTCTGATTAACATTTAAAAGTGTTACGGAAACGTAGGTGTAGACCAATCAGAAAGGAAGGGGGAGGGAGCTTACGTAGTTTTTTTCAAATCAAGCACCTCTCTGTCTCTCTTTCTGACAAACTCCAGACAATCACTTTAAATTTGTTAACATCAAAGCCGTGCCCACTAATTCCACCCTGCGTTTTTCCCCATCGCAGGGCAGTGTGTCAGATTGACAAAACACATGCGGCTGAAATGTGGTGAACGCACGTCATGTCTCCATAAACACGTCCATGCATCAACGGTGGGAACGTGATTTTAGAGCCCACCCCCAAACAACATGTACCACTTATAATGAGAGGCATCAAAGGCCCTGACTACAGGACCCCATCGTCACAAAGAGTTCAGACATGTGTTTGTGTTCCTTAAGTCAGGCTTGGTCTCTGGTCTCAGTCAGACCTGGTCTAAGTCTGGTCTAATGTCTGATCTTCTTCTTCATATGTTGCAGATTCAGGTGGAAGTTCCTCCCAAAGCCCCAGAGACCAAACAGGTAAAAACCTCAGACCTCCTCCTCTGCTCCTCCTCCTCTTCTGCTCCTCCTAGTCTCTCACACCTCCTCTTCTTCCCACAGGCTCCTTCAACTCCTCAGACATCCTCCTCTGTGCCTCCTCTGGACCCCCTGGATGCTCTGGGCTCCCTGTTGCCGACAGAAGCTCCCAAACGTCCTGATCCTAAGTTCACGGGACCTGAGGTGACAGAGGTGAGGACCCCACAGGTCTGAACCTGGTCTGAACCAGGTCTGAACCGGGTCTGAACCTGGTCTGAACCAGACTATGTTCAGTTGATGTTCTTATGAGGGGAGGGTGAAGGTGATGCGTCGCTGTGTCAGACTGTTGTGAAGAGGGAGTAGTGTCTGCAGTCAGAGCTCATTTGAACAGGTAATACTCTCAGCTGCACAGGCTCTGATGAGGTTTTGTGCCTTTGAGCAGAACGTGACGTCAGAGGAGGGCGTGCGAGTGGGGGAGAGAGAGGACACCTTACCTCCAAGATACAGACGGCAGGACATGGTCAGTGTGGACCTCTGCTTTCCACTGGACCTCCTCTGCTCCTCACCATTCCTCTGGAGACCTCTTGTTATATTTCCGGCCTTTTTTTCCCAAGGCACCAGTGTGCCTGGACTCCTCTGTTCCTCCTCTGCTCCTCCTCTGCCCCTCCTCTGTTCCTCCTCTGCTCCTGCTAAGACCCTCTGTTTTCATCTTTATCTCATGAAGAGACACACACACAAAGACACACACCTCCTTATTCTTAATGATTCAAATGGTTTTTTTTAATGTTTCAGCCTCCAGTTCCTGCAGACTCCAAACCAGCAGAGGTCCCGGTGAGTGTGTGTGTGTGTGTGTGTGTGTGTATGTGTGTGTGTATACACTGTGATGAACAGTTGTGTGTTTCCAGAAGCCGATGAGCACTGCAGACGCTCTGGACGTGCTGTCAATGGGATTCATGGATACGCCCCCAGAGGTATGAGCTTCACATCTTTTAACATTAAAGCTTGGGTACGTAACTTTCAGACCTCTATAGAACTCCATAATAAATAGTTGCTTCCATCACTAGTTTTCACATCATGTATCTCTGGCCTCTGTCACGTCTTTAAATCAGCATTTTTAGAGAGAAAAATTCAAAACCAACCTCACTCAGCGTCTCAGCCCAAAGAGTCCATAAAGTGACTCACTGGGCTCTTTCTAACACAATAGATAAAGACGGCATGTTGTGGTCTGAGACTCTTGCTGTTTGAACTACATGTGATATTTATGTGACCAAAGTTACGTACCCCAGTTTTAAATGACCTTCTTCATAATACTGAGGTCTTCATTGTTTTTGTTGCAGAAAAGTGTTGAGACCATTAGCACCGCCTCTACAGCTGCCGCAAACTTTGCCCCCGCTCCAGCCAAGGTGTGTGTCTGTGTCTGTGTCTGTGCCTGTGTGTTCAATATCTGAAGTGTGTCATTTCTGTTGTAGAAGAGTGACCCTGCAGCGCCCCCTGCTGATAAAAAAGCAAAAATGGACATTGGCAATTTCTCCCTCAGCGCTGCTGTTCCAGCTGTGAGGATTCTGCCTTTTCAGAACATGTTTAGACCTGCTTTAGTCCTGCTTTAGAACTGCTTTAGTCCCACTTTAGAACTGCTTTAGTCCCACTTTAGACCTGCTTTAGAACTGCTTTAGACCTGCTTTAGTCATGGTTTAGTCCTGCTTTAGACCGGCTTCAGTCCTTCTTTAGACCTGATTTAGACCTGCTTTAGAACTGCTTTAGAACTGCTTTAGTCCCACTTTAGAACTGCTTTAGTCCCACTTTAGAACTGCTGTAGTCCCACTTTAGACCTGCTTTAGACCTTCTTTATGAACTGCTTTAGAACTGCTTTAGAACTGCTTTAGTCCCACTTTAGAACTGCTTTAGTCCCACTTTAGACCTGCATCTGATTGGTCAATCCTCACATGGTCAGTCCTGGAGGACTTTCACACGCACATTAAAAAATGTAAAACCCCAGGATCACAGTGAGTGCTCAAAACTAGATTTTTTTACTCTCCAAATAGAGAGTCTGCACACAACTGGTTACAGAGTCAAGAGGAGACCAGAGGTTGGAGCAAAACTTCATCCATGAGTACTTCCCTATAGAATGAAAGTGTGGAACGCAGAAGAGACATAGGAGCTCAGAATTATGGAGAGGTTAGCTAGCGTTATTAATAAAATAGAAGTAAGCTAGCGGTTTTATCACAGGAATTACAAAGATGTCTGTTTGAATAACTGTCGCAAATTTCCTTAAAAACCAAGGCAAATATATCACTAACAATCCAAACATTACATACTTGTCTTTGCATTTCTGTAGAGCGGCGTCGGCCATGAGTCTTCAGGTTGATCTGTTTGTCGTCCTCTGTAGAAGCGTCTGGGCGAATGAGACACAACGCATGTATAATTGTGTGTGTGCTTCATTACTATGTGCTAAAAACAGGAACTTTATTTTTTATTGAAGAGACAGATAATTACAGATTTTCTTTCAAATAGTAGTGCGATTTTGCTCTTCCATTTTTACACATGAAACACGCACAAACGAAACAATAGAGAAACAATAGAGAGTGGGGGTACCCTTTCGATTTACATAGCAAAATAGACAATTGCAATCAGTAGTATTTATATTTCAACATTACATGAAATCAGATCTTTCGGCTTAACATATTGTGTCCATTTTGACCAAATCTGTAAAATGAGTCAATTTGCAATTTCAACTGAGATGAAATTTTTTCCATGAATGTAGATGTCATGCACAATATTGGTCCAATCCTCGTTTGTTGGCTTTCCAGCAAACACACCCCCAACAGTTTGAGCCATCTTCTGGTGATGGCCTTTTTACTTGCTGCTAAGAGAATGTTAAGTAGTTTCTTGTCTCCATTGTTGAGACCATCCAGTTCTATGTCACCAAGATAAATTGCTTCAAATGATAGGGGAAAAGCAATTGAAAATACTATTTTGTATATGTTGATGAATCTCTACCCACGTAATCTTGAATAACTTGGCAGCTCCAAAAAACATGAAAATGGTTCGCCCCTGCAACACTTACACCTCCAACACGCATCTCCAGTTCCCCTGGTATCTTTTTTGTGCTGGTGTAATGAAAAAAAACGCATTGTGTTTTTCCAACAGAATTGCACGCCATGTATTTGACCCAGTTGAGACCCACTGTATTTCACAAATATGATCCCATTTCTCCTCAGTTACTGTAAAATGCCCTTCTCTTTCCCATTTTTCTTTAACATAGTAGGTGCTCTCTCCCTTACTCCGTTCAGGTGTTCAGTTGAAAGATTGATTTTGGATTGTAATTTAGAGTCTGCTATTAGAGCTTTAAGAGGTATCCCTTTGATCATAGTCCCCTCTATGTCCTTCCATCCTGCTGCTGTGTACGATCGGAGAGCACATACAAACCAGGGGCCTCAACTGGGCAGCATAATAATATTCTCTTAAACATGGGAGGCCCATACCCCCTTTTTCTTTCTTAATTTGTAAAGTTTTGAACTTAATTCTGGGTTTTTTTACCCTTCCATATAAACTTCGATAGAATTTGGTCCCATTCTGTAAATTGTTTTTGGGGTATGGTAAACGGCAGACATTGAAACAAGTATAAGATTCGAGGAAGGATATTCATCTTAATAGTGTCAATCCGAGAATATAAATCGAAGAATGGTATGGTATTCCACCTTTCAATGTCAGATTTTATCTTTGTGTTTAGGGGTCCATAGTTAACATCATACATTTTGGTGAAATCCCTATGTAGGAAAATTCCAAGATATTTAATCGATTCTGTGTCCCATTTCCATTTATAGTGGTCTCTAATGTTTTGGGGAGGATTATAATTTAGGGTCAATACTTGAGTTTTGTTTACATTAATTTTGTATCCTGAAAAGATACCAAAGTCCTCAAATATCTTTATAGCTTTTGGTAACGTCAGGGTAGGATTAGATATGATCAGCAATAGATCATCAGCAAATAGGGCCAATTTCTGATCTTTTCCTGCGACAGTTACCCCGACAATATCTTGTCTCTGCCTGATCCACTGTCCAAGCGGTTCAATGTACAAAGCAAAGAAAAGTGCAGACAAATTACATCCCTGTCTCACCCCTCTTTCCAATGCAATTGACTCAGTAAGGTCTCCATTGATCTTAATTCTAGCCACTGGTTTGTTATATAACCCTGCAATAATTTCTGTAATAGATTTATGAAAGCCGAACTTACTGAAAACCTTAAATAAGAAGGACCACCTCACTGAGTCAAACGCCTTTTCTGCGTCCAGACTCATCACCAAGGTTTCTTGTTTTTTCTGTACAACATTATGCAGCACATGTAGCACTCTCCTTATGCTGTCCTGTGTCTGTCTTTGTTTAATGAATCCGGTCTGATCCTTGTGTATTAAGTGTGGCAATATTACTTCCAATCTCCTTGATATGATAGATGCAAACAGTTTGTAATCGATATTTAGGACACTAATCGGGCGATAGTTACTACATTCAAGTCTGTCTTTCCCTTCCTTTGGGATGATGGAGATTATTGACTCGTTCCATGAGGGAGGAATTGTTTTCTCTTGCATCACCCAGTTAAATGTCTTCAATAAGTTTGGGGCCAGGCAACTCTCCATTGTTTTATACCATTCAGGGCCAAATCCATCTGCTCCTGCCATCTTTCCTTTTTTCAGTTTTTTAATTGCCAGCTGGATTTCCTCTTTGGTTATTGGGGAAAGGAGTCTGTTATTTTGCTCATCTGTCAGTGTTGGTAAATTCAATTGTGAGAGAAAAGCATCTACATCTTGATCATTATCTGCGTGGGTTTGAGAGTAAAGCTTTAAATAGTACTTTTGAAAGCACCATTTGATTTGATTTTGTTCGTTTTCAATTGTATTGTTAAAGGGATTCTTAATTTTATGAATGGTTCTCTCAGCTTGTTGTTTCCTGAGTTTATAGGAGAGAAGTTTTAGGGATCTCCCGCCTGCTTCATAGTACTGTTGTTTAGTGAAAATTCGTTTTTTTTGTATATTCAGTGTATTGATGTCGTCTATTTCTTTTTTTAATTGTTTTATTTCAGATTTGGTCTCAGTTGTCATATGTTTAGAGTGTTCTTGTTGAAGTTTCAGTAGTTTATGTTCTAAGTTGACAATTTTGGTAATAGTTGCTTTTTTTTGATGGGAAGAGATACTTATTATTTTCCCCCTAATTACTGCCTTAAAGGCATCCCAAAGTATTCCAGGATCATCCTCCTCATTATCATTATGTTCAAAATATTCCCCTATAGCAACTGTCAAGCTTTCTTTAATATTTGAATAGTTCAGAATGCTTGTGTTTAACCTCCAAAGAGTAGATCTTTTGTTTTTTGCGAGGAAAACATGTACATAAACAGGGCTATGGTCAGAAACTGTGCAAGGCCCAATTTCACAGTTTTGTATCCTAAACAAGTCACATTTGAACATGAAAACATAATCCAAACGTGAATAAACGTTATGGGCATGGGAATAGTGGGTATATTCCCTTTTAGTTGGATTGATGTCTCTCCATACATCGAAAACACCTGTATCTTCCATAAATTGTGTAATTTTTTTCCCTATATTTTTTGAGCCACCTTTCCCATTTGAAGCATCTAATTTTGCGTTTAATGTAATATTGAAATCTCCACCACATATTAAGATTCCTCGACTTTCGGTTGTCATTAATTCTAATATACGTCTATAAAAGGACCAGTCGCTGCCAGGAGGTGCATACACGTTTAGCAAGGTTGTGAGAGTACCGTCTATCTTACCCGTTATCATTACATATCTGCCTTCTTTGTCTTTATGCTCTGATACATGCTCATAGTTTAGTGCGCCGGAAATCAAAGTTGCCACTCCTCTCCGCCGTCCTGAACTGTGAGAAGAATAAAATACATGTTTAAATCCCAATTTGTTCAATTTTAAATGCTCTTCATCTGAGAGATGTGTTTCCTGCATCAAAGCAATTTGTGCTTTATCCCGTTTCAACTTGGATAGGGCTTTCCACCTTTTAATTGGATTATGCAAGCCATTGATATTAATTGTTACAAGTTTTACATATTTGTCATTCATTTATATTGTACTTATATCTACTTCATACACATTAATTGGTACCCCACTCTCAATAGTGAACACTGAACACACAACAAAAGAAAAAGTCAAAAGAGAAAAACAACTACAAAAGAACATGAACTTCCAAGGCTGGGGTCCTTTAAACAGACCCTGTGGTGCCTTCAAAGGCTGCTTCCACATCGGCAACGATGTGGGCCCTTATTGGCTGTGGCTTTGCTGTCGAGAATAATCCCTCAGAACCATATTAACTTTAAAAATTAACACCCAAAGACATATTTATAGTATTCAGTCAGTGTACGTGGATTTAGATATGTGAAAGTGTCTTGGTAAGAGTCAAAGTGAAACCTCAAGTCCCTGAAGTGGTGGCTACCGTTCTCCTGAAGGTACGGAGCTTCTTCTTATAGCCTGGTTCTTGTCCCGGTTGCGCTGCACTGCTACCTCCTCCTCTGGTCACTCTGGTCCAGGTCAACTGCTTCAGTTGCTCCAGGATTGTTTCGGGAGGTTTGATGATCTTGACAGCGTAGCCTCTCCGGGACATATCCTCAGTCGCTTCTGATGAAGAGGCGTAGGTTATTTCTCCATCCGTGAACTTCACCTTTAGTCGCGCTGGGTAGAGGGTTTGAAATGGTATCTGCTTTGCCTTCAAAATCTTGCGTACTTCTGCGTATTCCTTTCGTTTCTTAAGGATGAGAGGGGGGTAATCGTTGTCCAGTGATATGTGTTTACCATTCCAAGTAAATCCTTTCTTCTGCCATGATTTGCGGAGTATTTGTTCTTTGATCTTAAAGCTTAGAAACTTAACCACGATAGAGCGTGGCGGAGCGTCTTGGGGAGAAGCGGGGCCTAGCGAGCGGTGGGCTCGTTCAATGCTAATGTCCACGCCGTCCAATTCCCAAGCCTTCACGCAGTAGTGTCTCAACAAAAGCAATCATTGATGGAGAGTCTTTCTCTGACGATTCTGGAACACCATAAATTCTGACGTTTTCTCTCCTTGACCGGCTCTCCATATCCACCATCTTCTCCTCCAGCTTTATGTTTAGCTGCACTAGCTCGGTCATAGCTTCTTCCACGTTGAGAATTCTCTCCTCTGCTTTCTCAATCCGCTCCTCAGCTTCTTCCAGCCTGTTATTCGCTCTAGTCAGCTCTTCCTTGATGCCCTCAAGTTGTTCTTTGATTTCTAGTCGAAAGGCTCTCAGTTCTTGTAGAATAACTTCGTTATTTGCCATGATTAGCCGTTTAGCTCCAGGTGTTGCTGTTAGCTTTTCGTTTAGCAGCAAATGCTAGCGCAAGGTTTCCACTTGAGAAGAACTTTCGGCTCACCTACTCTTTGTCCAATCCAATGCGGAAACTGGTGTGTACTTCTCTCCCCCGCTTCTTAGTTTGCATTTCGTAGATTATTTACATAGTTTAAGCGGGTTCAGATCACAAAATGCTCTGGTCCTTTCGGGAGCTCACTCACAGCGCAGCCATTAACGGTGGTGGTCCGGCCGGAACCTCAGGTCTACAGTTTTGTTTATTTGACAGCTCTTTGGTCTTGGCCATAGTGGAGTTTGTAGTGTGACTGTTTGAGGTTGTGGACAGGTGTCTTTCATACTGATAACCAGTTCAAACAGGTGCCAAATAAATTCTTTAAAAATCATCATGTAATTTTCTGGATTTTTGTTTCTCAGTCTGTCGGTATAGTTGAGGTATACCTATGATAAAAATTACTGGCCTCCCTCATCCCACCCCTCCCTTTTTAGTGGGAAAACTTGCACAATTGGTGGCTGACTAAATACTTTTTTGCCTCACTGTATATTCAGAGACGCACATATGTCCTTATGAGGACCAACAAAGTTCTCTTACACATACACAGACAATCCCAGACACACACTCGCACTAACACAGACTGTGTATCTGAGTTAGTGCATATGTATGTCTTTATGGGGTCAAACTTAGGATGCAGATGAGTTTGTAGAACATAATAAACACATTTCTGAACATTTTCTATTTTCTGAGAGTGAAACCTGTCTGTGTTCACAGACGGAGTTCCACCTCAGCAGGAGGTGCAGCTGTGCGTCTCCGATGGAGAAGTGAACGTACACGGAGTGGTGAGCGCCTCCGAACTCATCAACACAGCAAAGTCAGGTACTCCCTCTGCTCCTCTGTGCCTCCTCTGCTCCTGTTTACCTCCTCTTCACAGCCTCTTTACCTCTTCTCCTCAGACATCCCCTTTGTGCTGAAGTTGGAGGCGCTCCCCCACACCTCCTGCTGGCCTCCTCAGTCTCTCTTCTTCATGGCTCCAAGTTTCCCCGACAAACAGCGATGGGTGTCGGTACTAGAGTCAGTGTGTGGGAAAGGAGGGGCAGAAGGAGGCGCGGTGAGTGTAGAAGAGCATTTATAACGAGACATGACTGAGTGAAAGTAGATAGATGAGCTGTTGTAACTGGACATGACAGTCCCTCTCCCTGACAGCTCCTCTCTCTCCTTGTGGTTCCTTTAGTCCAGTGGTTCTCAGAGGTTGAAGACTCTCTCTCCTCTGGTGCAGGTACAGCGCCCCTCTGTCCGTGTGTGGTACTGCATGCCAGCCTCCTAAAGTGAAAGGGCTTCATGTTTGTGTTAAAGTCACATTCGGTCCTCAGAACCAGACCCGGGTCAGGGTTTCGCTCACAAACAGACTTTGGTCTCAGGTTTCAAGATAGGATTGTGTCTACAGCGCCCCCTGCATGTGTGTCCTCTGTGTCTATTGTCTCCATTAGGCCTGGGGCAATATAATTTTTCTGGTGGTTTGGGGACCAGAGAGAGAGAGAGAGAGAATTTGGCTCTTTCCTAAACATCACCTTTGGTCCTGGCGCTTGTCCTCATGATGTTCTGTTCTGTGTGTGACAGTGCTGCGTGTCATTGTTCAAACTGTTTTTTTTAAACAATAATGTTGTGTTTGAACAGAAACTTCTGGGGAACTCATTACTGAAACTGGAAGGAGACGACCGCCTTGACATCAACTGCACGCTGCCACTCACCGACCAGGTCAGACTCTCAGGGGTCAGAGGTCAGGCTCTCGGGGGTCAGAGGTCAGGCGGCAAGTTATATTTGTCTCAGACAGTTGAGGTGAGAATACAAATCTTGATGAAATAGTTAAAAAACTCTCCTGCATGTTTTAAAGTTTTCAGTTTTAGTATATGGTGTTTAATTTTGTAGATTGTACTTTCCACTCAACTTGCATAATTAGTGTGCTAGAAGTTAGTCGATTTACCTCCAACAATGGTTATGTTTTGTTTGACAATTTCATGCCTAATCACTTTAATTTCATCTTTTATTTTGGTATTATTCCTACTACTATCAACTTGTATTTATTTTATTTTTTTCCTTGGAGATAAGTTTTTTGTCTTCATTTTTTTTGTGTGAAGCCGACCCACAACATGATCTGTTACACTTCACCGGAATGCTTGGATTCCAATCCAAGCTTTTGATGTCTTTTAATTCTTCTCTCAGTTTTAACTCTTCTAATCTTTTTTTCCAAGACTGCTGATTGAGCTTTGGTCTGATAATTGTCTGGATTTTACAGTCTCTCACTCTATGACATTGGGCATAGAGAAGTAGTCTTTCTTTCAGTATTACGCTGTTCATCACTTCTTCCTCACCGCTTTCCTCCTCATTCCCTCGGCTAGCCGCATAGGGCAGGGGTGTCCAAACTTTTTAGTAAGAGGGCCACTTTAGTTCATCAGACTTGACCTGGGGTCAACAACCTGGATTTGAGCTGGATTGACTGGATTTTATGTGGAATGTTATGACACAATCATTAAACAAATGTCAGTATAAAACAATAGAGTCAACGAGTGGATTCCAGAGTGTCAAAGTGCCTCAATGGCAACTTTGTGTTAAGCCTAGCGTACATCGACAGAGAAACTGGGGACAACTAGTTGCAAGGTGGATTTTGGCAACTGAGAGGAGATGGTGGGAGATGATCAGTTGCCGAAATCGGTCGATGTGCGCGCTCTTACAACTGGAGATGAACAGTCGGTCTCCAGTTTCAGTCAGTTGCCCGTGTTCTACTTTTTGGCAACTAGTTGTCCTCAGTTTCGGAGATATGACCCGATGTGCGCGCTCCATGCGCCGCTCCGACAACGTGTGTGTATTGCGTGTATTGCGAGCCCGCAACAGTTTCTGTCAGAAAACACACTGTAGTTGAGGCCAGTTGCTGTCGATGTACGCGCTGTTATTCCCGAGACTGGTCTGCTACTAGGAGTTGCCCGTTTTCGTCAGATTGTCGATGTGTGCGGGGCAGCAACTCATATGCGACGGATATAATCAGTTGCCAGTCCGATGTACGCTAGGCTTTAGAAGCAGAGGACCACATAAAATGGCGCAGAGGGCCGCAATTGGCCCGTGGGCCTGAGTTTGAACATGGCTAGCATGGGGGTTAGCATTAGCTTGCGACTCTTCTGCTTTGTCATTCTCCTTAGTATATATAGATTTTCTTGTCTCTTTTGAGGTGGCATCACTTCTTCTCAGAAGCTTGCAGCAGTGTTTTAAAAAAAACAAAAACATTTTATTTGACTTTTTCGGGGTTACTTTGCTCTTTTGGTTAAGAGATCGTGCTCTACGCAGCCATCCATTGGTAACTCGAAAGTCCCTCCCTTGACTCTTTCTATAATTGAATTGAACAGAGCTCTGTGAGACGGTAAAAGTTTGGCAAATATTTGGGAAACTCAACCCTAAACTGTCCTGTGTAACGCTCTGGTGTCCATGGTAACAGGTGGTGCTGGTGGGGGCGGAGGAGGGCCTCTATGCTCTAAATGTTATCAAAAACTCTCTGACCCACGTCCCGGGGCTCGGCTCAGTGTTCCAGATGCAGATCCTGAAAGAGCTGGACAGGCTGCTGCTGATCACAGGTATGACCCAACCCGCAGAGCTGACGCGTGAACCTCAGGGACACACCCGCTGACTTGTGTTGGTGTTTCAGGAGAGGAGCGCGCTCTGTGTCTCGTGGACATTAAAAAAATCAAGCAGAGTTTGTCTCAGTCTCACCCACCCCCATCGGAACTCTGCCCCCTGCTGGTCGACCTGGTGAAGGGCTGTCACCTCTTCTCCTCTGGAAAGGTCACTATACTGTTAATTATACTACTACTACTGTTAGGATTTAGCAGACAGAGACGGATCGTGGTGTGCCAAACTCTGGAAGTTTATTTAAGTTTCTCTCAAGTTCCACTGGTTTACTCTGTTTCTCTTCCTCAGACAGAATAAAGGCAGTACACAGTTTATATAGTCATTGTCACGTCACACATCGAAAGACATACGTGTCACAAAGAGACAGTCAAATCATAGTCATAACATGGAGTCCTTGTAGAGTCCTTGTACAGTCCTGCACGTAGGCCATATTGCTATCTAATACTAATACTACTAATGCTATTGCTACTGCCACTACCACAATTGCTGTTACTGCTGCTCCTACTACTTGTCATACTACTGCTACTTCTACTACTACTGCTGCTACAGTATTCCTCATACATGGTGTGTTCAGGTCGATGGAGGGATGTGTATCTGTGCCGCAATGGTCAATAAGATCATCATTCTGAGGCACAACGACAACCTCAGCAAGTTCTGTGTTCGCAAAGTAAGTGAGTGTTTGTGTGTGTGTGTTTGTGTCTGTCTCTAACACCTGTGTCTCTTAACGCCTGTGTCTCAGGAGATAGAGACCTCAGAGCCCTGCAGCTGTGTTCACTTTACGTCTTACTCCATCATCATTGGAACAAACAAGTTCTACGAGATTGAAATGAACCAGTACATCCTGGAAGGTACGGGTCGCAGTAGTAACTTCTTGATAACGGTGTGGTAACGCCGTGGTAACACCATGGTAACGCAGTGGTCGCTGTGGTAACAAGATGGTGGCCATGGTAACGCGTTTCCTCCATGTTGCAGAGTTCCTGGATAAAGACGATGTGACTCTGGCGTCTGCAGTGTTCGCTGCCTCCTCCCACAGTTTCCCCATCTCCATCATCCAAGTGACCGCTACACACAGGGACGAGTACCTGCTGTGTTTCCATGGTAACATATACACTTAGACACATACTCCCACACATCCAAGTGACATTTCCTCACAGGAATGAGTACCTGCTGTGTTTCCTTGGTAACACACACACTCAGACACATACTCACAAGCAAACATAGACACAGTTTCTGAACCCTCCCCCTCCTTTTCCCTCAGAGTTTGGAGTCTTTGTGGACTCGTACGGACGCAGGAGCAGAAGTGACGATATCAAATGGAGCCGCTTTCCCCTGTCTTTCGGTCAGTGGCCCAGGTCCCAGAGATCAGGTCCTGGTTCATGCAGCAGTGTGATAGAGTAGTACTCACAGTGACCAGGGGGGGGGGGGGGGGGGGGGGGGGGGCGGGGGGCAGCAGTGTGATAATGCAGTACTTGTGGTGACCAGGGGGCAGCAGTGAGTCATATCTCGTGTCTCCGCAGCCTACAGAGAGCCCTACCTGTTTGTGACCTACTTCAACTCTGTGGATGTGATTGAGGTCCAAGGACACTCTGCTCTGGGGTCAGTCTGCTCCTCCTGCACGCTTCCTCTCACTCCATCACCTCCGCCCTCTTCTTCTCCTCAACTATCATACTACAGAAAAACACAACTTTTACACTTTTAAACCATTATTAACATTATATTCAGACCTGCGCCTGCAGTGATGCCCTACTTCAGCATTGTCCAACCGTTTTAGTGCCACGGACCGGTTGAAACATTGTGTCTCTCATAGGCCAGCACTGTTGCTTTTGAAGACCTAAAGGCAGATAATGATTGGATAAAAACTCTTAACATAAACGCCAACCCTCCAAATGTCGACCTGGGGCTGGAAGCTGCTCAATCAACTTAGGAAAACTATGACATGAAGAGTATAGACTATATGGAATAATTTCATACCTTTTTGTTGAAAAATAACTAAAATAAATATTTTCTTTTCTTTTATAAATATATTTATTCTCGATTGTGTTTAGGCCAGCAGAGAAGGCCCACCTCCTCACTTTGTTCCTCCTCTCACATCTATCACCTTGTCACTCTGCTCCCCCTCTCACCTCCTTTAGCTCCTCTGTTTAACTTATGCGTTTGTGATCTCCTCTCCACAGACCTCACTCGTACGCCCACCTGGATCTCCCAAACCCACGATATCTGGGCCCTGCGATCTCCTCAGGCGCGGTGTACCTTGCCTCCTCCTACCAGAACAAGCTGAGAGTGCTCTGCTGCAAAGGAAACATGCTAACAGGAGGAGAAAGGGAGGAGGAACGAGGAGGGAGGAGGTAAGTCTGTGCAAATGTGGGAAGAGGATTTAGGAGGAGGTGAGTGTCCGTGAGGAAGAGGACGGGGGGAGGAGGTGTGGGGTGGAGAAAGGGAGGAAGTGAAAATAAAATTATCAGTGTTTGAAATGAGTTGGGGCTTGTGTGAGGGGGTCAGCATCCTACTGTAGGGCTGTTTTTCCTCAGCAGGAACAGTGTCAGAGTGGATGGGACCACCTCCCATTATGAACTTATAATGGAATAAAGTCATTTTGATGTCACGTCACAGAAGCGTAGTCACATCTTGAAGGGGTGTGGTCACATGGTGGTGAGATGTCACATTCTGGTGGGCGTGGTCACATTCTGGTGGGTGTGGTCACAACATTAAACATTATTTCTGCAATAATGTTTGTATTTCTTCCACAGGAGGCGAAGCTCCTTTTTTATTTGTGGAAAATTCTGAAAAGTTATGACAAAATGAAGAACCAACATGTGAATAAAGTAATTTTAAAGAATGTGACATGTTCCATCAAAGTCCTCACGCCAAAACAAACCCAAGTCAAACATGTTTAGTGGTGCTTTCAGACCGGCAACGCTGAAACGCACGTTGTCTAGTTTTCACACACAGGGGTCTTCACACCGGAGGTCCTGGCGTGCGCCGGAAGTGCTGGAAGTAGCCGGCGGGCTCTGATGCTAACAGAGTTTAGCTAGCGGCTTCTTGTGTACAGATCTTCTCCAATAATGCAGCTTTGCAGCGTGTCTGTGTTCAGAGACCTTCCACGGACTATATATAACAGTAGTATGTGTTCACGGAGGTGCGCAATAAGTTTATTTTATTATTAAACGGTACTTCCGAATCGGCGAACACACTCAAAGCAGTTGCATAAAGTCACGGGAGCATGAAAACTCACATGTTAACAAGCACTATGTCCCTCATAGTCCTAGTTTAGTCCTGATGTAGCTCCTGTTTTGGTTGTTTACAGTATGTTCAGTCTGCTTGCTCAGACCACTAATGTCCCCGTGACCACTTTGCGGCTCTCTGATTGGTCGCTGCACGAACGTCCTGAGGAAAGGTTGATCAAAATCCATCTCCTGCGTTCCTCCCCTCTGACTTCCCAGCGCGGTCCGTGCGTGCATTCTGAGACGTTCATGCGTTTTGACGCTTGAACGTGCGTCACCATTGACTTTGCATTGAAAGCCAACACAACGCATGATCCGGTCTGAACGCTGAAACGCTGAAGCCCCGCTCAACAGACGCGCATTCTCTAGTTTTCAGACGCAGGGGTCTTCAGACCGAGAGGTCCTGACGCGAGCCGGAAGTAGCCGGCAGGCTATGATGCTAACAGAGTTTAGCTAGCGGCTTCTTCTATACAGATCTTCTCCAATATGCAGCTTTGCAGCGTGTCTTTGCTCGGAGACCTTCCCCGGGCTTTATATAACAGCAGTATGTGTTCACGGAGGTGCGGCATACGTTTTTTGTGTTATTAAACGGTATTTCCGCATCGGCGAACACACTTGAAGCAGTTGCATAAGGTCACGGGAGCATGACAACCCATATTTTCACAAGCAGAGTCCCCCATTGTCAACCCTGGTTTGAGTTCTGGTGAAGCCTGGTGTAGCTCCTGTTTTGGCTGTTTCCGAGTATTTTCAGTCTGCTCACTCAGTCGGCTAATGTCCCCGTGACCACTTTGCTGCTCTCTGATTGGTTGCTGAACGAACGTCCCAAGGAAAGGATGAGCAGAATTTATCTCCTGTGCGCGTTGATTTTTTGCTCTTGCTCCTCCCCTTTGACTTTCCTGCCAAGTCTGTGCGTCTCTACTGAACAGTCTGTGCGTGCGTGCCAAGAGGTCGGTGCGTTTTGACACTCGAACGTGCATCACCATTGACTTTGCATTGAAAGCAGACGCAACGCATGATCCGGTCTGAAAGCACCGTAACACAACCATTTTAATGAAAGGCAACACAAGGCCGCTGTAGCCGACACAGAGGAGGCTCAAGAGGGCGTTGTGGAAGACTCATGTGGTGGGGGGTCAGTAAGCGTTAACGTTGACCATAGTTCTGCATGACGCCAGAAATATAAAATGCCACCAGATACACAGGCCAGTCTGCCCCTGAACCATGAGAGCCCCCTGAACCCAGGAGGACACCCACTATGCTCCTCTTCCAGTCTGACTGCTTCCTGCTGACTATGGCCTTTTAGTCTGAGGGATTTACAAAGAAAATATAAACACCAGGAGCACTAAACTACGGATTTAAGCCCAAAATGGTGAGTGTGTCACAAACAGTTACTGAGCTAGAAGAGTTCACATTTACGTGTTAGGCAATAGTAGACAGAGTGTTGCAGCCAAACCTCACCAACCTCCGATTTATTTTCCAATGAGTTCATAAAAATGCGTATTACTACATACAAGTTGTATTATAATCCGTAATTTAATTGAAAACTTGAGCTCATTGATTCAGTTTGTGTATGAATTCAGGCCGTAAAAAGTGTTGAGTAGAGACTTAGCGTGACGCTAGCACTACTCCACTCACAGAACGAGGCGGCGTCCTCTAGCCTCTACAGCGCTGCTAAACACAGGAGCATGTTAGCAGAATTGGCTATAACTCCTCCTGCTGTAACTGAATACACAACAAAACAGCCCAAACGACAAAACAGCGAGGAAGAGAAGAGGGAACTAAAGCAAAAAAATTATCAAAGAAGAAATCAAGCCTGGGTGAACATTGTTAGCTTATATCAAATCCTCTGGAGAGACTTGTCTATGGGAGAGACCTGCGGGACTGTCTCGAACTATCTATGCTCGGACTACATTCGGGCGCAAAACTAGCGGTAATCTTTCAGTTATATATTTTGTGCGCAGTGTGTTGCTTTTGTACCATTTCATCAGTGATTGTCGTACAGTTTAAGATGTGCTAATGCTAATGTTAGCATATATATCAGATCGCAAATAAAACTAGATGTCTCCATGGAATGTGAGTGTAGGGGAAATAAGAAGCCTGTGAGCGAGTTAGGGGATAGTGCTAAACATTCAAACATTGCAGAAACGGGTATAGCTCCTTTTATATGGGCTTCATTGAGCTATCGGGTTAGCATTTTTAATCTGTATTATTTAATCTGTAACCCAGTCCACAGACCATGGATTTAGGGCATTTTTTCTGACCTTCTGTTTCAGCCCAAACAAACGTGGCCCGCCAACCTACAACGAGCACATCACCAAACGTCTGGCAGGCAATCCCCAGGACGCTGGAGTCTCCCACAGAGACCCAGGGACCCCTCACAGATACAGAGAGGCCAGTGCTGACCCAGGGACCCCACATAGATACAGAGAGGCCAGTGCTGACCCAGGGACCCCACATAGATACAGAGAGGCCAGTGCTGACCCAGGGACCCCACATAGATACAGAGAGGCCAGTGCTGACCCAGGGACCCCACATAGATACAGAGAGGCCAGTGCTGACCCAGGGACCCCACATAGATACAGAGAGGCCAGGGCTGACCCAGGGACCCCCCACAGATACCCTGGAACCCCCCACAGAGACCCAGGGACACCCCATAGATACAGAGAGGCACGGACAGAGTTCAGGCGTGAGCGTTCCCCTGGCCGGCCCATGGACCGGTCGGCTCCCAGGCCCCTAGACCGGCCGGCCCAGAGAGAGAAGTCCCCTGGACGCCTGCTGGAGGGGCGGGGGGCAGGGTCTCCAGGTCGGGCTATGGACCCCCGCAGAGACAGGTCTCCAGGGAGAGGCCTCGAGGAGAGACAAAGGCTCCATACAGGGTCTGGACGCACCCCCATCCCGCCCACCAAGGTAACCCCAAACTAGGCATGTTCCGATTACTATATTTTGAAGAAGGTCCTTTATTCGTCCCACAATGGGGAAATTTCAGTTTGCTACATACACATACACATCAAGGCAAGCAGCGAACATCACTTCCACGCACCTTATAGGCAAAGTGGGTAAAGTTTTGTCTCCGATCCCAAACTTCAAATTCTTTCAGATGTTGTTTCTGTGAGCACTGGATCTTCTCAGAGTACATCCCTGAGAAGATCCAGTGCTCACAGAAACAACATCTGAAAAACAAACGGTTTACTCTCAGATCTGTCAGTTAAAAAGCCAAAAATCCACTTTCACATTGCAACACTTTAACCGAGAGACATGCGTTTTTCCTCACTTTACCTGGGACAAGGCAATTAAAAACAGCTGTAATCATTGAACACCATTCTCGCGACAGATTTACTATTGTACTACGGTACAGAGTTCAGAGCAAAGGAGATTGCATCCTCAACGCTCCTATTCTGTTTGTATGCAAAATTGGAGCGGATCAATACTCAAAGGGATTTGGCTCTTAAGGAAGTCCAACACGAGCCGCTCAAATGTCTTCATAAGAACAGACGTGAGGGCCACAGGACGTGAGGGCCACAGGACGATAGTCATTAACACATGACACAAGTGTAGAACTGCAACTAACGATTATTTTGTAATCGATTAATCTATCGATTATTTTTACGATTAATCAAGTAATCGCTTGGCTGTGAATTGTGTAGAAAAAAAATATTTTTTCATCACAAAAAGCTAAAGTGGCAACACTCGAGGACGTATTGATGTCGTAAACTTAAAGTAAATGTTTGTAACAGGCTCTTTGTGCTAATTCTGCTATCTGATTGGATGAGACAGATATTCATGAAATTATAAAAACAAAGTCGGTTTTAATCAAAAATACTACATTTTCATGTCATTTTTGCTCTGTTTGAGTCCGTGTGAACCAGAAAACGATTAATCGATTACTAAAATAGTTGTCGACTATTTCAATAATTGATTAGTCGTCGATTAATCGATTAGTTGTTTCAGCCCTACACAAGTGCACACCTTACTACGGCGCCCTGACTCGGCACCATCTTGCTCATTGGTATTGTAATTTATAAAACATAATGTTTCAATATTTTACTAGATTAATTTTATATATATGGCTGGTAATTGCTGTAATGAAAAATCAAGGATCAGCCTCAGTAGTAAGAAATAAAACACTCGCCTGGTTGGTACAGTAACAAAGCTATTACCATATAGCTTAACAGTGCTAAACGCTGTCTATTGTATGGGACCCCCGCAACTGACTAGCATGCATTAAATCATAAGTAGAGGGATCACATCATCATTAGTATAGTAAAGTGAGACATGGGACAGATTTCTGAACTCCAAACATTCCCTTCTGTAGATTTACACAATGGCCTCAAATGCCAAATCAGATTTGTCGTGTTGAATGTAGCGCTACTGCTTCAACCATGTTGCATTTGTGCTGTCCGAGTTTTCTAATGTTTTAACTAGTAGCCACATGACCACCACTCTGAATCTTTACCATAACTGAGCTTTAAATTATTGCGGGCACAGTTACCGTAAACAACTGCCACTTCACAACAATAGTTGTAAAGACCGGGTGAGTGGATCGGGCGGTTTAGCCAATCCCCGATCAGTCAAAAATCATGAAATATCACCCAGATCTCAAGATTGGATCAGTATATGCCTACCCCACACCCAAGGTAGCACTCATACCCTCATTATCATCATTATCATCCCGCCCACCCCCACCAGTCAGCTACACATTGATTTGATGGTTCTTTAATGTGCTAGATGAATAAATGTGACTGGTGTGTGTCCGCAGGTCTGGGACCAGTCGTCAGTTTGAAGATTTCACACAGAGATTCAGGGTCCAGCAGTACTTTAAAGTACTCCTCACTCTGAGTACGTTTACAAAGCACTTGTTAAACTGGATCGCTCCTTTAGTCCAATTTAACGATATAGGACAGACAGATGTAAACCTGTGCTGTGACTGAGGAGTGATAAACCAGTCCGGCATGTTACTACAAAAACCAGATCTGACTGAGACAAGACCAGCAAATGTATTTAAGAGCACAGGGGAAAGCTTTACATTAGAAATGTATTCGTATTCAAGCCTCATGTGATGAAGCACACAGTCCTCTGCATGTGTTTCACTGTTTGGTTTTAAATTCCAGTCTTTCCTGTTTTTTTTCCTCTGGTCTCTCTCGCTCTCTCTCTCTCTCTCGCTCACTCTCTCTCTCTCTCTCTCTCTCTCTCTCTCGTGCTCTCTCTCTCGCGCTCTCTCTCTCGCGCTCTCTCTCTCGCGCTCTCTCTCTCGCGTTCTCTCTGGTCTCCCGGAGACTTTAAACCCGTATAAGAAGCACATGTAGTAGCTGTGTCAGGACCTTACTCCTCGCTGACCTGGTCTTGGAGATTACTGAAGTTGAAGACCTTCAGATATGTTTTTCCATTTTCATTTTTTGACTGAATTATAAATAAATATGTTCAAACACCTGTCAATCAAATGTCACAAATTTCCCCCTTCCCAGACACCTCCTGCAGCCGCTGCTCTGACCTTTGACCCCTGACTTTTGACCTGTTCAGACCCCTGACCTTTGACTCCTGTTCCGGTGATATGTGACCTTTGATCTCTGACCTGGTGGCGCTCTGTTGTTTTGTCTTATTGTTTTCTGTGGATTTTGTCACAAAATATTAAAGATTGAGGAATACGACTGTGACTGTCACTGTGGGAGGAGCCTGTGTCACTGTGGGAGGGGCCTGTGAATTTGAACTGGTCGCCAGGACTCAAGGTTGCGCTCCTTGCCTCACCTGGGAGCCTCTTCAGTTCCGGGTCCACAGCACCAGTCCTGGCTTTCTGAGTGGTTCCTTGCCGATGCAGGAAGGACAGTGTTGATCCAAGACATTTCTGAAAATTTCTGAACAGTGGTCATCCCACTTCCTATGGACCAATGCCTCCTATGTTTTTGTTATTGCATTTCCTGTGTTTGAATTGTTTGATTCTCTGATCTGTTGTTGGTGAATCCACAACTTTGTAATTTAGGACTGTGTACAGATATCAGGTCGACTGGTATTTAAATTACTGTTTTTTACAACTTTGTTCATGTCTTTCTCTCTTTTGGCATGGACCCAGAAAGAGAATTACCCAATGCTTTTGTATGGCAGCCAACTTTTGCACCATCATGTAAAGCTGTTTTTGAGATGATCTAAAACCGCTTTACATCCATCCATCCATTCATTTTCTTCCCCTTAATCCATTTCTGGGTCAGGGGGGTGGCAGTCAGAGCTGCACCCAGGACACAGAGCACCAGCCCTTCACTGATCCTCCTGCAGGTGGTGAGTCCACAGGAGCTGAGATCTTTCAGTGGGGGCTTTAGGCAAAGTGGGGTTAAGTGTCTTGCCGAAGGACACAACGACAGTAGTCATCAGTGGGAGTTGTGAAGTAGGTCTTGCGGTGGGCTTGAACCCACAACCTTCAGGCCCAAAGGCCAATGTCGCCCTCCTGTAAACCACTTTACAAGATGGTCCAAAAGTTGGCTCTTGGCCAACTTTTGGACCATCTACTTTCCAGATGTGTCAATGCTGAGGGGAGTATAATTTTTGCATCACTCTAGTTTGGCTGCTGTGGACTTCAGAAGGCTCTCGTTAAATAAATGGGGCCGGTGCCGGCTAACGCATGCACAAATACGTTTTTTAAATATTTTCCTAAGGGAGGGGCTGCCTGTGGCCATTTTGTAAAAGCCCCATTTTTTTCATCTAGTCAGTGCTAAAAACAAACAATAGTTTGAAAATTTGAGACTTTGAATTCCGACTGAAGCCACAAAGAGACCAGGGTAATACTGATCCAGACTTTGGGGAAAGATGGTCCCAAGTTCCAGACAGTGGAGGCTCTAGCATTACCACATTGTCCCACGCCTCCTGTGGTCTGAGTGGTGTCTGCAGGGCCTCTGTGGTCCGAGCGAAGTCTGCAGGGTCTCTGTGGTCTGAGCAAAGTCTACAGAGTCTCTGTGGTCAGCTGATGCCATTGTCTCTGGGCTCCTGTCCTTATGTGGTGGTTGTCGTCGTGGTTATTCTGAGAGTTCTAATCCTCTGATCTGAGAACAATAGAGCAAACACACAGCTGCTGCTGACACACCCTGACAGCTGCAGGGTTCCAGAGAAACCAGGGACCGGAGAGAGAGACCTCACTCTCATTAGAAAACAAGACGGAGCCCAGTGAGTCACTATGTGGCTCTTTGAGCTGATTGGCTGAGTGAGGGTGGGTCCTCAGGGATGAACAACACAAATCAGGATTCACCCAACGACACGCGGCCCTTTAAATAAATACAATAAAACACCATAACCCTCACCCCCCTGCCGTCCCCTCTATTAATCCCCCCCACCCACCCCAATGCTAGCGCTGATATTTATAACCCGTGGCCAGTTTAGGAAGTGACAGGTAAAACCTCAGCTTTGTCCGAGCATCAATCAAAGTGTTGGAAATATGTTCCCCGGGTACACAGCACTGGTCATGGCCAGAGTCAGGACATGGGTCAAGAGCAGAGTTCTCAGCTTGGGACCCATCTCTAGATGTTGATGCATTATACCTATTGTACGTGTGTTTAATGGTAGGGGAAACCGGAGCAACTACAGGAAACCTACCTAGACACATGGATAACATGCGAACACATAAAAAACCAGTCATGTTGGTGCCTCCTGCAGGTGACAGGCTGATTCTACCAAACTTCTGAAGCTAAGCAGGACAGGGTCTGGTTAGTACTGTGATGAGAGACCTGTAGCACCAGGAGCTGACAGACTGGTTGTGTCCTCAGGCAAGACACTTCACCCACATTAGCATGACTCTGGTGTGTTTGTGAAAGACAGAATGATGAAGGTGGTCGAGCGGCTGTATATCTTTTGTGTATTTGTTGTCTGTTCAAACGATGTCAGAACACAATTAAAAAAAAAGATCAATGCCATTTCTACCTGTCCTAATCCGGCCATAGTTTATTAATATCATCCACAGCTGTGTGTGTGTGTGTTTGTGGGGGGGCATGGGTGGTACTTTGGGGGGGCGGTGGTACTTAAAGCTCTCATCTCTGCATTGTGTCTGGATCTGTGCTCAGCTGCTGCGGCGACATGGTGAGTGTTTGTGTTTTTGGGTGGGATTTATGTTTAAAACATACTTTTCATGAAGTGATTTTCCCCTTTTCTATAACTGTAGCTGTAATGATCCTCCACTTCTCTAATCGGTCCCTCTGTGTTTCTCTAAGCTCTGCCCAGACCATAGAGCAAGTTAGAGATCAGCTAAATTGTTTATAACGGCAGCAAATCAACTGCACATCAGTGAGAGGGTTGTCTTTTGTGTTTGACTGCTGGTGTATTGCTCACAGGCACCAAAGAAGGCGAAGAAGCGTTCTGCCGAAGGAGCAAACTCCAACGTGTTCTCTATGTTTGAGCAGGCGCAGATCCAGGAGTTTAAGGAGGTACAAGTAATACTAATACTGCTGCTGCTGCTACCTACTACATGTAATACTATACTATTACTGCTGCTGTTACAATTACTGCTGCTCAATCTGGAGAGACTCGAACAGATGTAACAGGGTTTTATTAGAATTGTATATTTTGGGTTTATAGTTAATCAGTTTGTGCTAATTCATTGAATTCAATTCAATTCAAGGTAATAACATTACTATCTTACTGTTGTCTGGTATAGAAGAACCAAATGACCTTATACTTCTAAGAAGACAAGGTGAACCTTCCTAAACAAAATTACTACCACTACTACTGCTCCTACTCCTACTACTGTTGCTGCTACTGCCACTAGTATTGCTATTGCTATTACTACTATAATTACAACTACTACTACTGCTAAAGGACTGGGGCTGTGTTCTCTGTAGGCCTTCACCATCATGGATCAGAACCGCGATGGTTTCATCGACAAGAACGACCTCCGAGACACGTTCGCCGCTCTGGGTCTGAATCATCATTTATTTATACAGGTGTAATATGAGGTCTGTAACACAGGTGTAATATGAGGTCTGTAACACAGGTGTGAGGTCTGTAACGCAGGTGTAATGTGAGGTCTGTAACGCAGGTGTAATGTGAGGTCTGTAACACAGGTGTGAGGTCTGAGGTCTGTAACACAGGTGTGAGGTCTGTAACGCAGGTGTAATGTGAGGTCTGTAACGCAGGTGTAATATGACGTCTCTAACACAGGTGTAATATGACGTCTGTAACACAGGTGGAATGTGAGGTCTGTAACGCAGGTGGAATGTGAGGTCTCTAACACAGGTGTAATATGAGGTCTGTAACACAGGTGTAATGTGAGGTCTCTAATACAGGTGTAATATGAGGTCTGTAACACAGGTGTAATGTGAGGTTTTCTATTTTGAAGGCCGTCTGAACGTGAAGCAGGAGGAGATCGATGAGATGCTGAAGGAGGCTCCAGGTCCCGTCAACTTCACAGTGTTCCTCACCATGTTCGGGGAGAAACTTAAAGGTGAAACTCCTTTTCTTCTGAAATGTGTGGATTCTCTGTGTTTTTTTCTCAAATGTTTGGATTCTCTGTGTTATTCTGAAGGAGCGGATCCAGAAGAAACCATCTTGAACGCGTTTAAAGTCTTCGACCCAGAAGGAAAAGGAGTTCTACGGAAAGATTAGTGAGTGAGGAGGGAGTAGCATTTGCAGTCAGAGCTCACTTCTAAGGACAATAAAGTAATTTGTGTTTTGCTGCAGCGTAACGCAGATGTTGACAACTCAAGCAGATCGATTCTCCTCCGAAGAGGTACAGACACACACACACAGTTGTGTTGTTGTTGTGTAGCTGAGTTGTGTTGTGCTGCAGATGGAGCAAATGTTCTCCGCGTTTCCTCCAGATGTGGCCGGAAACCTGGACTACAAAAACCTGGTCCACATCATCACCCACGGAGAGGAGAAGGACCAGGAGTGAGACCAGAGACCAAACCGGGTCCAGACCTGGTCCCAAAACAAATTAAGACCAGACCCAGGACATAACCCCACAGAGACCAGAGACGGACTACAGAGACAAGCAACCTCAGCCCAGTCACCCGAGCCCAGAGACCGGAGACCCAAGCCCAGCAACCTGAGCCCAGAGCAGCAGGATCCGGAGTGAAACCAAAATAAAACAAATGTTGTTTAATAAAATGATTCGTATAGAAAATCTGCATTGAACACTATCACCTGTGATTTTGTCCTGGATCACCACCTGGTCCTGGTTTAGTCCTCTTCCAGACCTGATCCTGGTTTAGTCCTGGTTTAGTCCTGGTTCAGACCTAGTCCTGGTTTTTGTACAGTTGTCATTTTATCACGCACACACAAACACAAAGACTCATACACATAGTGCACTACCCTCCCTGTCCTCAGTGCGGCGCTTTCCTCTGGACACATGGAGGATCTGGGTCAATCATACTTTTGTTTTTGTACAAGAGTATACTCCATTACTGTTGTAGTACTGTAGTAATATTGTGATAGTACTGTAGTTGTATTGTATTTGTACTGTAGTAATATTGTAGTACTACTGTCATAGTACTGTAGAAGTACGGGATTAGTATTGTAGTCCTGTCTTTAGCAGCATGGTACAAGCAGTGACGCAGCAGCAGATGCCAGGCTCCTGTTTGCTGATTTTTAATCTGCTTTCAACACCATGCAGCCTCACATCCTTGCAGTAAAACTAACATCACATCTGGACCATCAGCTTGTCTTTGGTATATTATTAGTTTCCTCACAGGGAGAACTCAGAGTACAAGTGAACAATATGATGTCTGATGTTCTGCTCACATCCACTGGCCCCCACAGGGATGTGTCTTATTGCCCCTTCTGTACATCCTCTACACGGACGATTGTAGGTCAACTCAGCCAAACTGTTATTGGGTTAAGTTTGCTAATGACACGGTTCTCCTGTCCTTACTGTCGGCTCCATCTCCGGGTCATGGTCCTGCTCTACAGGAGTTCATCTCATGGTGTGATGACTCCCACTTAAAGCTCACTATCAGTAAAACTAAGGACATGATTGTGACATTTTCTAACAAGCAGAGGCTGAATCTTCTGCTATCAGGGGAGAGCTTGTGGAGGTGGTTCATGAGTACAAATATCTAGGAACCATCTTTCATGATATGCTCAAATTCTCAGCAGGCCATGAGAGTGGCCTATAGGATTCTGGGAGACCCTGCTCATGTTCTCTTCCCTGTGTTTGAGTGGCTGCCTTCAGGGAGGAGGCTGCGCTCGGTGGGATGTAGGACGCAGAGGAGGAAATCCGCTTTTGTTCCAACAGTGATTCAGCTGCTGAACTCGGACCCGTCATTACCCAGCGCAGTGTTAAAACGCTCCTAACATTAACTTAGTGTGTGTGTATGTATTTATGTGTTTTTTATTGATCTTTTTAGCATGTAACTTGCAACTCTCTGTGCTTTTTAATTGCCCCTTGGGGATAAATAAATTGATTGATTGAAGGCATCCCCCAAAACTGAAGGTTCAAGAGATCCAGGACCATGGAACATGGGCACTGACCCGGAGATGTCTTTAGATCAATCCAAGCCAATTACTGTATATCTCCTGTCTCAGTCCTATAATGGCATTATGTGTGTGTGGGGGGTGTATCTGTGTGCCTGTGAGTGTGTGAGAGACCCCATTTATGATCAGAGCTGTTCGCGAGATATATGCTCTCCTAATCCACAAGTACAAACATCTGAAAGAACATTGATCAGGCTCTGGTTTAGTCCTGGTCCATACATAAATCTGCTCCACTTCACTTTCATTTCACTGTAAAATATCCCCCACACTGTCATAGGCTCCTCCCACTGTCACAGGCTCCTCCCACTGTCACAGGCCCCTCCCACTGTCAGATTCTCAAAATGTATTGGGACAAACTAATCTCTTACATAAAAGGTTTACTTTTCAAAATTTGGTTTAGATCCTTTGAAGTCAATTCCAGGCCAAAGTTTGGGGGGTCTGGTCTAGTCTGGTCTCGTCTGGGTCACTCTGGTTCTGTGAGTACTGTAGCACTTATACTGGTGCCAGGAGGGAGGAGGTGTGGAGAGAGGGATATGGGAGCCCCTGACCCCCTCATCCTTTCCCTGCTCTTGTTGTTGTTGTGACTCAAATTTTGGACCAAGCTCTGTGAGGTAGGAGCAATACTTCCAATGCAACTACTACTACTGCTTCTACTAGTACTACTACTACTGCTATTGCTTCTACTACTACTACTAGTACTGCTACTACTAGTACTACTACTACTGCTATTGCTTCTACTACTATTACCGCTGCTACTACTACTGCTTCTACTTCTACTGCTGCTGCCGCTACTGCTACTAGTACTAATACTACTACTACTACTACTATTATGGCTACTACTGCTACTGCTACTGCTACCACTTCCACTGCCACTACTACTACTTATCCTACTACTGCTACGACTACTACTGTCTTTGCACTAGTTTCCGAAACACAATGACAAAACCTCTGAAAAGGGGTTGGGTGAAGCACTCCACACAGACTTGGGATTTAGGTCTTGCTTTCAGAACTCAGGACTGGTCTTGGTCTAAGGTCTGGTCTTGTGTTAGCATCTCAGGCCTGGTCTCAGGTCTGATTTGGGGTCTGGTCGGGGGTCCGGTCTCAGGTCTCAGGTCAGGTCTCGAGTCTGGGCTCAGGTCTCAGGTCTGGTCTATATTAAGGTGTCAGTGATACTCGGCTCCAGTTAAAAACAGAAAGAGTTTCACTGCCGCTCGATTTCTAAATATGTTAAAATGATGTTTTACATAATATGCAGAGCCTCTCAAAAGTATGAATAAAGCTTGAACTATTGCAAATTTTGTCATCTAAACAACCATTAAAAGATTTTGTTTACTGAAAGTTCACAGACAAGTAACAGACAACAGTGAAGAAAAATGATACATGATTTTGTTATTTTTCAAGAAATAGAAAATAGGCATGCACAAGTATTCATGCATCCATCCATCCATCCATTTTCTTCCCTTTAATCCATTTCTGGGTCAGGGGGGTGGCAGTCAGAGCTGCACCCAGGACACAGAGCACCAGCCTCTCACTGATCCTCCTGCAGGTGGTGAGTCCACAGGAGCTGAGATCTTTCATTTGGGGCTTCAGGCAAAGTGGGGTTAAGTGTCGTGCCCAAGGACACAATGACAGCAGTCATCAGTGGGAGTTGTGAAGTAGGTCTTACCGTGGGCTCGAATCCACGACCTTCAGGCCCAATGGCCAATGCTCTACTAACTGAGCTACTGTCGCCCTCGTATTCATGTAGCATTAGTTAATACTTTGTGGAGCCCCCATTAGCTGCAATAACATCAGCAAGTCTTTTGGGGTATGACTCTACAAGGTTTGTACATCTCGAGACAGAAAGTTTAGCCCATTTCTCTTTACAAAACAAGTTCTGTCAGGTTAGATGAAGAACGTTTGTGAACAGCAGTTTACAGGTTTACAATTGGATTAATGTCTGGACTTTGACTGGGCCATTCTAACACATGAATATGTTTTATGGAAACCATTTAATTACAGATCTAGCTTTTTAGTGTTTTTGTGTTCATTGTCCAGCTGGAAGGTGAATCTTTGCCCCAGCTTCAATTCTGGTGACTCTAGCAGGTTTTCCTCCAAAATGTCCGTGTATTTGGTTTCATCCGTCTTCCCAGCTATCTACAATCTTTCCAGTCCCTTCCCATTGTTTTGAGTGTTTTAAGAGCAATTTTTGCACTCAAAGAAAAGCTGGGAAATAGCTAAATGTATCATTTCGCTCTCACTTCACAGTTGTCTGTTACTTGTTTGATATTTCAGTAAAACAAACTGTACATTTATGGTTATAAACCTGACAAAATGTGCAAAACTTCAAGGTAGTATTAGTAGTGGTTGAGTGGATAGCACTCTCGCTTCTCAGCAAGAAGGTTCTGGGTTCGAATCCCGGTCAGAACAGGGCCTTTCTGAGTGGAGTTTGCATGTTCACCTACGTGTCTGCGTAGGTTTTCTCCAGGTGCTCCGGTCTCCCCTACCACTAAAAACATGTGCAATAGTTCAGGGTGAATGAGTATGTGTTTGTGAGTGCGAATGTGGGACAACGGATGGAAATTAGCCCATGTGTACAATCCGGAGTGATGTGTTCATTAACATGTACTGTCCCAACCAAATAAATACTTTCAAAAGGCACTACATCTGTGTAAATAGTAGGTGTATATACAACTATTACTACTACTCTGATCTCTGTCCTCGGGCTTAGCATGTCCTTTCAGTTTTCAGTTTCCTGGGAAACGGTCAAAGTCCCCCATCATCATGGCGACCGTCGGCTCAAACCTGTCAGAGCTCGACAAACTTCTGTTGGAACTGAACACGGTTCACGAGAGCTCAGCAGCATTTACCACAGGTTAGAGATCACACTGAGGATCGGACCGGGATCATCTCTTATGTATTAAACATGTTTCTGTTGTGTTCAGAAGCCCCTTCCCCTCGGACCTCCAGCCCTCATGTCCTTGTCACACCCCCCCACAGAGAAGCGGTGTCCTGGACCAAGGAGAGAGCGAGTGTGGGCAGCGACCTAGAGTCCGCTCTGCCCTGGGAGCCCAGGTCAGGCCTGAGCACTTTAGTGCTCAATATATCAGAGCGCTAATCCACTGAGAACACAATCAGTTACTGAGCTAGAGGAGTTTAACTTCACCATGAACGCTTTCCTAATGCTGCACACTGCACAACTGTGTCTCCAGCTCTGGTCCTCTCTTGGTCACGGAGGACTCTCTGGAGCTGATGTCCCATCCTGAAGGGACGTCCTGCTGGGCTCCACCTCATCAGACATCTCATTGTGACGATGGTCCCTCTCCTCACGGTGGTCCCTCTCCTCACTGTGGTCCCTCTCCTCATGGTGGTCCTTCTCCTCACGGTGGTCCCTCTCCTCACGGTGGTCCCTCTCCTCACGGTGGTCCCTCTCCTCACGGTGGTCCCTCTCCTCATGGTGGTCCCTCTCCTCACGGTGGTCCCTCTCCTCATGGTGGTCCTTCTCCTCACGGTGGTCCCTCTCCTCACGGTGGTCCCTCTCCTCACGGTGGTCCCTCTCCTCATGGTGGTCCCTCTCATCTTGGACCTTCCGCATCTTTAGCGACCCGGGAGCTCGACCAGCTGATGGCGTCGCTGTCAGACTTCCAAACCCAGAGTGACGTGAGTCTTCTTCTCCTCAAGTTTGAGGAAACATCACACTCAGATTTTTCAGTTTTATTAAACTTTTGCACAATGTAATTTTTAATTGATCTTTTCTCTCTTTGTTTGTCTTTCATCACATCTGCACCTTAGTCCGGGTCTCAGTCGTCTGTGAATCAAGAAGAGTTTTTACCCGCCCTTTCACAGGCCCTGCCCACTGCACCCTCACAAGCCACTCCCACAACCGCCCTTCCCTTACTTGACCTACACATAGATGAAGACAACAGCTCTTCTATAAAACCTCATAATGCCGAAGTCTCCGCCCCCTCTCCCGAAAGCCCCGCCTGCTCTCCTGTAATCCCCACCCACTCTCCCGTAATCCCCACCCACTCTCCCGTAAATCCAACCTACTCTCTTGTAAGCCCCGCTCATTCCCCCATAAGCCCCGCTCCACACTCTGAAATCACAGCGGCTCCTAGAGTCTGCAGTGCGAAACACGTCCAAAGGATATCGAGTCCCATACCCAAACCGCGCCTCTCCAGCCCGCTCACCCTACCACTGCTGAGTACTAATGCTGGTATTAGCATGGAGCTAGCAAACATGGGGCGCGCAAGCCCAATTACAATCCCACTGCTGTCTGCGCCACGCGTGTCCAGCCCTGTCCTTGCGCGTGTGTCCAGTCCTGCGCTTAGACCTCAGACTCCACCCACTGCTCAGAGTCCGGCCACTGTTCAGACTCCACCCACTGCTCAGACGCCGCCCACCATCATCAGGAAGACCTTCTCTGTGAGCCCGCCCCGCAGTTTCTCCTCGGAGCCAAAAGAGTATCTGGAGGACGCCCTGGCTGCACTGCTGCCTGACGACCACATGGAGGCGCTGTCAGAAGACGAGTGGTTTGACGACTGCCTTAGCCCCTCCCCCTGTCCCGACACTCCGGACGCCTCTCTGGAGCTACCCTCTCAGCAGCCGTCAGCCGTTGAGCGCCTGTCCGCCTCAGGGCAGGTACATCTTATGTCACATCCAGATTACGATGTTGCTCCCAACACACTCACAAATCAGCAAAAGAGAAAGAAACTAACAAACATAAGTTATTTCTGTTGTTATGTATTTTCCTTTGATACACACTGGTCCCTCGTTGTAATGCGGTTCACCTTTTGCAGTCTTGCTGTTTACTGATTTTTGTTGTGCAATTGTGTTTGATTCTCTCGCATGTCTTTCTGGCCTGTAGTACCAGGGACCAGTGTACACAGGTGTAAATGCTGCTAAATTACTTCAGAGTAATAATATTTCAAATCGTTGTACATTTTGCTGTTTATTGTGACATCATCATTAGTTCTTTTGCTTGCCAACCTCTGATCTCTGACCAGCTAAAGGCTGTGATTCGCCGGACGCAGCAGACCCCCCACGTTCACCCCATGCTCCGCGATGGCAAACGGAAAAACTCCCCAGTCCTGATGCACCGCTCGGGGTCTCAAGACCGACTGATCCAGGAGCTGCAGGGGAAGCTGGGGATCGGGCGACCGGAACGCAAGAGGAGACCACAGCGCACAGACGACTGGCTGACGGAGGGAGTCATCGTCATGTCCAACCCCCAAAGGAGGCGTGAGGAGAGGGAGGTGGACAAGGTACTGAGCAGAGGAGGCGTTAGAAGGACAGACCAGAGGGGAGGGAGGGGCGAAAGAAAGTAGATAGGTAGTAGATATGAGAGGGAAGTGAGAAAATAGAGGTGAGGTAGGGGAGAACGCACAGGGAGGTTGACAAGGACAAGGTGAGAGTTAGTAATTTATACTAAGGCCCTGTCCCAATTCTCACCCTTGCCCTTCGGTGTGAGTACCCTCACCAGCAAAGTGCCTTCCCAGTGGTGAGTGCACTCACAACATTCTCCCTAAGATTTGGGACACCCCTGGATCTAGGGGACAATATGCAAATGACGCAGCAGACGTGTTCCACGTGACACACATTATCAAAGTGTCACCACAGATGAGATCTGACACAGATATGACTTCATGAAACATAATATTTAATAGTTACTTAATGTAACTTAAGTTCTACGAATAGGTGCGTAGTCCCTTAGGACTTCGCTAGTGGGATATCACTCGTGACCCCCAGGTCACGCGCCAGAGAGATCAAAATAATTTGCTCCAATCACCAGCCACCTTCCTCTATAAATGCCCCTGCACAAGGCCGTACCCCCTCTTGAACTCTGCCAAGCCGGGCTGGCCTGATGGGCTCGTAGCTAAGGGACTACGCACCTATTCGTAGAACTTAAGTTACATTAAGTAACTATTAATTCTACGTCATGGTGCTACGTCCCTTAGGACTTCGCTAGTGGGACACAACGCGGAGGCCGTAGGAAAATGTACTCCCAGCAGGCCAGCGAAGGTGATTGGAGCTCCGCCCGAGCAAGACCCTCACAAAGTGAGAGGACTCAGGGCAGAAGAAACAAGCGTGTTACGGGGCCACTCCTACCAAGGATACCCCCACGTAACACAAGCCGTAGGTCATCCGTAGTCACAGGACGCCTCTCCCAAGAGCTCCTGACGTGGACTACCAGACCGACCACACACACAAAATGTACCGCACCTGTAGGATGCCTCTCCCAAGAGCTCCTGCACCAGGGCGGAAAATAGACCGAAGGCCCCCCTCTGGGGAGGGACCCAACGGTCTAACTCAGTCCGCTGCACTCAGCACGGAATGTTGCCTGGCCTGCCAAACGATATGCTTTTTCAAAGACATATAGTCTGGGAACGAGCTTGATCTCAGCGAATTCCCGGTGGGCGTGGTTGACAGACTGCATCAACCAATTAGATGCACACAGGATATGACGCAGCAACTAGCGGCACCCAAGCCGTTTCAGTAAACACAAAACAAGGGATGGCGGCATGTCAGCTAGTGCAAATGTAAACGACTGCTGTCGATTTTGTAACAAAAACTTAAAGATACGAGGAGTTATTAGCAACTCAAAGGTGAAAGGAAGTCCCGCCTCTCGGTGCGTGATTGGACCGATGTGGGTAAAATCGTGAAATGATAGGCTAGGAAGAGGTGTCCAGACGGTTCTTCTTTTGAACAGAAAGGAGGAGTGTCTGGCAGGCCAGGCAACACGGAATGGGCCACCGACCGGTCCGACACATCCGAAAGATAAGACCGGACGAAAGAAGAGGACGACGCCCAAGAAGCCGCACGGCAAACGTCCTCGACCGACGCCCCCCTGAGAAGGGCCGTAGAGGCCGCCATCCCACGCGTGGAATGTGACCTGAAACCCACCGGGGGGGCCAGACCCTGCGTCTGATACGCCCGCCGCACCGCCGTGGCGACCCAATGCGCCAGCCGCTGAGCCGACAGCGGGGCGCCCCTGTTCTTGGGGCCCAGACACACAAACAGCTGATCACCCGACCTGAATGACGACGTCATGGCCAGGTAATGCCTCAGCATTCTGATAGGACACAGAAGGTGCTGCCGCTCCTCCTCGGGGGAGGCATGCGGCGGCGGGTGGAAAGTAGAGCTGAAACAACTAATCGATTTAATCGATTAAAATCGATTATTAAAATAGTTGTCAACTAATTTAGTCATCGATTAGTTGCTAAATAACTTTTATTTTGCCGTAAGCGGCTCATTTCGTGCATATTTTAACTCTGCGGTGACCAAATGGTGGCAGTAATGAGCCACCGGAGGTTTTACAGCAGGAGAAGTAGCGAATAGCCAATAGCTGGCCTCCTTTTATGTCACATGCTTCGCGCACAGCTTCTCTTCAGCATACAGCAAGATGGCGGAGGCAAGCGGAGTAAGCTCGAGAAAAAAAAGGAAAAAAGCAGAAGACAAACCTAATCGAACGAAGTCATCCAAAGTGTGGGAGCACTTTACTTTGAACCTTCAAAAAAGAAGAGTAACCTGTAAACTCTGCGCTACTGACTTGGCCTGGCACGGGAGTACTACGTCTCTGCGTGAGCACCTTAAACCATCTCTCTGCAGTACTGACTGTTTGCAAAAGATGGCGCCACACTCACTGTTTTAGGCATAAAGTTGATCTTTCAAATAATTTGCACAAAGATGTAAAAAAAAAAAACATTTATCAGTTTATCAACTTAAATAAGCCTTGTTCGGGATTTTAAACTACTTCAGAAGCCCTAAGGATTTTCATGGTGAAAACATTATTGGAAATCTCCTTGTGAAATTTGCTAGAGTATGTAACGGTCAGTGTTTTGTTTTGATGGTCAACATTGAGTTCACTAAAGGATTACAAAGACATAATAAACAGCTCCAGTTAAGTTTTTGATGTGGATATGAATATGTAAAATGGTTAAAATCTCTAAAAAGTCTATGTTGAATGATGAAGGCCCTTTGTTAACAATTTACTTGGAAAAAAATTGGCAAAACTAAAATATAAGTACATAAACCGATTAATCGATTAATCGTAAAAATAATCGCCTGATTAATCGATTATCTAAATAATCGTTAGTTGCAGCCCTAGTGGAAAGCCCTAATCCTGATGACCCTCGACCTAAAGGCCGACGTGATGACCTTGGGGAGAAAAGCCGGATTGGGCCACAATTCCACCATGCCGTCGTCCTCTCCAAAGGACAGGCACGACGCATGGACGGAGAGCGCACACAAATCGCCCGCCCTCTTCGCAGACGCCAACGCCAGTAAGAGGGCCGTCTTAAAAGCGATACACTCGGGACTCGCCTCCGCCGCCGGTTCAAAAGGCGGACCCGACAGCCCCCTAAGGACCACCCTGAGGTCCCAAACCGGAGGCGTTCTCTGGAGCGGGGGCCTCCTCCTGCGCGCCCCCCGCAGAAAACGTTTAACCAACGGGTGAGAACGGGCTGTGAATCCCCCGAATCCGTCGTGACCCGAAGTAATGGCTGCCGCGAACACCGCCAAGGTAGCGACAGCCCTCCCCTTGTCGAAGAGCTCCTGTAGGAATCCCAGGACCCCCTCCAGCGGGCAACACCTGGGATCCCAGGAACGGGAATCGCACCAGACACTGAATAGCCTCCACCTCGTGGCGTAGGCCCTCACGGTGGACGGCGCCCTCGCTCCCTGAATGGTCTCCACCACCGCAGGGGGAAGACCCAGATCTACGAGGCTCCGCCTCTCAACCTCCAAACCCAGAGCCTGCGGCCGATTATCGGACGTGAAAACAGGGCTCCTGCCCCCTGGACTAGAGCCCCCGGCTCGTCCGGGAGGGCCCAGGGCTCCATCACCGCCATGCCCCTCAGGAAGGGGAACCACCGGGCATGCGGACTGTCCGGAGCCACCAGGATCACCGATCTCCTCTCCTGTTCAATCCTCCGCAGCAGGACCGGCAGGAGACGCACCGGTGGAAAAGCGTACAACAGGCCGCCTGGCCATGGGTAATGAGCCAGAGCGTCCACGCCTAAAGGCGGCTCGTCCGCGGCCCTTAAGGCGAACCAGGACGGGCACTGTGCGTTCTCTGCACTGGCGAAAAGGTCGACCACTGGACGGCCGAACCTCCGCCAGATCTCCGCAGCTACCCGTGGGGCCAGGCCCCACTCGTCCTGGAGTGGGCCCCCCCTGGACGTCCTGTCGGCTCCCACGTTCCGGACCCCCGGGACGTGGCGCGCCCTGAGAGACAGGAGGTGAAGCGCCGCCCACAGCAGCGTCACCGTCGCCATGCGATGGGGAGCGGGGGACCTGGTGCCCCCCTGCCTGTTCAGATAGGAGACCACTGTGGTGTTGTCTGAGCGCACCATCACGTGTCTCCCCTGCAGCTGAGGGGCAAAGTGCAGCAGTACTCTGTGCACTGCCTCCATCTCCAGCAGGTTGATGTGACGGGCTGAGTCCGACCAGCAGCCTCCTACAGAGCTCTGGCCGAGGACCCCCCCCATCCTTCGAGCGACGCGTCCGTGAACACCTCGACGTGAGACACGGCGCAGGCCAGAGTCACTCCGTCCCGCAATAGACCCGGAGTGAGCCAGAACCTGATGTCCGATGCTGCCCCTTGGGGAACCCAGATCAGCCTCCCCCCGTCCCGGGAGGGGTGAAGCCTGAGGCGCGAGAACCACCTCTGAAAATTTCTCATGTGGAGCAGGCCTAGCCGCACCACAGCATGAGCCGCTGCCATCATTCCCAGCAGGGACCTGAGGCGCCGAGCGGGGACTCTGGGGCCCGCCAGAACCTCCCGGGCCAGACGGGTAATATTCATCCGTCTGTCCACGGACAATGCAGCACGGAATATCACAGAGTCTAGCTGCAGACCGAGATAAACCATGCGTTGGGCTGGCTGCAGCTTGCTCTTCTCCCTGTTCACCACAAAGCCCAGACGCTGTATGTGGGACAGGACCCAGTGCGTGTGGCTCAGGGCCACTTCCCTGGATGGGGCCAGTATTAACCAATCGTCTATATAGGTTAATATTCTTACCCCCGCATGTCTAATCGGCTCCAGAGCTGCTTCCACACATTTGGAAAAGGTCCGAGGCGCGAGTGCGTACCCGAAGGGTAGACGGCAGTACTCGTAATTCCTCTCTCCCACTGCGAAGCGCAGAAACCTCCTGTGTTCTGGCACTATGGGCACGTGGAAGTACGCATCTGTCAGGTCTATGGATGTCATCCAGTCTCCTTCCCTGACACACTCGAGGAGCTGCCTTGTGGACAGCATCCGAAACTGCCGTTTGGAAATGCACTCGTTTAACACGCGCAGATCCAGAATGGGACGCACCCCGCCTGATTTCTTTGGCACTAAGAAGTAAGGGGAGTACAGCCCCCTGGTGGCGTCCTGCGGGTCTACCTCCACTGCTGCGCCTCGACTCAGCAGAGAGGAGACCTCCGCTTGTAGTGCCTCTGTCGATCCCCGTACCTGAGAGCGTACTGCCCGTACGCCTCGGAATGGTGGTGGCTTTCGGAAAAATTGCAGCGCGTAACCTCTGCGCAGAGTTTTCTCCAGCCATAGATCTGTCAGTAGGCCCTGCTCTCTCCAGATGCTGTAGAAATCTGTGAGGGGCGGAACGGGAGATGGAACACGAGACGTCACGGCCCCGCCCTCTCCTGGTGTTCCTAGCAGGGAGGGGGGGTGGCTGAAAGGGCCGGGGGGGGGGCCCTGCGTCACACCGTGAGCGCCGAGGGCGGTCACGTGTTCTGCAGGCCCGACGTCATAAGTACGGGACTGCTCACCACACGTGACTCGGCTGCTGTGCCCCCCCCTGGCTCTTGCCTCATGGAGGGGGGGGCGAGCCCCTGGAGTGGGAAACTCCGTGTTAGCCTTGTAGCTCTGCTCACCACACGTGACACGGCTGCTGTGCCCCCCTTTGGCTCTTGCCTCATGGAGGGGGGGACGAGCCCCTGGAGTGGGAAACCCCGTGTTAGCCTTGTAGCTCAGAGATGCTAACACGCGTTCGGCTGGAGCACACACATTATCACTTACCAGATCCCTCCGCCTGCCCTCTCTCCGGGAGGGCAAAACATGAACCCGTGAATCGGAGCCCGCGGCCCGCATAGCACGCTGCCCGCCCTTCTCTGGGGGCTGCAGGCCTAGCGGAGCCACGTTATATGCTCGAGAAGTAACACAATCAGAATTCAAATCATTTGACATGTTACATACCCCCAAATGAGACTCAGACAGCGAGTACTGATGAAATGCCGCACGGCTTTTATTGAAAGAATTCTTCCCACCCCGACCTCCTCTGCCATAGGGAGGTCGTCGGTGGGTGCGTTGGTCCCGTGAGCCTCCCGTGTGCCTGTCTGGGCCCGGGGGCCTCGTCGCTGGGGAACGATGAGCCACGGAGCGTGGATATGGTCCGGGGCGCCTGCCGGGCGAGCGCTCCCTGCCTCTGTCTCGGCTCCGCGCTGGTGGGCGGGCCTCGCGTCTCGCAGCTAGATGCTGGGCTAGGCTAGCAGAGTCCTTAGCTGCGGTGTCCAGCCTAGTTATCAGCGTCTGCATCTCCGGACCGAAGAGTGACGTTTGGGAGATGGGCAGGTCCAGCAGCTGCCTCTTCTCCGCCTCTCTGAGGTTCACCGGCCCCAGCCAGAGGTGTCTGGCCCCCACTTGTGCTGCTGCCATCGTGCGGCCGCCATCGACAGCTAGCGCCTGGCACATGCGCAGGATCGCTGCTGAAGTGGTCCTCGCCTGGGATAAGGTGTCTCCACTGAGCGCCTGGCCAGAAGAGAGAGACCTATCCAGGGCCCCGGTGATGAAGGCCATGTTGTTAGCCACCGCGACGACCTGAGCCGCATTGGCATAACATCTATCGTGCATCGCCAAAGACATCCTATCCCGCTCGGAGGGAAGGAGAGGTCTGGTGCCGGGCCACACGGATGCGGAGGGGTGCAGGGCCATGCGGACTGAGTCCTCTATGTCCGGGACACCACCGGTCCAGGACCAGTCCTGCACGTTACAATACATGCCGTACCCCAAAGCGGGCCTCTTGGCCGCTAGGGGCTTTGGCCACTCACGTGTCGCGTAATGGACGATCGGGTCCATACGCGGGCACAACGTGGGCTGCGCTCTCCTCCTCCCTCGAGTGGTGGCGTAACCAGAGGTGAAGTCCTCCACCCTCTGGTTCGGTTGCGGTGGCAGGGGGGCATCCATGATGGCCGCCGCCGTGGAGTAGAGCCCAGGCATGTGGTCCAGCGGGAAGCGGTCCGGCTCCGGGTTGGACACCACCTCGTCCAGCGTGAGGAGAGAGCAGACCTCCGACACCTCTCCGTCCTCGCAGTCACCCCACTCCGCGGGCACGGGTGGAAGGTCGAGGGGGGCCCAGTCAATCACAGACTCCTCGTCCTGAGAGGAGTCCGGACGGGGCGCTGTAGCGGCGAAGAACGCGCGCCTGCGTTCACTCTCCTCCCTGGGGAGAGCGAGACACGAGGCGCAGGTGGCGCTCAACGCCGCATGGCCCGAACCCAGGCACACGAAGCAGCTGGAGTGCTGGTCCTTGCGCTGGAGCTTGACCCGACAAGTCGAGCAACGACGACGTCCGACGCCGGATGGCGAAGGGGAACTCGGACGAGCATCAGAAGACATCTTTCCTCAGGTAAATTGAAATGTAGATCTCAATCGGCGCCAGAGTGAAAGAGGGGGTACGGCCTTGTGCAGGGGCATTTATAGAGGAAGGTGGCTGGTGATTGGAGCAAATTATTTTGATCTCTCTGGCGCGTGACCTGGGGGTCACGAGTGATATCCCACTAGCGAAGTCCTAAGGGACTACGCACCATGACGTAGAATTACTAAAATGAGACGTTTTTAATTCTATTTCATATGAAGATTTGCTATAATTAGGAACAGAACTGATGCACATCACGCACACAGAGGCAGACACACACGCACACACAGACACACATGTGCACACAGAGACACACATGTACACACACAGAGGCAGACACACGCACACAGACGGACACATGTACAAACACACAGAGACAGGCACATGCACATACACGTACGCGCACAGAGATGTACGCGCACAGAGACAGACGGGTACAGCGGCGGTCCCGCGGATCACAAAGCAAACTGTGTCAAAGCGATGCTCTGAACTACAACATGGATCTATAATAATAACATGAATCCACGTCTCTGAAGCCTCAGTGAACGTCACTCACTGCGGCCGCTTCGGGAGCGAACGTCTCCGCACATGGCACCAACACACGCTTTAATAACTAACTCGCACACGCTTTGGAGCTTGCTCATGTTCAGCACAAACTTGTGCGCGGGTGTTTCATGTTGTTTTCTTTCATTGTGGCGCGGATTTGCCCGACAGCTGCTTTACCAACAGCTATCGTACTGCATCATAGGATCACCCTCGCACGCAAGTGATCTCCGGACCTTACTTGCGCTCAAGGGTGGTGTTTAGGGGTGTGAAGGCCCTCGCCTCTTCTCCCTAAGTATTGGGACACCCACTCCCGCGGGCACACGCAAACTCTAGGGCAAGTGTGCTTTTTAAGGGCAAGGGTGAGAATTGGGACGGGGCCTAACTCTCAGGTGGTAATTCATACCCAGACTGAGCTTGACCTCGGACTGGAAAAAAACCTGGTTCTGACCTTGTTCTGGTTTCTACTCAGATCATCATCCCCCCAGAGTCTCCCGCCCCCCAGAGGAAGGTTCAGCCCCCACGTCCCCCAACACCTCCTCCACCCAAGGAGCTTACACCTCCTCCTCCCCCCACCACACCTCCTCCACCAAAGCAGCCTGCACCTCCTCCTCCCCCCACACCTCCTCCACCCAAGGAACCTACACCTCCTCCTCCAAAGGAGCCTACACCTCCTCCACCCAAGGAGCTGACACCTCCCCCCACACCTCCTACCAGAGACCCCACACCTCCTTCACCTAAGGAGCCTACACCTCCTCCCAGAGAGCCTACACCTCCACCCAGAGAGCCTACACCTCCTCCCAGAGAGCCTACACCTCCTCCCAGAGAGCCTACACCTCCACCCAGAGAGCCTACACCTCCTCCCAGAGAGCCTACACCTCCTCCCAGAGAGCCTACACCTCCCCCCAGGCAGTTCTCCTGTGTGAGCTGCCAGACCGATGACAACCCCGCTTTCCCACCACTGCAGGCACGACCGGCACGACCTGCACGACCGTTGGGATGCCTCAGTTTATGTCTGCTGCTTGTGTCTTGCTGTGGCAGAGTGCTCAGTTTCCTGTATGTCTACCTTGTGACAAACGAGGGTCTTACTCTGACCAAAGACCAGAGAGGCTGAGGCAGGGTAGGTCTGACTTCAGACCAGAGGCACTGAGGCAGGGCCAGTGCTGACCTAAGACTAGTGGGACTGAGGCAGGGCCAGGTCTGACCTAAGACTAGTGGGACTGAGGCAGGGCCAGGTCTGACCTAAGACTAGTGGGACTGAGGCAGGGCCAGATCTACAGAGCACCTTGATACACTATACTTTTTCTGTTTGGCCATTTGCATTTTTTGTGTGTGTGTGTTTCTTAAGCATTTATGCGTCTATTTTTCTCCGCCCTCAGTGTTACTTTGATATAGGGCGGGTATTCACTATGCCCATCTCACTCATGTATGTGTGTGTGTGTGTGTGTCCCCCTGTGTTTCCATGTGTGTTGCAGACACAGAACCCTCCCTTGCTCAGCAGTCTTCAGGGAGGACTGACTCGACTCGGGCTTCAGACTGAGGCCAAAGGAGTTTGTGCAGCTTGCAAGAAACCCATTGTGGGAGCGGTACGAGCAAGCCCGGGATATGTACGGGGTTATTTTAAGGAACTCCAGAGGTCAGGGGTCCTGAGGTGTGGGCGTGGGGACCATAGACTGAGGGCGTGGCCTGGCCATCGTACAGAACCACAGTTGCAAACGGTTACAGCGTCAGATTACTTCACAGAGAGACCTTCAATATGAGGCTTTGATAAGCTACCGGGTTAGCATTGAGCTACTGGTTTAGTATTAAGCTAGCAAGGTAGTCTTGAGCAAGCGGTTTAGCATGTATCTAGCAGGTTAGCATTGAGCTAGTGATTTGGCATTGAACTAGATCAGGGGTGGCCAACCAGTCAGAGACTTAGAGCCAATTTTTTTTTTACTGCTTTACAGCAAAGAGCCACATCACACAAATGTGCACAACATAAACATCACCCCAACCCTTGTGCACGTACGCACACGTGCACGCACGCACGCGCACACCTCTGCTCAGACAGATGTATTGTAAATGTCATCAACATGATAATGACAGAAATTGACTCGTACAGCACTAAAGGGCTGGACTCGACTCTCCCCGGTTTGCGGGCGCTTCCACCGCTCGCTTCAGCCGCTCCCCGGTACTTTTTATTAATGGTTTGGCCCTGGTTCTAACCGGGCGAGTCGATACCAGAACAACATCACGTCAGCGAACATCAATTATGATTCCGAAATGAATGCTTTCAATCTCTAACCAAGAAAAAAAATCGAGTTTCAACCCAGTATTCAGCAGAAACACAACTGTCTTTATCGAACCATGATTCACTCTGACTGCGTTTAGTAAAAGATATAGATTTGACACATAACACCAACACCACTTTAGCTGATTTAGAACCACAGACACAGTATAAGACCAGACACTTTTGCATTTGATTGAAGACAGACACTCACCGGGCAGAGTTGGCTTGTCTCCTGGTGTAGCTGGTGTTAGCTGGTTTTAGCATGTTAGCCGGTGTTAGCCGATGTCCGTAAATTTAATCCATTTGGTCAAACCACCTCCAGACTTTTCGGTTCTGCCTCTACTTCTGCGGCTGTGATCTTTCATTTCACGGTTGTCATTTTTAAGCTTTTAACTTTTCTCTGCACTGTGATGTCCGTGGGAATCACGAGCGCTAGCTCCAAAAACACCTTCTGGTTTCTGGTGGAACCATCGAGATCACGCTGGTGTCCTCTCCTCAAACTGAGGAAGGTGTTGCCCTCATCCAGCGACCAAGGAATTGTTTTCCGTACGGACGTCATGCGTCGAGGCAACATGTTGTTTGTTATGATATTTGCAGCAGCTGAGGTAGCAGCTGCAGAGTGATTGACAGCGCATCTGACCAATCGGAATTGACGTTCGCCGACGTCAGATTGTTTTGGCGGCCCGGCTAGTGGAGTGAAGTCGGCCTTTACTATGGGTCAGAACTACATAGGGAATGAAAGGCAGCACCACCACCGAGGCGTTGTGAAAGCCAGAGAGCCGCACGGAACCAGCCAAAGAGCCGCATGTGGCTCATGAGCCGCGGGTTGGCCACCCCTGAACTAGATGGTTAGCATAAAACTAGCAAATTAGCATTGAACTTGCGAGTTAGCAATAAACTAGCAGGTTAGCATGGTCCATCCATATACAATCCGAGGGTGCAGTAAGACCTGTTGCCTCAATGCGATTTATTGTGATGGAAAGATGTCACAGATCCTCCCCTCTCCTGCAGGGAGGACATGTGACAGTTCCTCCCCTCTCCTGCAGGGAGGACATGTGACAGTTCCTCTCCTCTCATGCAGGTGGCGACTGCAATGGGGCAGATGTTTCACCCGGACCACTTTGTTTGTTCTCACTGTGAGGAACAAATTGGTTCCAGAAACTTTTATGAACGCGACGGACTTCCGTTCTGTGAAGAGGACTATCTCCTGCTGTTCTCCCCCCATTGCGACTACTGCAACGGGCCAATCTTGGATGTGAGTCCTGCTGCTGCTACTGCTACTGCTGCTGCAACTACTGCTACTACTAGTACTTCTGCCACTGCCACTACTACTGCTTCTGCTGCTACTGCCACTGCTACTGCTGCTACAACTACTTCTGCTGCTACTGCTGCCGCTGCTGCAACTACTGTTGCTGCTGCTACTGGTACTACTGCTTGTGCTGCAACGGCCACTGCTACTGCCACTACTACTGTTGCGCTTGTTGTTATTCTAAAAACATGTAAACATATGATTAAACAGAAGGTGGTGACAGCGTTGGAGAAGGCATGGCATCCGGAGCATTTCTTCTGCGCTCAGTGTGGAGAGTTCTTTGGACCTGAAGGTGAGGATCTGGGGGGTTCTTGAGATATATACCATAGAGCCTGTTTCCTTATATGGCATTTGTATAGTGGGCATTAGCTTCGTGCCTTAACAGGGGTAGACCGTTGCAGACGTGTTACTAAAGCAAGCTGGAGGTTCCCGTGAATGAAGGCTCCCCGTGACATATTAGTCTGGCCATCCTTAAACTCCAGTCAATTATTATTTCCCTACATGTACATCTGGGTCTGGTCCCAGTGGGTGCAGTTACCTCGGTTGTATCCCATTCGACCAATCAGCGAGCAGGAGAGGCGGGTCAAGAGCTTGCGCCAGATTTGCTGGTTGTAGTTTGGCAATGGAGGAGAATACGATAGTAAAGTAATCCGTTCTGGTTCGGCTCCAAATATCAATAAATTGAAGCCGGAGCAAGAAAATTGTTTAGAAGATGTCATTGCTGGCAAAGATTTTGTGGCTGTACTCCCCACAGGCTCCGTTGATGGCAAAGGGGATGGCTAGGCTAAATGCTAGCAACTCACTCAGACGCATTATATACATCATGTCAAACTCAGATTTAGTCGTTTCAATCTGCAAAAGGAGTTAACCCCTCCCCCTGTTTACGGAGATCAATGGAGCATCTCCAGACCTTAGTACGAAATTAAATTTGTACAATGTAGTGAGACAAGGCTAGCTCCATATTGGTCAATCCTCAAATGGTCCATACCTGGATTTACAAAGTAATATCACGATATCACGGAAAAATGGCACCGTGGCAAGAGCTCCTGGTGCACACTGGGTAGTCTTAAACAGTTTTCCCATGTGGTTTTACTACAAATGGCAAATAATATCTTTTATCTGGTATATAAACACTAGGATCACAGAGAGCGCTAAACCACAGATCTCTTCCCAAAAAGGTGAGTGTGACACAAGCTAGAGAAGTTTAACTTTACATGTAAGTTAATTCTTGGGTTTCATTAACCTGGCCTGTAGGGGGCGAGGAGCAGTTGGAACACGGAAGAAACTCTTGTCTTTCTCTCTATGCGCGCGCGATTGCTACAACCGTACACCGCACAAAAAGATAGCATTTTGACTGAAGACTGATGGCTAAGATATTGGCGCTTCTTCTACTATATTTCCGTGTATATACCCGGCAGACTGCATTGCCAGGGTACGTAACGTATGTCATTCGTGCCACTGCCCCGATGTCATATGAAACCCAAGAATAGGAGCCAGAGTGAGTTGGAGCCAAACTTCACCATGAACACTTTACTATTGGGCTTCATTGAGCTAGCGGATTAGTGATTCTGGGTGTTGTATTGCTGAAGACATATTTAACCCTTATGCCCCTCCTCAGGGTTCCACGAACGGGACGGCCGGCCCTACTGTCGGGCAGATTTCCTCGACCTGTTTGCACCAAAGTGCAGCGGCTGCTCCAAACCCATTCTAGAAAACTACATATGTGCCCTGAGCACTCTGTGGCATCCAGAGTGTTTCGTCTGCAGGGTCAGTGTTGCTACTGTTACTACTACTGCTGCAACAACTGCTGCGACTACTGCTGCAACAGCTACGGCTGCTATTATTACTGCTACTGCTTCTGCGACTGCTGCTGCTACCCTGGTTACATGAGTGCTTGTTGCTATGGCCACTAAATTTCCTGTTGCCCTGGTTAAATGTGTGCTTGTTGCTATGCTCACTAAATTTCCTGTTGCCCTGGTTACATGAGTGCTTGTTGCTATGGTCACTATATGATTGCTGCTCTGGTTACAGGAGTGCTTGCTGCTATGGTCACTAAATTCTTGTTGCCTTGGTTATATGAGTGCTTGTTGCTATGGTCACTATATGCTTCCTGCCCTGGTTACAGGAGTTGTTGCTACGGTCACTAAGTTAAGATTTCCCTGGTTACATTAGTGCTTGTTGCTATGGTCACCAAGTGTCCGTTGTCTTGGTTACAGGAGTGCTTCACGCCCTTCGTTGATGGCACGTTCTTCGACCACGGCGGGCAGCCGCTCTGCGAGGAACACTACGCTGCGCACCGAGGGACGCTGTGCGCAGGATGTGAGCGTGCTATCAGGGGGCGCTGTGTCACCGCCATGAACCGCAAGTTCCACCCAGAGCACTTTGTCTGCGCTTTCTGTCTCAAACAACTGAACAAAGGGACTTTCAAGGAGCTCAGAGACAAGCCCTACTGCCACAGCTGCTTCCACAAGCTGTTCAACTAGAGATAGGACCCTGAAGGCCCCTGAGGTGTGATAAGGTTGATGCGGCTGCAGCAGCGGCTGGTCCCTGTGGTTCAGCGGCAGATACAGTGTGGTTTCATGTGTTTCTGACAGTTTTTATTTTTATTTTAACTCCTTTAGTAAAGCATTTTGACAAAGGGGCGGGGGGGCAGCTAAACACAACTGCAGATCACAAACGTCTTAAACCAGTGCTGTTTTTCGGTTTGAGTTTGAAAATAAAGAGTTTGAAGAAAGTAAAACTGTGTAAAATAAACACTTTATTGTAAATAAGAAATATGTAAAATAACACAAGAACTAGACCTGCTTTAGTCCTGCTCTAGTCCTGCTTTAGACCTACTTTAGACGTTCCTTCAGTCCGGTCTCAGCCCAGGTGGACACCGTCGTTGGGAGGAGGTGCAGACAACCACAGCTCAGCAGCTCTCTTTCAGCTCCATCTGACTCCTGATGCGCCTCCTGGGTTTGGACCTGACGCAGCTGTTGAACTCTGGAGAGGAGTCGGGAGGGAGGACACCTGCGAAGGTCCTGTAGCTCCTTCATGTCCAGCTGCACTAGCGGAACTCCGGGGAGGTGCAAGCAGAGGAGGTGCAGATGTGGGAACAGCTCAAGGAGCAGAGACACAGAGTCCAGGTCAAGAGGTCTGAGAGGAAGCAGCTGCAGGTGCTGAAAGAGGAGGAGTCAGGAGTCAGGAGCAGCTGAAAGAGGAGGAGAAAGAGTAAGGAGCAGCTGAACGAGAGTAAAGGGGAGTGTGGAGCAGCGGAAAGAGGATGAGTGAGGAGCAGCTGAAAGAGGATGAGTGAGGAGCAGCTGAAAGAGGATGAGTGAGGAGCAGCTGAAAGAGGATGAGTGAGGAGCAGATGAAAGAGGATGAGTGAGGAGCAGCTGAAAGAGGATGAGTGAGGAGCAGCTGAAAGAGGATGAGTGAGGAGCAGATGAAAGAGGATGAGTGAGGAGCAGATGAAAGAGGATGAGTGAGGAGCAGCTGAAAAAGGAGGAGGAGTGAGGAGCAGCTGAAAAAGGAGGAGGAGTGAGGAGCAGCTGAAAGCCATATTTCACTAATTACAATTTAAAATGTATCTCTGATATATAGAGATATAGAGGAAGATATATACAGTGCCTTGCGAAAGTATTCGGCCCCCTTGAACCTTTTGCCACATTTCAGGCTTCAAACAATCAACAACAAGTGGGACACAATCGTGAAGTGGAACGAAATTTATTGGATAATTTAAACTTTTTTAACAAATAAAAAACTGAAAAGTGGGGCGTGCAATATTATTCGGCCCCCTTGCGCTAATACTTTGTAGCGGCACCTTTTGCTGCAATTACAGCTGCAAGTCGCTTGGGGTATGTCTCTATCAGTTTTGCACATCGAGAGACTGGAATTCTTTTCCATTCTTCCTTGCAAAACAGCTCGAGCTCAGTGAGGTTGGATGGAGAGCGTTTGTGAACAGCAGTCTTCAGCTCTTTCCACAGATTCTCGATTGGATTCAGGTCTGGACTCTCGGCCATTCTAACACCTGGATACGTCTATTTGTGAACCATTCCATTGTAGATTTGGCTTTATGTTTTGGATCATTGTCCTGTTGGAAGATAAATCTCCGTCCCAGTCTCAGGTCTTTTGCAGACTCCAACAGCTTTTCTTCCAGAATGGTCCTGTATTTGGCTCCATCCATCTTCCCATCAATTTTAGCCATCTTCCCTGTCCCTGCTGAAGAAAAGCAGGCCCAAACCATGATGCTGCCACCACCATGTTTGACAGTGGGGATGGTGTGTTCAGGGTGATGAGCTGTGTTGCTTTTATGCCAAACATATCGTTTTGCATTGTGGCCAAAAAGTTTGATTTTGGTTTCATCTGACCAGAGCACCTTCTTCCACATGTTTGGTGTGTCTCCCAGGTGGCTTGTGGCAAACTTTAAACAACCAACTTTTGTTGGTCTTGGTAGATTTGCAGTGGTCTGATACTCCTTCCATTTCAATATAATTGCTTGCACAGTGCTCCTTGAGATGTTTAAAGCTTGGGAAATCTTTTTGTATCCAAATCCGGCTTTAAACTTCTCCACAACAGTATCTCGGACCTGCCTGGTGTGTTCCTTTGTCTTCATGGTTCTCTCTGCGCTTTAAACAGAACCCTGAGACTATCAAAGAGCAGGTGCATTTATACGGAGACTTGATTACACACAGGAGCATTCTATTTATCATAAGTCATTTAGGACAACATTGGATCATTCAAAGATCCTCACTGAACTTCTGGAGTGAGTTTGCTGCACTGAAAGTAAAGGGGCCGAATTATATTGCACGCCCCACTTTTCAGTTTTTTATTTGTTACAAAAGTTTAAATTATCCAATAAATTTCGTTCTACTTCACGATTGTGTCTCACTTGTTGACTCATGACAAAAAATTAAAATGTTATATCTTTATGTTTGAAGCCTGAAATGTGGCGAAATGTTGAAACGTTCAAGGGGGCCGAATACTTTCGCAAGGCACTGTATATATCTCCCTCTCAGTTTGTCTATTCTGTCATCCAAGCACGAGTCTCGGTCAGAGTCTCAGTGGGAATCTCAGCCTGAGTCTCAGACCAAGTGAAAATACCCTGCTGTCTGCAGTGTGTAGTGCGTCACCTGCAGCTGGGGCAGATGTGTGGACAGAGTGTGGAGGTCTTCAGAACGGACGGAAAGAGCATGCAGACTCAGGCGGGTCACAGACGAGGGAATAAACTGGAGAAAGCTCTGCAGGGGAGGTCCATTCTCCAGGAGCAGAGCAGAGAGGGAGGAGGAGGCGAGTGAGGAGAGGTCCTTCAGCCAGGCCACCAGAACCTCCAGGAGATAAAGCAGGCGCTGCTCCTCAGACTGCAGCAATCACACACACACAAACAGTTTGTGCTCTGACTTTCTCTTTTGGCTCATTGTCCTGTAGGAAACACCTCCCATCAGCTTTGACGCACTCACCTGTCCTTGCTGAAGAAAAGCAGCCCCACAGCAGGATGCTGCCTCCATAATTGACAGTGTTAGTCATTCATACAAACCAGATTTATGGAATATGACCCGGTCCCATTTACAGATACCCCCAGATGAGCTGTGTGGGGAGCTCCTCCAGATTAACCATGGCCCTCGTGTCTGCATCTGTGATCAGTGCTGTCCTTGTTCAAGCTGTGAGTTTGGGCAGACAACCAGGTGTTTGTAGATTTTCAGTGGTGCCATTCTCTATACATCCCATTAAAGTTGTAGACACAGTTAACACAATGCACCATCCCCAGTGTCAGATATGTGGGGCTGCTATTCTTCAGCAGGGACACGGGCACACACGGCTGGGCCCAAAACATGAAGCCGGAGCTTTTTGATTTAGTTCATCAATATTATGAGATCGTCTTGAAGTGATGGTCTGGACTTTGTCAGAAAAAAGAGAGAGAGACATGATTTGAAAAAAAAACTAACTAAGCTCCCTCGCCCTTCTTTCTGATTGGTCTGGAAGCCGCGCCTACTTTTCTGTGCACGCGCCAGGTCAATGGTCTAAGACGTGCGGAGGAGAGATTTTTAATTTAAATATTCAAATATTTAATCAGAATTTATTTATTATACAGCTCCTCACAGCCGCAGCGGAATGCTCCATTGATTTGAATGTAACTTCAAAACGTTCTACCGATCATTATTTCTTGATAACGGACCTCAGTCTCAAACCAATAAGGACTGCTGCCCTTTGGCAACACACTCTGTGCTTGTAATCCAGGTGTGTAAAATACTAAGATTACTCTGGACAGTAGTTTGCACACTTCGTAACAACGGGCTTTCAGCGCCTGTCACTTATTACTTCTGTCTGTGCGAGAGAAGCTAACGAAGCTAGCCACGCTCAATAACACAAACATCAATCAATCAACACATTTAAATGTTAATCAGAGAATACATTATACATATACATTCTTAATACACATGCACGGAGGTTTTCAGAATTATCTGTCAACTTTTTCATGACAAAAATCAAACGCGGTAAACCCGGAAGTAACTATTAACAATAGTAGAACATTTTAGGACACATTTGCAGAAGATCTGATTATGGATTTAGGTTAAGTTTATATTTGGGTCACTCACGCTGATGTTCAGAATTCTTTGTTCAGTTTTCATGTAGTTCCAGAGAGTTCTAGTTTAGTTAGCTAGCCTAGCTGTTACCTGTCTAGTCACGTTACAATCAAACCTTTGGGAACTATTTTATAAATATCATTTAAAAAAGATAATGCCCATTACAATATTAATGGCTGTCTAATATTCGTTCAAATATATATATATATATATATAAATAAAATATTTGAATTATATACGAGCGCGATGATTGACAGCCCTTGGCCTCACTTGAATGGTTAAAGCAGTGGCGGCCGGCCAATAGAGGGCGCTAGGGCGCCGCCCCACCACTCACAACTTGCCATGTTACCTTGAATAAAACGTTAAAAAAAATAATAACATTAAAATATTTCGAAATTTATGTGTGTTTTATTTCAGATGTGGAAGAAATACTTTATAGTTTATGCTGAGTTGGATTGATTAAGCTCATCAGCGTTGTCTGTGTCGGACTGAGGACGTATTTCCGCCTCAGGGCGCAAAAGATTGCGCCCTGAGCCGTCTATGGACTCTCGTTAAAAGTTGTACATGCGCAGTAGCTCCTCTTCAATGCAAGAGATAAGACGATTTGGGGGCGCAGGAGAAGTGCGCCCTGAGGGGGCGGGATCGCCCGCGACCTGTACTGTCACTGTCTGTGACGTCCGTTTACAGTGATTGACAGGTCAAGCTGTGGGAGTTTGAGACGAACGTAAAGAGACGCAAAATGGAGAACGAGAAAAAGAATAATTCAGTTAGATCACTCAAAACAATACCGTTTGAGAGAAGATCATACCAGGAGAAGGTTGAGGTTAAAGAGCTTGGACCTGATCAGCCAAATATTACCATTGGTCAGCAGTCCAGCGACAGGGGGAGACGGTACACTCGTACTTTTTCCAGGACCTGGTTCAGCGCCAAATCTTGGCTAGCAGCATGTAGCGAGGCTAATGCTTTATTTTGCTTTCCATGCCTCTTGTTTCAAACATCAGGATCTGACCCAGCATGGATCAAGACAGGTATGACTGATCTGAAGCACTTTTTAGAAAAGAAGCATGAGCAGACTGGTATCCACATGCAAAATGCCCTCAAATTAGCTATGTTTGGGAAGATAAATATTTCATCCCAGGCTGCTGGATGAAAGCTACAGGGTAGGGATCAGAAAGCATCCCTACCCTGCTGATATATATCTAGTCATCATATTCATAGCCCCCCCAGTAGAAAATTCCACCAGCCGCCACTGGGTTAAAGTGGACGGCATCGAGGATTTTGAGCTATAGCTAAGAGAAGAGAAGAAGGGACTTACCCAAAATGTTATAACTCATAAAATTACTTATTTTATAAATCAACATTTAAGCCCAGGAGGTCAATTTAATAAAATTCTTAAAATGTGTAATTCATTTAGAGTTATAGAGATTCACTTTGAATCACATAAAGCAATGCGCACCTGTCCGAACTGCACACGCACGCTCGGGTGTGGTCTCACTGGCGCTTTGAACATCACGGTGAGACTCCTCAGAGATGACAGATTCTTCATGAGGTCAAGAGGAACGTCTGATGAGGAATCAAGAGAGAGGAGCTCCAGGCTGAGGAGGGGGTGGGGGGAGACAAGAGGGAGGGACAGGGGGGAGGGACAGGGGAGTGTAGAAAAGGTGGGGGCCACACACAGAGACAGGTACCTCAGCTCAGGCAGTTGCGCGAGAATCTTGTGCACAGAGCTCAAGTTACTGTGTCCGTGGAACGCAAAGTAGCGCAGCTGCGTGAGTGCGCGCAGTCGGACTAAAGCCGCAGAGTCCAGGTTTGTGAGGCCGCACTCGCACATGTACAGGTGCGTGAGCCGGGAGGGCAACAGCTGCAGCAGGTGATGTAGCTCCATGTGCAGAGTGCAGCGTGTCAGGTACAGGCGCGTGAGGTGCGTGAGGCCACTACACACGTCTGTCCCGCAGGGCACTGTAATATCACACAGGCTCAGTGCGCGCAGATGTGGTAGTTCAGCTGTGAGGCGTGTGAAGCACGGCGTGCGCAGTGCGGCGGATGACACTCTCCATCTGCGCAACATGCGCCAGAAGCTTGCATTGTATGAGTTCTTCTTCAAGGCATTCAGGCGCAGCGTCCAGCGCCTCCACAGGCCGCAGGAGTCCACTACACCACACATGTGTTTACATGTCACACGCACACGCAGCCGGTCCGCCACGCACAGGTGCGAGAGGACAAGGGTCCACACTTCATCTGGGAGCGCAGTCACAGAGAGTGCAGTCACTGAGCGTGGCGCTGAGCGCGATCCACGCCAACTCATGTTAAACACAGTTTCGGGACAAAAATGCGTTCTTTCCCCTTCTTAGATGAACAGCTGCATCTGAAACAATGCATTGTTATTACACAGTCAGTCATATACATATATATATATTACATACATATGTATAAATATACATAATAATAATACTGTAAATATCAATATAGAGTACCTTACGACACTGTTGCTGTGGTTGAACCACTGTAGTCTGTATTTTCTGTAGTCTGCAGTGGAACCATGGAACTAAAATACAATTATAATACCATTATAATAATCAGACTCTCGGGTTGTCCACAGAGAGTACAGTTACAGTAATAAATCCACGGTCAAAACCATGTGCTACTCCTGCACCCGGAAGCCGCGGAACAGTCACATGACCTCACAGGTTTGTCAGAAGTATGTTCATTAACGCTACCGATTCCACGATTCTCACCTCGAATCTGCACATGTGCCTTACAAACGCATGTGCAGATCCCTTAAATATGTTTTATTTTATTTTAAATTATAATTCTCAATTTGACTGATTCAGTGTTTATCCAATCGGCGCTCATTGTGTCACTGCTGTACTGTGATTGGCTGTTGCGGCTGTATATTGAGCATCAAGTCCCGCCTCTGTCTCTTTCTTCCACGCGTCCCTCGTGAGAGGTAAGATCGAGGCGGCTTTTAGCACGCTTTATTCCTGTTTTAGCCCAGTTTATACCTGTTTTAGCACAACTTGACCCAGTTTTAGCACCGTTTCAAGGCATGCCTCTGCCAACCGGGTCCTTCTGGCTGGTCACCGGTGTGGGAGGGCCGTGAGCCTCCGCGGAGAACATCCTCGTGAAGGGCTCTGGCTAACACACTAAACTCTTCGTCTCGGCCTGAGGACTAACTCCAGTGCGAGGGATAATTGCTTTTAAGACGTGCCATGTATTCAAATAAACATGATTGTCAGGTTAATATTTGGAATTTGGAATATTTAGCCTGCTCCAATGTTAGCTTTAGCGGCTAATGCTCAGGCCCTCCATTCACCGAAGAAATGAAGTGTTCATTTCTTCTGTATGGATTTGTATTAAACCCTCAGTACTCTTCACCCAGATTTACCACTATTAAAGGTTTAAATAGTTTAAGGAGGTAAAGTACTGTACTTGACTGACTACAACTTATTAATTCAACTTTATTTTTGGCCATAAGTTTGGTTGGCCAGGCCAGATGCACTGCCTAATAACTCTTATAGCAAGACTATGCTGACTTTCATTTGTACATGAATCTGTAGCGATTACGTAACAAACTTTGTTATAATGAAATTTGAGCAGCTTTGCTCCTTCAGCCAGTTTCACACTTGTTTCAGTCAGAAGTGTTGTACTAAACGTCTTTGACTCAGGAGTCCTGTGTTCTGTTATGAAGTTAATCTGTGCTGATTAAACACTAAACTACAAACTTCAGATGTAACATTGTCAGTGTTTATTATAATCCTTAATGAATCTAAGATGTGATTTTCATGGTAACTGAGCCACACCGGCCTCCAGACTTGCATGAGTCATGTCCCTTGTCTTGGAGCCCTTCAGTATATCTCTCAGATAGTTTTAAACGGCATCCATCAGCTGTTTGAACACTTCTCACTGGCTTACTGGTCTCTCCTCAGATCTCTTGTCTTTAAACCGTCTGAGAACGATCCTTGGCTGCACTGCAAAGATGCCCAGGGAAGACAGGGCCACATGGAAGTCCAACTACTTCATGAAGATCATCGTAAGTGCCCCTACTGCTGATCCAATGTCTTATTTTGCGGTCCAACAGCTTAGATTGTACAAAGTGTAAAACTGCAGTAGCTGTAGATGGCACAACAGCTGTCAATACTTTAATGTGACATCACCACATTTCAGACCATGTAATGTAACTGGTCTGAACCGCAGTCCCACATGATGGGCTGGAGGCTGGTTTTGGGTCCATGTAAAGTGCAGGTCATCTACTGGTCAGCTGTGTGGTGCTGTCCGGTCGTTCCCCCTGCAAACATCAACTGTGTCCTCGCTATCTCTGCCCGTGACTGAGTGACAGGCTGAGACGTAAGGATTCAAACAATTTATAAGTGTCTCAAACTGGTTCCAGAAAGGGCCTGTATCCTTTTAATTCCCTAAAAGGACCCCAAGTTTTGCAGCCTTTAAACATAGAGCTAATACTACATCATTGTTAGTGAGTTAGAATACTCAAGCGATAAACCAGACCACCATCTGCACCCATTTTACACTGTAACCACGATGAGGATCAGACTTGTAGTTATAGGCCTCCTATTGAAGATTTATAGATCTTTAATCCTGTCTCTGTAGCAATTGCTGGATGACTTCCCTCGCTGCTTCATCGTGGGTGCAGACAACGTGGGGTCAAAGCAGATGCAGGCCATTCGCTTGTCTCTGCGGGGGAAGGCTGTGGTGCTGATGGGAAAGAACACCATGATGAGGAAGGCCATCAGGGGGCATCTGGAGAACAACCCAGCCCTGGAGAAGTGAGTGAGGAGCCTCTGTGGTCTGTCCCTGTGAACTACAATGAACCTGATAGTTTGTCTTTTTAGGTTGAGGGTGTGGAAACATTCCTCAGATACAAGTGTTTGGTTAGAGCTGTAAGAATAGGTCACTGTTAAGGTCTGAGTCTGTTTTGGTGCAGGATAAGTTCCAGCTCAGCAGCTCAGTGCTGTGCTGTCGTTCCCCCTGCACAAACTAAAGTGTCTCCAGCTATCGCAGCCCGTGTGTGTGTGACGGAGCTGGGACGCACGGCTTCACACAGTGCTCAGACGACCAGGCTTTTGTGCTCTTGAATGACTACCCGCGTTGTCTCTAGTTTTAACTTGCGTTTAGAAATGGTTTCTGCAAAAGTTTACCTGGAGTCAAAACTCTTAGGGCTGAAACCCTAAAAGTAACTTTTGTTGTTCAGGTTGTTGCCACACATCAAAGGAAATGTGGGCTTTGTCTTCACTAAAGAGGATCTGACAGAAGTGCGAGACATGCTGCTGGAGAACAAGGTGAGCTCCTTGTCCAGTTTAATGTTTAACAGTGGAACAGCAAAACACATTTGACCTGTGATACTGTATACATTCTTTGGCGGCACAGGTTGGTTAGTTTTGAAGTTTGACCAGGTTAAGTGCAGGTCATCTACTAGTCAGCTGAGTGGTGCTGTCTGGTCGTTCCCCCTGCAAACATCAACTGTGTTCTCGCTATCTCTGTCTGTGACCGTGTGACAGGCTGAGACGTAAGGATTCAAACAGTTAACACGCACCAGACTTTACTGTAGTTTGGCCAATGCTAGAGTTGGAGGGCTGGCCCTAAACAGGGTTTCTGCTCCACTTTATTTGTCTCATCACTGAATATTCCCTGGGTCCTGTACTGACTGGTTGGATCGCTCTAGGTTCCGGCTGCTGCTCGTGCTGGTGGTATTGCCCCCTGTGATGTCACTGTCCCGGCTCAGAACACTGGACTGGGACCTGAGAAGACTTCTTTCTTCCAGGCTCTGGGCATCACCACAAAGATCTCCAGAGGAACCATTGAGATCCTGGTACAGTCCTCTACTACTAAACTGCTGGTTGTAGCCATTTGGATAGGAGCAGCTTGTCTTTAGACTAAATGGAACAACTTTTGTCTAATGAAACACTTAATGGCCATCTCGTACTGTTGGCATCTACTTTTAGACCACTGTGGCAAGTCATTTTAAGCTGACGTTTGCAGTTGCTCTGAATTTTATACAATTGCGTGAATGTTGTAAGAGTCCAGTCTCTGCTTTCAGAGTGACGTGGGCCTCATTAAGACCGGGGACAAAGTTGGTGCCAGTGAAGCCACTCTGCTCAATATGCTCAACATCTCTCCATTCTCCTTTGGTCTCATCATCCAACAAGTGTACGACAACGGCAGTGTGTACAGCCCTGAGGTCCTGGACATCACAGAGGCCTCGCTGCACACAAAGTTCCTGGAGGTAACAGATTGTGAAGCAAACTGTGACTATGCACAAAGGCCTGCAATCATAGGCTCGTACACACACTCCTGGAAGCTAGATGGAAATAAACATCCTATTCCTTGTGTCTGGATCTAAATTAAGGTGCAGGATAAGTTCCAGCTCAGCAGCTCAGTGCTGTGCTGTCGTTCCCCCTGCACAAACTAAAGTGTCTCCAGCTATCTCAGCCCGTGTGTGTGTGACGGAGCTGGGACGCACGGCTTCACACAGTGCTCAGAAGAAAGAACGCTCACACATTAGCACCAGGAAACGCGTCAACTCTGCATAAGCTTCTCAATCTTATCTTTAGGGAGTGAGGAACGTGGCCAGCATCTGTCTTGAGATTGGATACCCCACTCTGGCCTCCATTCCCCACACAATCATCAATGGGTACAAACGAGTACTTGCTGTTGCTGTGGAGACGGACTACTCATTCCCCCTCGCTGACAAGGTATGACCAAAAAACTCTATAGATGAAGCCTCCAAAGTGTGTACACGTCTTCACTGTTGTCCTGTTCCCTGAAGGTGAAGGCCTTCCTTGCAGACCCCACTGCCTTCGCAGTTGCTGCACCTGTGGCTGCTGCTGAAACTGCAGCTGCTCCAGCTGCTGCTAAAGAGGAGGCGAAGGAGGAGAGCGAGGAGTCTGACGATGACATGGGCTTCGGCCTCTTCGATTAAACTCGCCTCAGTAATGTCTCACTGTCAATAAAGATCTGACCAAACTCCTGTGTCACCTGTGTGTACTGTGATCAAAGATGGTTCCCTTTTCAAGTCAATGGCTTGTGCTCAGTAGTGCATGGGACGGCCATGGGGACTGAAAGAATCACAGAACTCTTAATATTTGTGAAACTACTGGTTCTGTGCAGTGGACGGGCTCCCATGATGTGCTGTGCCAAATATGCGCGTAGCTCTCGTGCACTTGGCCCTTGTCGAATTAACCTGCCTCATTAAAGTGATTGTCTGGAGTTTGTCAGAAAGACAGAGACGTACTTGATTTGAAAAAAACGACGCAAGCTCCCTCCCACATCCTTTCTGATTGGTCTACATCTACGTTTCCGTAACACTTTGAAATGTTAATCAGAACATATTATACATTATTAATACACATGCACGGAGGTTCAGAATTATTTGAACGTTTTAATGAAGAAATGTTTTTATGCACACAAAGCGATCGCGGCAAACCAGGAAGTGCTATTATCATGAATTGCACATTATAGGACACATCTGCAGAGGATCTGATTATGGATATAGGTTCAGTATATACATAAGTACCTCAGCGTGGATGTTCAGAATTCTTTGTTCAGTTTTCATGTAGTTCCAGAGCCTAATAGAGGCTCCGCGAAAACAAACTGCGCATGCGCGCAGCTGCGAGCATCAGCGCCGATGATTGACAGCCCTTGGCATGACTCGATTGGTTAACCTCGACGGCACCGTGGATTCTATAGCTAAGAGCAGGGAAGGCGGGACTTACCTGTAATATTAGAATTAATAAAATGACTTATTTTATATCAACATTTAAGGCCAGGAGGTCAATTTAACACATTTCCTAAAATTTGTAATTCATTTAGAGTTACAGACTATCACTTTAAAAGAGCTTTTAAGAGTGACAACCAATCACAAGTCGGAAGATTGGAGTCCAGAGTCGGGGTTAGAGGGGAAGTTTGGTTTTATAGAAGCATGTACTTCAAATGGTAAACATAAGTTGTGAAGCTGCAGATTTGAGGCCACTGAGCTGTGGGTCGCCTCCTGTTGTCAAAGACCAGAGCTTTAGGACCCTGCAGTTCTGGGTGAAATTAATCGAGGCTTCGAAGCATATGTTGAGTGATCAGTGTATTCTCAGTGAAGCGTGGTTGTTTGACCCGTCCTGGACCTCTGCACAATGTGACTGGTTTAGAAAGTGGTTCGCTGGATAGGGGAAGACTCAGAGCTGACCAGTGTCATTTGAGACGTAAAAGGCACATCTCATGACATTGGTCTGATATTTGCAACAAATGAAAAGTATCCCCTGGTTAAGGTGTATGTATAACTTCCAATACAATTCGTTTAAAAAGATTTAAGATTTTATTAATTTTGCGATTGAGCAATTCAGCTCAGTTACAAGAGGCTCATGTTGTCTTAACCTTTTCATGCTCATGTGTGTTGACGTCACAAATGTAACCACTTTTTGAACTTGATAGAAAAATATTTTTCGATTCTCTTTGAGCACACTCCTTTACAATATTAGAAAATGTTTCATGGTCCTTTCACGTGTTTGATGTACAACCGTGTTGGCGTTAGTGCTGTAATGGAAATTATCATTTTTGCCCTCTAGTTGGAATTTATTGAATCATTATGAAGCATCGGTACCAGCAGAGTTGGCTGAAAGTTTCAATGCTTCACAGAGCCTCACCTGAACACTACTGGACACTCACACTGAAGCACAGCTAACCTCTGACCTGAGAGTGCACTTAGCACATGGATCTATAATAAAATCTTTAAATTCCGTGGGCTACCCAGAAAAATGTCCCATAGAACTCCAAGTAAACTAAAACAGGTCAACCTCAGCTGACAAAGAACCTACAGCTTTCATAAAGGTTGGATTTTAGTGCCTTGTCATCCTGAACTTTGTCCTTTGGTTTCCTTTAATGCAACAAACTACTGGTTTTCTTTCCACTCTGATCAGCAGCGCTGATTGGTCAAAGCTTGGCCGAGCCCTTCGGTGCACTAAATGAGCCACACATGTATTTGGCGCAATGCATCATGGGGGTCCACTGTGCAGAACCAGGAGGATCAGACAATGCCTAAATATGGGAGAGTTCTGCCCCATGGTGGCACATGCGCTACTAAGCACAAGCCATTGTTTGAATAGGGCACCATCTTGGATCAGCGGGGCTTCACTTAGCAGGATGGCTAACGGGCTGCAGCTTCATTCACGATAACAATAGACTAACATGTCATTTAAAAAATGTATTTATATTGTACAATATTCTGAACAAACCAATATATCAGTGAAAAAACAAAGATTAAAGCTGAGGTACATAACTTTAGTCTCAAATTCCATGACGTTTGTCATCCTGTCTTCATGTTCGCTTTTGTGCAAGAAAGAGCCCTGGTGAGTCACTATTTGACTCTTTGGGCTGAGAGCTGATTGGTTGAGTTAAAGCAGTCTTCTCTTTTTCACTTTCCTGTCGGATCTAAAGCTGTGACAGAGACCAAACATACATGTGAAATCTAACTTCTCAATAACAAAAATATCCCAGCTTTAAGCTCATGTTTAGGTGGACAGGGTTTCAGCCTTCTCTGAACATGACTGCTTACATGTGGAAGCACCCTCAAGCTTGCATGACAGGCCGCGCTTCCTTGGCCTTCAGCTCCACTCCTGAGCCAGCGTAGCCCGTGCCGCCACGCTGCAGCAGGATGATGTCGCTGTCCTTCAGCTGGTCACCAGTTGTTGGGTCGACCATGTCTTTGCGGATCAGCCTTTGCACACACTCTTGTGTCACCACGGCTCCAGACGGTCGCAGCACGGCGCAGGGTACGCTGTTCCCCAGTGCGTCGCGGGTCACAGCACACACGTAGCGCTCCTGTCGCCCGAGCAGCTGCTCTCGCCGCAGGGATGGGTCAAGAGGCGTGAACCGCACAGGCGTCAGGGTGTCCATGCGCAGAGGACGGCCCGACATGGGGCACAGCACGGTCTTACGCGGCTTCACCACAGGGGACGCTTTGGCCTCTGGCGTCAGAGACGGCACCCAGAAACTTGGCAGAGACTTACTGCTGCCTGCCACACTAACAGCAGCTGCCACAGCGCCCTCTTCTGTCCGAGGAGAGAACGGGTTTATGGGCTTTGACACAATACTGCTTTCACTGGTCTTGAACTGTTCCACCTGGGACACACAGAGACACGAGCACTGAGAAGAGACCAGAGACAACACCACAGAGTGCAAGACTGGAGATAAAGAGACAAGAGGGTTAAACTGAGGAGATAGAGGACATGAGACAAAAGAAGGAAACGTGCGTGTGGGGTTACAGGGAAGTGTGTGAGTATGTACCTTGTGGTTATGTTGGCTCTTGCTGCTGCTCTCTTCTTCTTTGTTCAGTTTCTGCTTCTGTTTCTCGTACGCCTTCATCTGTTTAGAGATCTGAGTTTTCTGATGCAAGATGTACTCCAGTATGGCCTAAACACAAATACACACAGTTGGTACTCCAGTGTGTCCTACACAAACACACAATGAGACACACACGGGATGCACGGTATGGCCTACACACAGACACATACCTGTTTGTCATACAGGTACCCCTCAGGTGTAACCACTGGGTCAGTACACGGCTGCAGGGACAGACAGCAGCAGTCGAAGTCCTTGATGGCGTCCTTCCCGAGCCGCACGCTTTGAGTGCCGTAGCCCGAGGCCGCCGTGTCCTTCCTCTTCTCATGGTACGTGTAGACCGCGCCTGCCGTGCAGTTCTTACCATGTCGGGTCATGGTGTGAGAGCTGCAGAGAGAGCACTTGACGATAATACACATGTGATAAGTCAAATATCTCTAATCATTATATTTCATAAACCTGTTGCGGAGACACGTGTTGATCATGACTTATTCACATTTGTATCATTTATACGAGTTTTACCCATGCCCTGCAGGACAGACTCTTGTGCACAGGGCCAAGCTACATGCTAACAGCTAGCATACTCGCCACAAACGGACCGCTTGCCTGTTTAATCCTTGTTTCTATTTCACGTAACGTGGAGATACGTCCTGTTCCGTGTTCCGCACATAGTTGGCCCACATTGGGTTTGAGGTTTGATTGAGGTAGCTCTCCTTCCTGTTATCGTTCGCTTGACGTAAAAGGCAAAGAGGCTAACACCAGACTTAATCTTAAACTGCGAGTGTTCCACTGCTTACAGAGGAAGAACACCTGGAGAACATCAGTGGTTCCAGCCTGAGCCTGTCTCTGGCCCAAACACACCGAGACCGAGGAGAATGAGGAGTTATTTTACCTGAGAAAGAGCTGTTTATGTCGCTTCTGTCTGTGCGAGTCCGGGTAGCCAGATCATCAGAAAAACAACACGTACTGAGTCAACACAAATATTATTATACTGTTTTACAATAGATGTATACTACACTAACCATATCTACTGTCTGGCCATGGGCTGTGTAGGTGTAGACCGTTATTATTATAGATCCATGGTGTAGACCCACTTACACTTCAGTATGTGGTTTTGGATATTGACCAAACCGGCTGGATTTCACCAAACTGGCATCCCGACTCCCATCCACTTCCGATACTCATCCTAAATAATACTAACCTCGGTTCGCAGCTAACTGGCTCCGCGTCTCTTTCCCACTTTTGCTGTACAAAACTGACTGCAAGAAACTCGTGTTTAATCTGAGGTGATGTTTAGACCAGTGAGAGAGTCCAGAGAGGGATACAGACTAGAGAGAGAGATCTGAGAGTCGCGATAGTGCTGTGATGCTAACATGTCAACACAGCACAGCCCACTGTCTCCCTGTGGATTATGCACGTGTATAAAGATTTTAATGACCATGTCCGACCCTTGTGCTGCATGTCGTGTTAACCTGAGTCATATTGTGTAAATGTGTCGTGTTGACCTGAGTCCTCTTGTGCAGATGTGTTGTGTTGACCTGAGTCCTCTTGTGCAGGTGTGTTGTGTTGACCTGAGTCCTCTTGTGCAGGTGTGTTGTGTTGACCTGAGTCCTCTTGTGCAGATGTGTTGTGTTGACCTGAGTCCTCTTGTGCAGGTGTGTTGTGTTGACCTGAGTCCTCTTGTGGAGGTGCGTCGTGTTGACCTGAGTCCTCTTGTGGAGGTGCGTCGTGTTGACCTGAGTTCTCTTGTGGAGGTGTGTCGTGTTGACCCGAGTCACCCTGGCGGTCCCGTGCCTCGACGGCGTGTTTCTGTCCCAACAGGAGAATGAGTTTGTGCTTCTGGTGTTGGAAGAACTGGAGGCGCTTGACCAGAAGGACCACGCAGACAGGTAACACTCTTCAGAATATTGTTCTCAGAACACTGTGACTCTGACCTCCGTACACTTTGTTTTAAGAGACCTATATTTAACATTGACAGGGGCCACTGTGGTCTGAGCAGAGCATGCGGGGACAGTTGGCACTGTAGATAACTCCTGTGCTGTGTGTGTTCAGGCTGCTGCTGTTCCCCCCTCTGCCCTCCAGGCTGCGTTATCTCACCCACAGGACGGTGGAGGAGTGTCCTCAGCTCTGCTCCTTCTCTGTGGGGGAGGGGGTCCTCCGCAGGGTCCTGGTCTGCTCCTGGCTCCTCCGGTAAGAACTCTACCATGTTCTACACGATAGAAGAGCTGTTTAACTGGAGACGACTGAAGGAAAGCTGATAGAAGAGCACTTCTAACCCCAACCCCTGTTTCTTCTCGCCTCATGATTGTCAGGGCTGAATTAAAACCGGACGACAACGTGGAGAGCTGCGGTGTTAGCCCCAACGTCAAAGGAACAAAACTACAGCTCAAAAACAACTCGACAAAGAAGAGTTGGAAAAGACCCGACCGGCCTCTGTACCAGCCCAGAGCTGCACGGGAGAGACCCATAGCCTCGAACAAGGACCTGAAGAAGACCGAGCAGCTAAAGCAGGCTAACAATGAGCTAACGGAGAGTGAAAGGCTCACTGCCCCGAACAAGGAGCTAACAAAGGGTGAGAGGCAAACGCAGGATATTGAGTACTTGGCGAAGAGTGAGAAGTTAACGCAGGCTAACGAGGGGCTAAGGGAGATAATAGATGTGCCGCTTACAAAGGAGAGGCTAACGCACACTGGCACCAACATTACAGAAGAAGGAGATCCAGTGGACGTTCAACTAAACCGCGACTCGGACGCTATGTCAACTTGTGGAGACAGAGAGCACACTGACGATTCTGCAAACTCATCTTGTGACACACTGCAGATGGAAGCGGAGGTCTGGGACGAGTACAGCTTGTGTATGCCAGGCAACAAAAAAGGTTCAACCGTGAAATCTTCTGCTGAGGTCACTGTGCTGTCTGAGTTTGTGTATTTGAGGTGTGGGGATGCAAGTGTGGAAGAAGCAGCAACGGCCGTCTCAGAGGGCCTGGACTTGGGCACTGAGGAAGTCTGTGAGGAGGTGAGGAATACATTTCATTAGCTGTCAGCATGGAGAACTGGGGACGTTCCTTTATTGGCCGTTAGGATAGAAAATTGGAGGTTCCTTTTTTTGAGGTTAGTATAGGAGACAGAGGATTCGGGCTCTGCTCATTCGGGTCGTCTCTTTTTAAACAGGTTCGGCCCTTGCTCAGACCTGGCTCATCCTTTCGTCTCGTTTTGGTAAAAAACGACTTTTCGTCTTTTGGGTTAGTTTCGACGTCAACCGAAGAGTTCAACCACGTCATCGAGATCCATGATTTCCCCGCGATCTTCACCACTGAGGATCTGAAAGATGCTCTCTGCCAGTACAGGTCTGGACCTAGATCGAGACCAGGACAAGATCTGAGACTAGGGATGAAACCAAGACCAGGACGAGGTCTGGGATGAGGTCTGAGACCAGGACCAAGGCTTGAATCTGTACCAGGACTGAGACAAAAACCAGGCCAGGAATCTTTCTCTGAACTAGTCTCAGGTCTGACCAGAGTCCTTGGTCTGACCAGAGTCCTTGGTCTGACCAGAGTCCTTGGTCTGACCAGAGTCCTTGGTCTGACCAGAGTCCTTGGTCTGACCAGAGTCCTTGGTCTGACCAGAGTCCTTGGTCTGACCAGAGTCCTTGGTCTTGTCTCCTCAGTGCTTCTGGAATGAAGATCATGTGGGTGGATGACACCCATGCTCTGGCAGTGTTCTCCAATGAAGCTGCAGGTGAGTGAAGTTAAGCAGGGATGGACCTGTTCAAGGCTGGGATGGGAGACCAGGCTGTGATACCACTGAAGCTAAGCAGGGATGGGCCTCGCCTTGACCATTGTGTTAAAGGTTTTATTGACTCCCTCCTCCAGTATCACACTCTGAGGACTGACCCTGTGCTCTGACCTCAGCTCTAGAGGCCCTGTCTATCACTCACCCGCTACTGAAGACCCGTCCCCTGTCCCAGGCCAGCAAGAAGAGCAAGGGGAAGGCCCTCCGCCGATCAGGTCTGTGTCCCCCACATACTATCACATAGTATGCCCTCTTCTGGACAGAGACTCACGTTTGTGGATCTCACTGTTTGTGTTTGTGTGTGTGTGTGTGTGTGTGTGTTGTCTGTGTTGCAGAGTTCTTGCTGCCGATGAAGCCGCGTCCACGCACAGATGCTGCGGTTGCACAGAGGATGGTCTCCCGAGCGCTGGGGCTGACGGGGCGTGACCAGAGGTAATGAGGGTGTTTTTATGAAACTAAAGTTATGTATGTATCCCAGCTTTAAATCTTTAAGAAAACACACACAATTTTTTTTCAAATGTATTTAGACAAAAATATGTGTAACTCAAACGGTCACAGCCTTTTCATGTTTTTACAGTCTTTGGTTTTGTACAGTTTTGAACCTGGCAATGCACCCATACGTATCACTGTGGGAAGTTGAACATGGCAACACAACCACATGTGTCTCTGTTGGAAGGGTTCTAAGAGGTGGTCCAAGGTCAAGGGTTACATATACAGCTTCACGGCCTCCTCATAGTCGTGTCGTCTGATTGGCTGCTCTCTTCTACCTGTGAGTGATCCGATTGGTCAAAAGCCCCGGGAACAAATCGTCAGTGTCAGAACTGAGGGATCCACCTGTCAATCAAAGAGGTCACACAGAGGTCAGGTCAAGGAGAAGTCACAAATTTCCTCTGGTGTCAGGTACAGAGAGCTCTAATTTTGTGACAAACTCCAGAAAACCACATTGTGTGTTGTGTTTATTCGTATAACAAAGGAAATCAATATTTGACCAAAAACAAAACTCCCCTCAGTCACAAAGGGTATTTTTCTAGAGCTGTGAGGTTCTGGGGCTGTCACTGAGCCATCTCTCTGTGGGGGAGGCCGTTGTATAAAAATAAAGTTTACTTCTCCACAAGCTGACCTTATATCATTTTCTGTTCCAGAGTGGGAAAATTGAGCCCCTTGTGAGGTCTGATCTGCGACCTGTTGACTGGACGTTCTGATGTTTACGTTTGAGGAGGATCCTGTGTCTGACTTAAACATTGGTTTATTTTCTGTTGAATAAAAGACACATTGTAGTTAAGTGTTTCTTCCGTCCACAAGGGACAGCCCTGTCCAGGGGGACACGCACAGTACTCTACAGGGACCAGTGTTGGGCAAGTTACTGAAAAACGTCTGGTATTTCAAAGTAATGTGTTATTATACAATATTTCTGTCTGAATTGTAAAGCATTTTACTACTGCGGCATTGCTTTTAATTTTAATATATACATATTAAATGTAGCTAGAATGCTCTTGTGTGAGGTTGATGAGCTTTGGGTTCCGCAAATAAAGTGCACTTAAATGTTATGTTCTGCACATCATTGTCTCCAACAAACTCAATAATGAGAGTATGGCCATCGTGATAATATACTATATTCTGTCATGCCTGCTTCAGTTTCAGCCAACGTCAACAAAGGGAAAAAAAAATTCTAGGTGGCTACTATTGGCACCATTTATTTTTTTCTCTTCTGATCTCGCGGTGGCATAGTAATAAAACAAAATACATTGCATTTTAACCAAAAATGAAATTGTAACGCACATTACTAACCCTTGTACCGCGTAAAATACTACCCATATTTATTTTTAGTAATTTCACACACAGTACCCAACAGGGTGACACGGTACACAGCGTGGGGGAGGGAGTATAGGGTTAGGGTAATGTCAGCAGTTGGGACTGGACTTAATTTCCCATGTTATTCCCTTTAAAAAATGTGTTAGTGTGCGGTGTGTGTGTGTCTCACTTGTGTGGCAGTTGTATGTCCACACTCTGTGGCCGTCATATCTTGTGTTACACTTCATCACGTTGTTGGAGAAATCCGACTCGGCGACTTCGAAGTAAGGATTTATCACCACCTGCAGAGAGAGGCCACCTTTTCAGTCCAATCACAGAGAACCCACCCTGTTAATCTAATCACACGGAGAGAGCCCATCCCTTCAGTCCAATCGCTCTGGTCTCGAACACGAGACCTCCTGACCTGTAGGATGTAGTCCCTGACCTCTGACCTGTAGGATGTAAACCCTGACCTCTGACCTGTAGGATGTAGTCCCTGACCTCTGACCTGTAGGATGTAGTCTCTGACCTGTAGGATGTAGTCCCTGACCTCTGACCTGTAGGATGTAAACCCTGATCTCTGACCTGTAGGATGTAGTCCCTGACCTCTGACCTGTAGGATGTAGTCCCTGACCTCTGACCTGTAGGATGTAAACCCTGACCTCTGACCTGTAGGATGTAGTCACTGATCTCTGACCTGTTGGATGTAAACCCTGACCTTTGACCTGTAGGATGTAGTCCCTGACCTCTGACCTGTAGGATGTAGTCCCTGATCTCTGACCTGTTGGATGTAAACCCTGACCTTTGACCTGTAGGATGTAGTCACTGATCTCTGACCTGTAGGATGTAGTCACTGACCTGTAGGATGTAGTCCCTGACCTCTGACCTGTAGTCCCTGACCTCTAACCTGTAGGATGTAGTCACTGATCTCTGACCTGTAGGATGTAGTCCCTGACCTCTGACCTGTAGGATGTAGTCACTGATCTCTGACCTGTAGGATGTAGTCCCTGACCTCTGACCTGTAGGATGTAGTCCCTGACCTCTGACCTGTAGGATGTAGTCACTGATCTAGTATGTAGTCCCTGACCTTTGACCTGTAGGATGTAGTCACTGATCTCTGACCTGTAGGATGTAGTCACTGATCTCTGACCTGTAGTATGTAGTCCCTGACCTTTGACCTGTAGGATGTAGTCCCTGATCTCTGACCTGTAGGATGTAGTCACTGATCTCTGACCTGTAGGATGTAGTCCCTGACCTTTGACCTGTAGGATGTAGTCCCTGATCTCTGACCTGTAGGATGTAAACCCTGACCTTTGACCTGTAGGATGAAGTCCCTGATCTCTGACCTGTAGGATGTAGTCACTGATCTCTGACCTGTAAGATGTAGTCCCTGACCTTTGACCTGTAGGATGTAGTCCCTGATCTCTGACCTGTAGGATGTAGTCCCTGACCTCTGACCTGTAGTCCCTGACCTCTGATCTGTAGGATGTAGTCCCTGATCTCTGACCTGTAGGATGTAGTCCCTAACCTCTGATCTGTAGTCCCTGACCTCTGACCTGTAGGATGTAGTCCCCGGGGCTCAAGTCGGTGATGTCGATCCACTGACAGTCGATATCGTGTCGGTACGTGTCCCAGCAGCCGACAGAGACGCCCTGCTGCCCAAAGTTAGCGCACTCGTACCTCTTCTCGATCCCTGCAGGACAGCAGTTCTAGTAACAGTACCACTACCAGCTGTAGTACCAGTACCAGTACTAGCAGTAGTAGCTGTAGAATTAGCAGTACCTTCGTCACAGTGCGTGTCCTCCAAACAGAAGCTGGCCTTGTGTCCTTCCGCCATCTTGGTTCCGTTGAGACTCAGTAGGTCGTAGTGAGTGAACACCTCCATGGAGTGGTAGTGTCTGCAGCCAATCAGAGAAGCCTATATTTAAATAGCACGTTTCATTTGAAGACTCAGTGGCCCTCATTTATCAAACTTGCGCAGAAAAGGGTGTATATTTTAGGTGTATATTCCAAATACGCTAGATCCAGCGTGGGATTTATGAACGTGTGAGATCCGGTCAGATCCGAGCGTAAGCACCTGCAGCTGTTGATGAATGCAGTGGCTGAAAACAAACATATTTATGAAAGTCACGCCTATAAATATTCAGAAACCGCCTGTTTCACGCCCCATTTTTGCGACATGCTGAATGGAAGACAGGCCAGGAGCCTCAAAAGGACACGCACTCCTGAAACGTTCAGTTTGTTCATGTTTGTTTAAAAAGAAATATTCACTATATTATGTCAAACAAGCTGCGCACTGCCCAAGAGATAAGTCGTTTCCATCCTATCTATAAACTGCTACATGTGGACACGGCAGTGAGACATTTGGAGTGAGCAAGACCACAGTCCATTGTTTATGGGGTGTGTGTGGCTTTATGCACAAAACTATTGAAAAATACATTGCTTTGACAGATGTGAAAAACAAAACAAAATAAATAGCCATGCATAATTATGCAGCGCAGGGCCTGCCACAGATTTATGGAGCAATAGATGGGTCACACAACCCTGTTAAGTTAGTAAGTAAGTAGCGTTTATTTGTATAGCGCCTTTCACAGACCAGGATCACAAAGCGCTTCACATTTAAAAAAGATACAGCTAAAAATAATACACATACAAGTCAGATTTAAAACCGAAGAAACAGAAGAGGGTCCAAATCAGGAGCTGTGATTTATTCAAAATTTGAGTGTTTCCATTATGCCGCGTTAAGACCGGATCATGCATTGCGTCGGCTTTCAATGCAAAGTCAACGGTGACGCGCGTTCGAGCGTCTCAGAATGCACGCACAGACTGCGCGGGGAAGTCAAAGGGGAGGAACGCAGGAGATGAATTTTGCTCAACCTTTCCTTAGGACGTTCGTGCAGCGACCAATCAGAGAGCCGCAAAGTGGTCATGGGGACATTAGTGATTAGCAGACTGAAAATACTGTAAACAACCAAAACAGGAGCTACACCAGAACTAAACCAGAACTAAACCAGGACTAAACCAGGGTTGACAATGGGGGACTGTGTGCTTGTGAATATATGCGTTGTCATGCTCCCGTGACCTTATGCAACTGCTTCGAGTGTGTAGGCCGATGCGGAAGTACCGTTTAATAATAAAATAAACTTATTGCGCACCTCCGTGAACACATACTACTGTTATATATAGTCCGTGGAAGGTCTCTGAACACAGACACGCTGCAAAGCTGCATTATTGGAGAAGATCTGTACACAAGAAGCCGCTAGCTAAACTCTGTTAGCATCATAGCCCGCCGGCTACTTCCGCCACTTCCGGCGCGCGCCAGGACTTCTGGTCTGAAGACCCCTGAGTCTGAAAACTCGGGAATGTGCGTCTTGTGAGCGAGGCTTCAGCGTTCCAGTGTTGGCGGTCTGAAAGTCTGAAATTTTCTGATGCGCAATTTTCACAATCTGATGCTCAATGGAAACGCAGCTTATAATTTTGAGTGGGAATATGTTTATTGTTCTCTAAATATTGTATTTCATGCGTGTTTTTTGCGTGTTGTGATGAAGGTTGAGATGGGTGTAAATATACACCACCTCCTAGGGTACGCATAATTTGTGCGTTCCCTACGCACACTCCTCATTTACACCCTGATTTGGCCGTACGCAAGTTTCATAAATGAGGGCCAGTGTGTGTATTTTTGAGTAGTTATATCTAGTTGTGTGTCCCTGTGTTTTTCTTGTCCTACCTGTGACACTCATGCCACACCCACTCCTGGGGCCCGCTCCTGGGCCTGAAGTCTGATTGGCCTGTGTTATGGATGCGGGAGGAGAACCTCAGCAGGCGGCGGTTGGAGTGTGGGTCGGCAGAGTGGGCGGAGCTTGACAGACACTTTTCCTCCAGGGCACATGTCAGAGCGTAGAGGGGGCGGTCCTCAAGGTATGAGGTCTGCTCCACTACGGCAGGGCTCAGGACCAGGTCTGGGGCCACTGGGGGGGGGGGGATAAGTAGTAGTATTAGTAGTAAATAGTAGTAGTAGTAGTAGTAGTAGTAGTGATACTCACTGTGTGTACAGGAGACACCGGCTGAGTACCGTCCTCCTCCTCTCGGACACTGGATGTTTGTCCCGTGGTGAAAACACTGATCCAGAGTCAGTTCTGTTCCGGAACATTTCACTCCACTGAGAAGTACTGCGTCTGTGCCTTGAGCTGGCCAGTACCAAGTCTCCTGTAACAGAGTATTGTGAGGGAGTACTGTAACAAAATACAGAGTACTAGAGTACTGAGACTGGAGTACTGCAAAAGAGGACTGTAACTGAGGCTGTTGGACTTTGAGACTGTGCTGTGTTTAGCACACTTGCAGCTGGAAGGCGTAGTGTACTCATACCTGAGAAGGCGTGTGTAGTATGTTAACATGTAGCATTTTAGCGTGTAGCTTGTTAGCATGTAGCAAGAACATACCTAGAAGGTGTGTGTAGCATGTAGTTTGTTAGCCTGCTCATACCTGGAAGGCATGTGAAGCGTAACCTAGTCCGAGCTGCCTGCAGACCACCACAGCCTCCAGAGTCCCCCAGCCCTCACTGCAGACCGAGCCCCAGACCAGAGACCCGTTCCTCTTCTCCAGGACTTCCACACGGCCCTCGAATGGGTTACGACCACCAGCCAGGCGCAGCTACGGGCACAGAGGTGTTCATCAGATCCCCAACACCCAGTTCATCCGAGCCAAAATTCCTTATGTGGTCTGCTCTGGTCTAAGGGGGTTGAGAGGTGCCTGCTGGGCCTTACCCGTTTGCCGTAGTCCATGTGGGGCACGTAGCAGCTGACGGCGGCGTCCTCCTCATGGCTGCAGTCTGTGGTCTCCGAGAGGAAGTGACAATCGGTCAGAGACTTCTCAAACCCAGAGCAGCGGACCTGACTCATGTGGACTGGACCCAGACCTGAAACCAGACCTTCTTTAGAGGCAGGTTCAGACGAGGACAACATTCTGGTCCAGGTCCAGACTGTTGGTCCAGATCCAGACCTGAATTCCTCTGAATCAGAAACATATTTCACATCTGATCATTTTCACCAGTTTTTTTCCCCCAATTGTTGTCTAAAGCTGGTGTATGTAACTTTAGTCTCTTTAATAACACATTCAAAACTGGGGTACGTAACTTTATGTATCAGATTCATTTTATTTTTCATTTGCAGGAAAAACCACATTGGAATCCATTTGCATTCCAATGTGGTTTTAGTCCCCAGTGTGCACCAGACAACTACAGGAATAAAACAAGCTAAAAAAAAAGTGCAGACAACAATTGTCACTGTGAAATCGCTAAACAAAAACAGTTTAAAGTGTAAGATCATTAAAGTGCTTTGCTTAAACTGCAGGTTAGAGCTTGTGGATAGAAGCAAAACAAGTTGTCCAATGAACAAAATCTTCTACCAGAGGGAAGAAGCTGGAACATGGCTTTTCTAGGGGCCAGAAGAGTCATTGATTATTCTAAGAGCTCAGTTTAAGTCTGGATTCATTAAGAACCTCCAGAACAGGCAGCTCACAGCTCACAGTCCTCTTTGCAGAGCGGAGCACCTTGTTGAGAGCTCTCCTTTCTTTGGCTGCGATTTTTAGCCTCATAAATACCACACGTCTAAAGGTCCTCCCTCACCCTGGCCCATGCGTGCCCCTCCATGGGCCTCCTTGGCGCTCCCGAACCCCAGCTCTCTGCAGACTACACTGGCCGCGGTCAGGTCCCACAGGTCGTCACACACCGAGCCCCACTGGCCGTTCTTCAGGACCTCCACTCGACCCTGCCCGAGTTTAGCCCCTCCCCTGAGCCGGACCAGGGGCTGCTGTGGGGAGAGAGGGGGTTAGACAAGAGACTACCAGAGAGAGAGACCAGAGAGAGACAAGTGAGCAGCAAGTGAGAGAGAGACCAGAGAGAGGGATTCAAGAGAGACTAGATAGAAAGAGAGAGCAGGGAGAGAGACAAGAGACGAGAGACATAGACCAGAGAAATATAGACGTGTTAGTGATCAGCAGGATGACACAATGTTTCAAGATCTTAAAATTTACGACACAAGTCTCAACAGCTGCAACTATGGAACAAACAACACAGGACAAAGAGGAGGTACACTGAGGAAGCTCTCTCTCTGGTCTCTCAGCCTGTAGGCCTTGCTCTGCCCTGGTCCTGGTCAGTCTCAGGTCCTGGTCCTCACCTCCAGTCTGTAGGCCTTCCTGTAGCTCCTGTTCCCACTGGGGGCAAAGGCTGGTCCTGGGGCACAGCTGACGACCACAGGAGTTCCCTCAGAGCAGGTGAGGTTCCCCCTTAGGGGGATGTCTGGACCCAGGACACACTCTGACAGAGACGCCTCGTTCCCAGAGCACTTCACCGAGTGCGACCAGAAGTTCTTCTTCCGCCTCGATGCCAGCAGTCTACACAGGTCACACAACACAGGTCTGAGGTCACAGGTTGGTGTCCATCAAGTCAAAGCAGCAAAGACTGACAGATCCACAAATGTTCAGAGGAATTAACAAATAGAAAGGACTGAGGCTAAAGCTCCAGGACTGAGGCTGTAGATCCAGGACTGAGGCTAAAGCTCCAGGACTGAGGCTGTAGATCCAGGACTGAGGCTAAAGCTCCAGGACTGAGGCTGTAGATCCAGGACTGAGGCTAAAGCTCCAGGACTGAGGCTGTAGATCCAGGACTGAGGCTAAAGCTCCAGGACTGAGGGTTAGGGCTAGCATCAGCAGCAGTAGCAGCAGTACTAGCAGTAGCAGCATTAGGACTCACTTGTAGGGCTTGGCATTGTAGCGCTTGTCTGACGGGAACCCGTACATGCCACAGATCACACGGCTGTTTCTAGGGCTCCAATTTACGTCACAGATCTGCCTCCATTTCCCAGAATCCTTCACTTCCAGGAAGCCCTCAGTGATGGGGACTCGCTGCCGCTGAGAGTAGGTGGCCCTCAGCCGGACATCCTGCACTTGGACCTTCTGCTGCTGAAACAAGAGCATCCAGAGGACGTGAGACAGTCCAGTCTGAACCTGAAGACCTGAGGGGTGTGCACCTCATGGTGGGACCTACCACAGCTTTGAGATGTAAACTTCTCAGTGAAGTTTGGCTCCAACTCCTCTAGCTCAGTAACAGTATTTGTCACACTCACCATTTCTGGCTTTAATCTGTGCTCTCTGTGCTCTCTGTGATCCTGGTGTTTGTGATATTGTCTTTGTTAATCCAGATCTGAGCCATATAAAGATAACCAATCAGATACCTTCATTCACGGGCAAACTTCAGAGTGCCTTAGCAAGCTGGAGTTTGCTGTGTGTGTGTGTCTATGTGTGTCTCTGTGTGTGTGTCTGGTTCTCCCACAGAAGCTGAGGTCTGAGGTGTCAGACCAGACAGACTCTGGTAAATGTTCCAACAGTGGTTTCCTCATAATATGTATCGGTGTGTGTGTGTGTGTGTGTGTGTGTGTGTGTGTGTGTGTGTGTGTCTGTGTCTCAGAGGTGGTTTCCTCTGTTTGCATCAGTCCAAAAGAATGTCTGAGATCAGGAGGAAACTCTGTATCATCATCATTGCCCCCTACCACTCACACGCACACACACACACACAATGTTTTACTCTCACTTCAAACCCCCCCTCGTGCACAGAGCTGTGAGCGTTTCTGCACAAGTGGAAAAACATTTCAGACTCGGACCAGAGGAGGAGGAGGAGGCTGTCAGAAGAGGGAGGGGGAGGAGGTGGTCAGAGGAGGGAGGGGGGAGGAAGCAATCTGAGGAGGTAGGAGGACAGGGCACGGGCCAGAGAAGGAACACGTTCATTTCCAGTGTGACTCATCAAAGTTAGACACTGTTCTGGAGAAAGTGAAGGTCTGGGTTCAAATCTCAGTCAGGTCTTGAGCCCAGAGCTGAAAAATGTTAGTACATGTTTTTAGTGGTAGGGGAAACCAGAGAACCTGGAGTAAGATTACAGTAAACCCCAGACACAGGGAGAACATGCAAACTCCACACAGAACGTTCCTGTCTGGAGGTGGTCCCCTCAGGACCTTCTTGCTGTGAAGCACAAGAGCTAACCACCATGATGCCCTGAACACAAAGACAGATTCAGAGGAGGCTGAGGTCAAGACCCATTGTGAGTGTGTGTTTGTGTGTGCAGCTGCCCCAGTTAAGGTTTTTTTTCTCAGAAACATAAACTTGTGATGTCACAGACTGAGATTGTAGAGAAACAAATGCAGCTATAGCTAAATTCAGACTGAAAGATTGGATGGTCCTTGAGAGCCCCAAGCTCTCCACCCGCTTCCTCAGTCTCGCACCTGTGTCCTCCCTCAGTCTCGCACCCGAGTCCTCCCTCAGTCTCGCACCCGAGTCCTCCCTCAGTCTCGCACCTGAGTCCTCCCTCAGTCTCGCACCTGAGTCCTCCCTCAGTCTCGCACCTGAGTCCTCCCTCAGTCTCGCACCTGAGTCCTCCCTCAGTCTCGCACCTAGGTCCTCCCTCAGTCTCGCACCTAGGTCCTCCCTCAGTCTCGCACCTGTGTCCTCCCTCAGTCTCGCACCTGAGTCCTCCCTCAGTCTCGCACCTAGGTCCTCCCTCAGTCTCGCACCTGAGTCCTCCCTCAGTCTCGCACCTAGGTCCTCCCTCAGTCTCGCACCTAGGTCCTCCCTCAGTCTCGCACCTGAGTCCTCCCTCAGTCTCGCACCTAGGTCCTCCCTCAGTCTCGCACCTGTGTCCTCCCTCAGTCTCGCACCTGAGTCCTCCCTCAGTCTCGCACCTGAGTCCTCCCTCAGTCTCGCACCTGAGTCCTTCCTCAGTCTCGCACCTGAGTCCTCCCTCAGTCTCGCACCTGAGTCCTCCCTCAGTCTCGCACCTGAGTCCTCCCTCAGTCTCGCACCTGAGTCCTTCCTCAGTCTCGCACCTGAGTCCTCCCTCAGTCTCGCACCTGAGTCTTCCCTCAGCTGCATTTAAACAGAGCCTCTCAGTCCTCCAGCATCTAGCTGCTGTTCGTGCAGCAACCCTCCTGCTCCCAACAGGAGGCCCAGCCGGAGGCCAAGGACACACTGGACTCTCACTTATGGAGAGGAACAGTTCTGTATTCAGAATCATAAACAGTTTGTGTTTATAACATCAGCAGGAGTTTCAGGTTACATAAGAGGCACATACCAAGGGAGTGAGAGGAGAGGACTACTACTGCTGCTACTACTGCTACTACTGCTACTAGTGCTGCTACTACTGCTGCTACTGCTACTAATGCTGCTACTACTGCTGCTACTACTGCTACTACTGCTGGTACTGCTGCTACTACTGCTACTACTGCTACTACTACTGCTGCTACTACTGCTACTACTGCTGCTACTGCTGCTACTACTGCTACTACTGCTGCTGCTGCTACTGCTGCTACTGCTGCTACTACTGCTACTACTGCTGCTGCTGCTACTGCTGCTACTACTGCTACTACTGCTGCTGCTGCTACTGCTGCTACTGCTGCTACTACTGCTACTAGTGCTGCTACTACTGCTACTACTGCTGCTACTACTGCTGCTACTACTGCTACTACTGCTACTAGTGCTGCTACTACTGCTGCTACTACTGCTGCTACTACTACTACTGATGCGTGCTGCTGCCACTGCCACTGCTGCGTGCTGCTGCTACTACTCTGTGGTCTCTCTCTTGTCTCTCTCTGGGCTCGCTCTGGTCTCTCTCCGGTGAATCTCTGGTCTTCCTCTCTGGTCTCCCTCTATGGTTAGTCTCTGGTTAGTCTCTGGTCAGTCTCTGGTCTCTCTCTGGTCAGTACCTGTTCACTCGGCGTCTGAAGGAATGAGAATCCTGCGATGCGTTTCTGCACACAGGCCACGCCCACGTCCTCTGAGTGTTTACAGTCGGTCACGCCCACTCCGTTTGACGGGCAGTCCAACAGAGACTTCTCCAAACCCGAGCAGTGCACGTTATCCAGCCAGATGTGACCTGCAGAGACCACCGACCCTGTGAGACTGCTGACCTGTGAGACTGCTGACCCTCTCTGAGACTGCTGACCCCCGTGAGACTGCTGACCTCTGTGAGACTGCTGACCCCTGTGAGACTGCTGACCCCCTCTGAGACTGCTGACCCCTGTGAGACTGCTGACCCCCTCTGAGACTGCTGACCCCTGTGAGACTGCTGACCCCCTCTGAGACTGCTGACCCCTGTGAGACTGCTGACCCGCTCTGAGACTGCTGACCCCTGTGAGACTGCTGACCTCTGTGAGACTGCTGACCCCCTCTGAGACTGCTGACCCCAGTGAGAGTCTGCTCTGTAAGACCTATGGCCGCTCTCTCAAACTACATACCCATCACTATGTCATGTCGCGTGTACGTGTATAAGTGTATCTTTGCATATGTGTGTGTATCTGTGTGTTGGTGTGTGTGTGTGTGTGTGTGTGTGTGCGCATACTCTCACCACTTCCTTGGCCATATTTGGCTCGTGGTGACCAATTGTCGGCGTCCGTGAACCCAAGCTGGCGACACACGACTCGGGCGGCGCTCAGAGAGAAGTCGTCGTCACAGACCGTCCCCCACTGACCGTTCACCTGGACCTCCACTCGCCCCTCATGAGGTTTCCTCCTCTCCCCAGTGAGGCGGATGACGGAGGAGGGAGAAGAGGGGGAGGAGAGGGAGCAGGGGGGGAGGCAGCACAGCAGGAGCACCACGGCCCACATGCTTCTGGGGAGGAGAAACACCTGATCACAGAGAACATTACCCCTGAGCAAAGCCCTAGGTCACCTCCTAATCCCACAGGGGCCTTTAACCCGCCTTGTGACCAAGACTTTTTGCAGAGGCGTGTTCAGTGTGAACACACCGACCAAAAACAGACACAATAAACCAACGTCTCGTCAGCAAAGAATGTTCTCTGGCCTCTCTCTGGTATCTTTCTCTGGTCTCTTTCTGGCCTCTCTCTGGTCTCTCTCTGGTCTCTCTCTGGTCTCTCTCTGGTCTCTCTCTGGTCTCTCTCTCTCTCTGGTCTCTCTCTGGCATCTCTCTAGCATCTCTCTGGTCTCTCTCTGGTCTCTCTCTGGTCTCTCACTGGCATCTCTCTTGTCTCCCTCTCTGGTCTCTCTCTGGTCTCTCTCTGGTCTCTCTCTGGTCTCTCTCTGGTCTCTCTCTGGCATCTCTCTAGCATCTCTCTGGTCTCTCTCTGGCATCTCTCTGGTCTCTCTCTGGCATCTCTCTGGTCTCTCTCTGGCATCCCTCTTGTCTCCCTCTCTGGTCTCTCTCTGGACTCTCTAATTACTATCTGGTCTCTCTATAGTCTCTCTCTCTGCTCCCTCTCTCTGGTCTCTCTCTGGCCTCTCTCTCTGGTCTGCATGTCAAATTTGGGTCGTGACACGGTCTCTGTTGTTGCAATAATCACCACTGTTAATTAATTCCATTTCAATTCACACACACACGAAGCCACTTCTCATACAACAGTAAAAGTACTTCTCACCTCTGAGTCTGGTCCTGGCTATAACGTCACCACTCCCGCGCACCTCTGTCCTCTCCGTGTTCTGTCTCCGGACTCTGTATGATCTTCAGGAGAACGGGTCCCTGCAGCTCACGGGGGTATGTGCGTCTTTCTCCCGTGTCCCCCGCACGGCTGAGGCTCCGTTGGCTCCCGTGTCCCCTGTGAGGCTCAGTGAGGTGTCTTTACTTTTCAGTTTAAGTTCCGTTAGAAAATCTTTGTTTCCCATGTGCCAGATGTAACAGTCCAACAAAGATGCCCTCTGTATCTGTCTGTTTACTCTGGCCTGGGTCAGATCAGGATGTCCCGAGTCTCCTCAGCTCTCCAGTGTCTCTCGATCAGATGAGTGGGATGTCCCGTGTCTCCCGTGCGCGTCACTGTGGGGCCCACGCAGGACGCCCCAGACCGCGCCCACTCTTGACCTTATGTGGACACATCCTCTTTGACGCTCTCGGTATCAGAGTTTTAATGTTTTACAAAGTGCTGAAGAAATTGAGTAAGAGACGACACTCCGCCTAGTGGCAGGAGAGGAGCATGACTCTTCTACCACATGCAGCAGTGGAACAGACAGAGGTGTTTATGTGTTTTTGTATAATAAATCCTTTATTTACTGTAAACATCAAAGTTACAAACGCAGCATTATTCAGAACATCATAATAGAATCCATACATTTTCTTCCGCTTTATCCATTGCCAGGTTGTGGGGGCAGCAGTCTGAATAGATACACCCAGTTCACACACTTCCTCCTGCTCATCTGGGTGAATCCTGAGAGTTTCCCAGGCCAGCCCTGCAGAGGAAACCCATGTGGACCGCCTGCACCTGCTCATTTCAGTCATCACCCAAAGTCATGACCAGAGGTGAAGGCGGGGACTATTATTTATTTATTTAACCTTTATTTAACCAGGAAGTCCCTTGAGATAAAATCTCTTTTATGAGGGAGACCTGGCCAAGAACACCTTGAAAACAAAAGCTCTGACTGCAGACGCTGTTCCCTAATTACCAGAGGTGAGAGTGGGGGACGTAGAGCTCTGACTGCAGGCGCTGCTCCCTCCATAACAATAACACAGTTTAACACATTAAATATTAAAATCAGAGCTGAACTCTTTTGGCACAAATACAAACACCTGAGGGTCGCTCCTGTCGCTCCACAGATCAAGTTAGCAATCGGTAGAAGTTTTGGCAAAGGTGGAGTGATGATGCCTCAGGTGTAGGAGAATATAAACACATCTATGAGTGTGTCATTTTGGCTCTGATGAACATATTCTTCACTTGATAAAAACATTAAAACAAAGATAGTTTCAACTATTTGTGCTTTTGAATTGTGATCCACTCTGATCTGGGACCAGTCCAATCCAGTCCCAGTCCAGTATTGGTCCTGGTCCGATCCCAGTCCCAGTTTAGGCTGGTCCCATCTTGGCGATGAGCTCGTCACAGATCTTTGTCAGCTCCTCGATCTCCTGGTTCTGAAAGAAAAGAAGATAGGGGGTCCCAGTTACCATGGCGATGCCTTGACCCTGACCCCCTCTACTTAAACGGGGCGTTTGAGCAGAGGGGTTGAGGGTACCCCTCCTCCTCAGTATTGGGTACAGGAGGGAGAAGCAGAGGGGGTGGGGGGACCTCCTCCTCAGAATTGGGCACAGGAGGGAGGAGCAGAGAGGTGGTACCGGTACCTTCTGCTCCAGCGCTCGCTCCAGAGACGCCGCCTTCATTTGCTCCATCCGGACGCTTGCGCTCAGAGCCACAGACTCTGCCGCGGCTTTGGAACGAACCAATGCGATCTCCTCGTTCGCCCTGAGGAGGAGAGAGAGTCTATAAATGTGCATAGTCAGAGTTGTGCTGTGTGTGCATTTGTGTCTGTGTGTGCCTGTCTCTCTGAGTGTGCGTGTCTCTGTGTGTCTCACTTGTGTAGCTTCTCCTCTGCATGTGAGTGTGTGTCTCTGTGTGTTCAGTGTGTGAGTGTGTGTGCTTGTCTCACTGGTGTAGCTTCTCCTCTGCATGTGTGTGTGTGTGTGTGTGTGTGCTTGTCTCACTGGTGTAGCTTCACCTCTGCATGTGTGTGTGTGTGCTTGTCTCACTTGTGTAGCTTCTCCTCTGCATGTATCTTCAGAGTCTGGTATCTCAGCTCTTCTTGTCGGATCCTCTGGAGATACTCCTGAGCACAGCTCTTCAGCACCTCCTCATTCTGAAACAGACAGAACCTCCTCAAGTAAGGATTTTCGCTCTTTGAACCAGAAGAAACCCTCCTCTGAGTCTGAAGTTACCCTCAGGACCAAAGTTGGTTTCAAAGTCTGGTTTCTCCTAAAGCCCTAACCCTAACCCTGGACCTGGTTTGGTGATTACCTTCTTGAAACCCTCCAGGACTTGCTTCATGTTCTCGTATCTCCTGAAGAGTTCAGAGAAGGAGCGTTCAACGGAGGAGAGGTCAGCGAGCGCCTGGTCCCTCTGGAGGGTCAGCTGAGCCACAGAGAAGGGGGCGGGGAAAACACTCTGTTCTGAATCTGTGAAAACACAACACTGTAAACAACACTCTGTGGGGTCAGAGGTCAACGGTCGGGGCAGGGTCAACATACAGGAGCAGAGGTAAAGGGTCTTGGGTCAAGGCTCTGGGGTCTCAGGGCAGGGGTCAGACTACTGCATGCAGCAGGGGGCAGTCACTCACCGATCATCTGAGCCACCGTTTGCTCGTACTCAGCTACAATTTTCCTGAAAACAAGAACCAAACAAAGCTGAGGTCACAGAGGTTTGGGTCAGCAGTAGCAGTAGTAGTAGTAGTAGTAGTAGTAGTAGTAGTAGTAGCAGTGGCAGTACTAGTAGAAACAGCAGCAACAGTAACAGCAGTGGTGGTAAAAGTAGCACTAGTAGTAGTATAGTACCTCATGTCGTTGGCTTCCTCTCTGCTCTCCTCGTACCTCCTCTTCCACTCCTGCACCTCCAGCTCTTTACATAAGATCTGAAGCACAACAAATATCAATATTTCAACCTCACTCCAGAACCAGGACCTGGAGGACCTCTCTCTGGTCCATACAGTCACATAATGGCTACAGTAGACGTACCTCTTCTCTGATGAGTGTCAGCACTGTTGCTTTTTCCATTTCACTTTGAGTCTCAGGGTCTGAACCAGGACTGGATCTGTGTTCTGTGGTCCCTGTGATCTCTGTGGTCTCTTTGGTTCCTTTTGTTCCTGTGGTCTCTGTGGTCTCTGTGGTCCCTGTGGTCTTCAGGTACTTCTCCAGGTTCTCCTCTGAGTGCTTCGGCTCCTGTTACAGTAAAAATATGATCACCTCATGTTTGAGACACTATCCTGACATTCATCCTCACCTTCTCCTTATGAGTCCGACAGGAAATCTTCTCTTCCTGATGAATTGAGGAGGTGTCCTCCTCACCAGCTTTGCTTTTCTCCTCAGGACTTTCTGAAAAACGAGCAGTTTGGAGATGGTCATGGTCATGTTCTAAAAAGGACCTCCCTCTGGACTCGGCCCTTTTTTTGTCTCCCCCTCATCACACCCCTTCCTCGTCTCCTCCCTCTCCTCCTCACCTCCTCCCTCAGGGCTCCTCCTCTCACAGCTGGAGGCTAGTTTCTCCTCATCCGTTTGATGTTTGGTGACATCTGCTGTCAGTGTCTCCTGCTTTGTACCAGAAAATCAGGGTTTAGGGGTCAGCGTAGGGCTGAGGTCAAGGTAGGGCTGGGGTGAGGGCAGGGTAGGGGAAAGGGGTTTCGGGAACATACCAGAGTCTCCTCTGTGGATGTGGGAGTGTAGCGCCTGAAAACAGAACCTCAGATTGGATCAAAGAACATCAGAGAGGGCTCCCAGGGGTCAGTACTGAGTGAAAACATGAGAAGCCTCACCTGTGCTCTGAGGGATCTCTCGCCACGGCCTCAGGTCTCTCTTCCTCTCCTTTGAGCCGTTTTCCTTTTGAAGATGTTTTTCTTGCTTCCAGTTTCTGTGGTGGTTTTGGTTCCTTCTCCAAACTCTCTTCAAACTCAAAGACTAAACCCATTGGATCCTTCGGTGAGTTGGGGATTTTAGAACCTCCGCTTTGGAATGGATCTGAACAGTCGTCAAAATTCTCAGGGTCGAAATTGTAGGACCCTTTCTTGGGGATGGGAACATCGTCCATGTTTGTTGGTGAAGTTGGCGTCTCTTGAAAGATCTCGACAGGTTCTACTTTGTCTTTTTTAACTTTGCTCGCAATTTTCCTTGGGCCTAACTTTTTCAGTGGCGGTTTGGCGACTGGTTTTTCGTCCAGTCCCATTTCTAACATGACTGCTTTTCCTTCAGAAGAAACCGTTCCAGATGGGAGAGGAGAGTTTGGAATCTTAGAACTGCCGCTAGAAAACGGATCTGAAGTTTCGTCAAAATTCTTGGGGTCGAAATTGTACGATCCTTTCTTGGGGATGGGAACATCGTCAATGTTTGTTGGTGAAGTTGGCGTCTCTTGAGGGATCTCCACAGGTTCTACCTTCTCTTTTTTAACTTTACTTGCAGTTTTTCTTGGGCCTAACTTTTTCAGTGGAGGTTTTGCAACTGTTTTTTTGTCCAGTTCGATTTCCAACATGACTGCTTTTGCTTCAGAAGAAACAGTTCCGGATAGAGGAGGAGAGTTTGGAATCTTAGAACCGCCACTAGGAAACGGATCTGAAGTTTCATCAAAATTCTTGGGGTCGAAATTGTACGATCCTTTCTTGGGGATGGGAACATCGTCAATGTTTGTTGGTGAAGTTGGCGTCTCTTGAGGGATCTCCGCAAGTTCTTTCTCTATCTTAACTTTACTTGCAGTTTTTCTTGGGCCACACTTTTTCAGTGGAGGTTTGGCGACTGGTTTTTCATTCAGTCCTAATTCCAACATGACAGCTTTTGCTTCAGAAGAAACAGTTTCGGATGGAGGAGGAGAGTTTGGAATCTTGGAGCCTCCGCAAGAAAACGGATCTGAACTTTCGTCAACATTTTCAGGGTCAAAATTGTACGCTCCGGTTTTGGGGATGGGAATATCATCAAAATTCAAAGGCATGGAAGACGAGGCTTCCAAATCTGACGTCATTTCTGGAATGTGCTGTTTTGGCTTCACACTCTTTGTTTTTGTAGGAGTAAGTTTTGACGGTGGAGATTTAGTCTGGCTTGTTTCATCAAATTCAAACGGCTCTTGTTTCAAATCCTTTCCAAGGTTAACATTGGTCTGTCTTTCACACAGAGGAGAGTTGGGGACCTTTGAACCTCCGCTCTCAAACGGGTTGAAGCTCTCATCAAAATTCTCCGGGTCAAATTTGTAAGATCCACTTTTGGTAATTGGAATGTCGTCAAAGTTTTGAAGAATTTCCATTACGTTTTGGTCTAAAGTTTCTGTTAGGACTTCACACTTTTGGCTTTGAAGTTCTGCCATTTTTTTGTCCTTCAGCTGAAACCCCATTGTTGTATTGTTTGTAAGATGAATGTCCTGGTTTTCCTCCAGTTTGGGGTTTGCTGAGCTCGCACAAAAGGCAGTTGGGGAATTGGGAACTTTAGATCCTCCCATTTCAAACGGGTTCAAACTTTCATCAAGTCTCTCAGGGTCAAACATATAAGCCTCAGTTTTAGGGTTTGGGACGTCCTCCAGATACACGTTTCCATCCGGATCAGCCTTTGTGACATTTCTCATTGTGTTTTTGGCCCCGTGCTTTTGCTGTGCGGATTTTGCGTCTGGTCTTTCAGACCCTCCGCCCACAGAAGACTCCACTCTCGCCTCGAACATCCCACATTTGTTAGATCCACTTTTGCAAAATGGACTATTATGAATCTCTGATGCGTCTGCGGCTTCTTCAGTTGCTTCTTCTCCAACTAGTTCCTCAACATGTTCCACTTTGCTGATTGTATTTGTGGCACTGTCTCTCTTCTTCTTTGCAGATGTGACTAAGGTCTGATCTAAGTCCACACGACATGGAGGAGAGTTTGGAATCTTCGACCCTCCGCTCAAAAAGGGGTCAAAGCTTTCATCCAAATTCTCCGGGTCAAATTTGTAGGACGCTTTGGGAACTGGGATTTCTGATTGGTTGTCGTCGTCTGGACATTCTTCAGGCAGAATTTGCACTATGAGTGGAGCAAGCTTGAGGTTTGGAGGAGTTGTGGTTGTGATTGGGATTGTCTGGTCAAAAACTGCGGCAGATAAAGCATTAGCAGATTGAGTCAAATCTTGTGTACTCTGTAGGCTTTTAACAATGGAATCTTGTGCTTTGGAATGTAGTTCCACGTTGGTTGCTTCACAGAGTTCTTCCACTTTCATTTCCAGACTGTGTTGATCTTCAGGCAGGTTTAGTTCCATTGGTGGACCTTCAGACTGGTGTGGGATCATCGGTGGACCTTCAGGCAGTATCAGGTCCATCGTAGGACCTTCATGGTGGGTTAGATCCATCGGTGGACTGTCAGTTGGTGGATCGTCAGGCAGGTTTGGGACCATCGGAGGACCTTCAGGCAGGGTTAGGTTCATCGGAAGACCTTCAGGCAGCTCCGGGGACTTATCCAGGCTAAAAACAAGGCTCTGGTCCTGGGATGGAGCAGAGATGACCAGCCGCTCCTCTACATCTGCGAAGACAAGTTTATATTAGAGTCATTCTCTCAATAAAAACACAACTTTCAGAGTCTACGACAACACCCATAGTGTAAGGAGATTGAAAACAGAGCACTTAGACAGAAGGGGTGGGCAGACGTGTTTGTGACAGATGTTCTTGATGCTTTGTGGATGGAGCTAAACACAGCTGCAGTTCTGTAACTGACCATGGTTTAATGTGACTCCTTTAAAACGGCCTCTCTACATTTTCAAACGCGCAGCTACCAGCTCTCAGGTGAACAAGGAAGTAAGTTATTTTCCTGAGCACACGTGGCAGGTCATATGTGGGATTACAGCTGTTATATGTGTTTCGTAGTGAGATGAAAATGCCTCGTCTCCTAAACCACATCTGGAATCTGCAGCCGCTCACCCTGAGCAGAGCACCCCAGCTTTAGCAGCACATTCCTGAACTCAGATGAAGCCTGATGCAGGAATGTGGAGAAACCGGACCCACTGGGCAAGTCCACCTCAACCAGTCCACCATCACCAAAGATTAATGAGATTATGTGGAGGGGGTTTAAACCAGTCTCCACATGGACTAAAGGGCAATACTACAGCCTAAATCCACATAGCTAAAGGAAATTTTCCTGTAGAACTCAGTGTTCACTAAAATGTCTTGTCCTCAGCTGACAGGGAACCTACCTACTGCACTAGACCAGGAGATCCAGAGATGGGCAGAACCTTAACTGGGGCTTGACCATAATTTAACCCTGCAGGCTGCAGGATTACACTTTTTTTTCCCATAAACATTGATTCACAAGTCGGATTCTGTTCAAAATGCATTTACATTTAAAAAAGCCCTGGATGTGTGAAGAGGACCAATCACAGCCCCTCTCACCTGCTGATCACCTGCTGATGACCTATGACCTGCTGATGACCTCTCACCTGTAACCTCTGTGATGTCGCCCCCTGCAGGAGCGACGTGCACCGGGCTGGACGCCTCTGGAGTGTCGTACGGTCCATCGGAGTCCGAGCTGCAGACACAAAGGATGACCACATCTGATTTACATGTTACGTTTATGGAATTATACATTGTGTATAACTAAACTATAACTCTAACTATCTACAGCTCACTGTCACCTCACCCTCCCCTCCTCCTCACCTCACCCTCTCAACTAAGTGTCGTCTGGAGGAATGTTGTTGTTGTTGTTTCAGAAGCAGAAGTGAAACCAGTTATTCTTCTGAGAAAAAACAAGTCAAACCTCAAACATCCGCTATTTCCTCTCACCCAGGCAGGCCTTACCCCAACCAGAAGTCCTCACACAGGACCTCTAAGCTCCACTAATGCCTGACTCAGCCCGAGTCCCCTTAACATCTGGATTCACATCTGTATAGGTCTCCTCTCATCTCCTTTTGTAAATGAGCAGTTTTTCAAGGCAAATATCACACACAGAGGAGTAGTGTATGATATCACAGAGACACTCTGAGCCCATGGAGCAAGGTTTAAGGTCAGAGTTGAATAATAAAGATACTCATTATGATTAAGAGCATTCGGGGCGGTGGGTCCCTCATTGGACCTGCCGCTGTCAGTCTGGACTCAGGTCTGGACTCAGGTCTGGACTCAGGTCTGGACTCAGGTCTGGACTCAGGTCTGGACTCAGGTCTGGACTCAGGTCTGGACTCAGGTCTGGACTCAGGTGGTGATTATCTATGGGGCTGTATGTACCATGCAAGTGTTTGTCCCAACATGGCTCATCTCGACGTGTTGCGTTACTCACTCGTCCTCACAACGCTGTTTCTCTGCTCCTCCAATCTCCTCTTCTGCTCCTCCTGCTTCTTCCTCTGCTCCTCCTGACGCCTCCTCTGCTCCCCCTGTCGCCTCCTCTCCTGTCACCGCGGTCCACGTCCATTTTGCCCAGGACGCGGGGGACAGCCACGACATGTCCCTGTGCAGTCCAGGCGGATGTGCGCGCGGGTGTTACGGCTTTAGCATAGACAGTGTCCGGACGAGGACTTCTAACGTCCACACGGAGGTCCACACGGAGGTCCACACGGAGGTCCACACGGAGGTCCACACGGAGGTCCACACGTCGCCACCCTGATTTCCTTTGCGGTTGTACGTTTATTCCACTCAGACGCGTTTGACTCGCGGTGCCGCACGCGCTCAGCTGTGTGATGTGTCCAAACCCAAACAGGTCTCCTCCCTCCTCCTCCTCCTCCCTCCTCCTCCTCTCGCCTCCTCACCCCACCTCCTCTCGTTAGCATTAGGGGGTAAATTTTACAAAAAAGTTAACAAAAAAAATTGAATCGTGTTGTATTTTAGAAGTATTTGTTTTATTATTTATTTATTCTTTTTTATGTTTATTTAAAACAAATTGTGTAAATAACAAATAAGGGTAATAATAATGACTACTACAAATAAGACATAATAAAAACTATAATAATAACAATAATAATAATAATAATGATAATAGTAAAATATAAAAAATACCAGTACTCTAATTTTCAATTTTACATTTTCAAATGCCTCAAAATTAGATAAGATAATTGATTTTTCTGAATGTAATATTTTTCTTGGATTAGGTCCGTCGTATAGTATACATCGTAATGATATCATTTAGACTCTTTGAGTATCATTAAAATGTGAAAGCGAAATATTTTTATTGCATAGACTGTAAATCACTTCCGCCCGACACAAAATGGCGGCTGTGGTCGACTGCCATAGATCCATGGTGTAGCCTTTAGCCGTTAGCCATTTGCCATTAGCAATTAACTAGCCATTAGCGTGAATCTGGATTTGTGGTCGTTTTCTCACATAGTAGTGTATTCAGAAGGCCGGATTGTCACCGTAACTGTCTGTGTCTCCTCCACAAACATGTCCAGGCCTCTATCTGTCCCACTCTCTGGTGAACACGTCTGTATTTTACATTTTCAGGTCTTATTATGGGAAAATAAGCAACGCAGAGAGCGGGAGAGAAGGCGACAGGATGAACAGCGGTGAGGCAATTGCAAATGCTGTTTTACTGTTAATATCCATCTTATAACTGCGTGGCCACGTTATGAACAGACCAGATTAGGATGTATTTTCACATTAATCCACCAAAGTGTAATTTAAAAACGGTGTAGTGATTCTTCTTTACTTGATCAATTCCACATAGTCTATTCTACGGTGTTACTTTTACAAGTTAACACCAGTCATGTATCGCAGTCTGATTTAAGCAGGGGTCCAAACAGTGGCCCGAGTGCCATACGCGGCCTATGGACTGATTCCTGTGGCCCCAATGCGTCACACGTCGGTGATTAATCTTCTATTACAGACTATACATCAGATTTTTTTATTCTGTTGGATTCAAACCTCGTCATTACACAAGGATGACGTGCCAGTGGTTTTCCACTCATGTTGTGGTTATTGGAAGGTCAAAGCAAACTTATCTCTTGGAGACATGGCAGACACTGAAGGAAACCACTGTCTTTATCCTGGATATAAAACATGAAGCCGTGAAAACTCTGGTCTTGATACTGCAGTAACTACAATAAACTATGTTTGCTGTAATCTGTTCATGACCGTAGAATCGCTGATGGAGGCCCGGAATGGAGCATCAGACCCAGATACCTCAGACTTGGACCCAGAGACCCCAGACCTGGACCCAGAGACCCCGAACCTGGATCGAGAGACCACAGACCCTAACCTGGAGAGCGACCTGCCTGAGGGGGACATGCAGGTACAGAGGTTATGGGGTGTACCATCAAAAACTTCCATCAAAAACTTGTTTATGAGTTTTGATGGAACAGTGCTAAAGCTTTTGGCTAGAGTTAGCACAGTTTTTACGGAGTACGATTGTCCCTGTAGTGTAGGTGACCTCACTATGCTCCATGAAATTGGAACGCACTGAGGTTATCACATGTGCTGCGATCTTCCATAGTGCCTTTCTCTCATGTTTCGCCCTTTCTCTGGTCTCTCTACATTACCTGTAGTACCTGTGTACTTCATAGCTCCAACACAAGTACATGTTTATTTGCAGCCAAAGCTGAGTGAGGTCACAAACCCAGACCTGGGTGAATCTGCAGAGATTTGTGTGGACCCCACGATGGACTGTGGGGAGGAGCCAGAGTCCTGTGGGGAGGAGCCCGAGTCCTGGGTGGATGTGTGTGAGCTGCGTGTGCTGGTTGTGCGACTGAAACAGAAGCTGCTTCAGTGTAAAACTGAACTGAAGAAAGTCAAGAAACAACTGAGTCACTGTGAGGGACGACAGCAGAGCACGGAGCGGTACAACGCCAACCTTCGGGCTGAGGTAACATCCACCACCTTTGGGCTGAGGTAACATCCACCACCTTTGGGCTGAGGTAACATCCACCACCTTTGGGCTGAGGTAACATCCACCACCTTTGGGCTGAGGTAACAACCACCACCTTTGGGCTGAGGTAATATCCACCACCTTTGGGCGGAGGTAACAACCACCACCTTTGGGCTGAGGTAATATCCACCACCTTTAGGCTGAGGTAACATCCACCACCTTTGGGCTGAGGTAATATCCACCACCTTTGGGCTGAGGTAATATCCACCACCTTTGGGCTGAGGTAACATCCACCACCTTTGGGCTGAGGTAACATCCACAACCTTTTGGGCTGAGGTAACATCCACAACCTTTTGGGCTGAGGTAACATCCACCACCTACGGGGTTGAGGTAACATCCACCACCACCTAGGGGGCTGAGGTAACACACACACACACACACACACTGTTTCGGGTTTGCAGACATTAAGCTCTATGTGAACTCTGTGTGAACTCTGTGTGTGACCTCAGGTGGAGCAGCTCAGTGCGGAGCTTCACCAGAGAAAGATAAAAGGTAAAAAGAGAAGTGAAGCAGAGACGCAGACGGAAGAGTATGTGTGGAGCGACACGGGTGAGTCCCACTGTGACCCTAACCCTGTCAGAACTGGTCTCAACCAGACCCTGTCTAGGTCTAAAGATCTCTCCAAATAATGAGGATTCTGTCTTTCAGATTACTACAACTATTACTACAGCGCATACTCCCAGGAGCCACCCGCAGGGGGCAGCACTGAGGGTGAGGTTGTGGAGACCTGTGCACAAGAGCCTGCGGCAGGGGGCAGCGCTGTTGCTGAGGCTGGGGAGACTAGTGTGACCAGTACACAGGAGGGGGCAGGTACAAAGCTTGAGGGGGAGAATCCAGAGACAGATTATACAGCGCCTACCCCAGGAGACGCTGAAACTGCAGCTGCACAGGTTTGTTCCACATCTACTACAGCCACTCAAGCTGAGGGACCAAAACTTTAATCTCATAAATAACACATATCTAAAGCTGGGGCATGTAAATGTAGTCTAATGAATAACGCGTAGTTTCAACTGAAAGACCCCAACTTTAAAATAACTTACTCCGGCTGTAAATTTCTGTACCTCAGCTTTAATGCTCTTGCTGTGTGCAGGGCGAGTGTGGCTCCATCGCTGACATGCTGAGGTCCACAGCGGAGCAGGCCATGTGTCAGACTGGCTTCGTGTTCGACGAGACCACAGGGATGTACTATGACCACAGCACAGGCTTCTACTATGACTCTGTGAGGACATCGCTCCCCCCCCAACCCCTCACACCTCCTCCCACCCCTCACACCTCCTCACTTTGGTCTCTGCAGGTGAACCAGCTGTACTACGACAACAACACTGGGATCTATTATTACTACTGCTCCGAGAGTGGGAAGTACGAGTTCTACTCCAAGATCGAGGTCCAGAGCGAGAAGCCCACATCCGAGCGGAGCTACAGCGAGTGGAAGACCTGGAAACTGAGGCAGCTGAAGACCGAGCTGAAGGGAGCACAGGGACTTAAGGTGAGAATACAGGGGCAGAAGGTTTGATATCAGGGGCAGAAGGTTTGATATCGGGGGCAGAAGGTTTGATATCGGGGGCAGAAGGTTTGATATCGGGGGCAGAAGGTTTGATATCGGGGGCAGAAGGTTTGATATCAGGGGCAGAAGGTTTGATATCAGGGGCAGAAGGTTAGACCACAGGGACTGTGAAGGTTAGACCACAGGGACTGAAGGTTAGACCACAGGGACTGAAGGTTTGACCACGGACTGACCCAGACACTGGTGTCAGTCAAAGCGTGGTCCGAAGGAGGATTATAATCATGAAATGCACTGTACATGTGTCATGGCTTCAACGGCTTTGGTCTCAGGGCTCGGACACACGGCCCTCGGGGCTCGGACACACGGCCCTCGGGGCTCGGACACACGGCCCTCGGGGCTCGGACAGAAAATTGAATCCGTCACTAAAGACCTGTTCTGATGTAGGTAGAAGATGTGACACGGTCGTTGGCTAAAATGAAGATTTCCAATTACTGCAACCAGGCCCCACACAGAGGTACAGAAACACACACTTCAGGGGCTTCTGACCTCCAACACACACGGGTCTCTGACCTCCAACACACACGGGCAACTGACCCCCAACACACACGGGCAACTGACGCCAAAAGTCCTAAACCCTGAGACCTGAGCCTTGGAGCTGGAGCAGCAACATCTGCTGATTCTGACCCTGTGCTGACAGACAAAGGCCAGAAAGGACTCTGACGAAGACCTTAAAACCACACTCAAGAAGCCCCAAGAAACGCGAAAACCAAGACCCAGGTCCAGGTCTAAATCCAGGTCCAGGAGTCCAGGGTGGAGACATGTGTCCAGAGACCGAAGGCACTCTTCAAACGAGCGAAGACGAAGGCACCGCGATGATTCACAGTGTGGGAGCAGAAACCGCTCCAGGTCCAAGAGGAGGAGCAGGAGAAGGAGCAGAGAAGCGAGGCGCAGGAGAAGGCAGGAGGCGCACAGTGACTGCAGTGACATGAACAGCGGACCAGAAGAAGGAGAGCTATCTGAGAGCGGCAGAGAGAGCACACCTTCATCCAGAGGGGAGGGGGAGGTAGTGGGGGAAGAGGAGCCCAGGAGGAGGAGGAGGAGGAGGAGAAGAAGGTCTGAGGGCAGGGCACAGGAGGAGGAGGAGGAAGAGGAAGAGGAGGAGGAGGAGGAGGAGCTGGACCCCACACTCGGAGGTGAGTGAGGCTGCTGTTTCCTCCAGCTGAATCCATCACAGCACACGTTTCACCAGCTTCAACTGGAGAAGAGGAGGTGTCAGAGCTAACACCTCCTCATGTAGAGGAGGTGTCATAGCTAACCCTACCTCATGTAGAGGTGTCATAGCTAACCCTACCTCATGTAGAGGTGTCATAGCTAACCCTACCTCATGTAGAGGTGTCAGAGCTAACTCCTCCTCATGAGGTGTCAGAGCTAACTCCTCTCCTCATGAGGTGTCAGAGCTAACTCCTCCTCATGAGGTGTCAGAGCTAACTCCTCCTCATGAGGTGTCATAGCTAACTCCTCCTCAGGTGTCAGAGCTAACTCCTCTCATGAGGTGTCAGAGCTAACTCCTCCTCATGAGGTGTCAGAGCTAACTCTACCTCTTGTAGAGGAGGTGTCAGAGCTAACTCCTCCTCATGTAGAGGAGGTGTCAGAGCTAACTCCTCCTCGTTCCAGATAAAGCTGCTGTCCATGATCACCAGACCCATTAGTTTCTCTGTATCTCAGTGTGGCCCCCTTGTGTCCGTGTGACGGTGGTGCGCTCTCCGGTGCTGCAGGTCGGGACACTGTTCATCCTGACGGCAGACTGCACCGCAACCATCGGCAGGTACGCAATCACACGCACTGGCACAGAGAGAGGGAGAGAGAGACACGCAGACCCATACACACGCACACACTGAGTCTGTGAGATTTAGTTGTGTAGCTGTTGTTAAAGTGAGAGATTTCAGCTCTCACATATTGCGCTTTTTTGTTTTTTATACTTTAAACATGATTACAGTGCTATTTCGCCTTCACACACATGCCCAAAGTAGTTTTTTTTTTTCATTGATTCCTTCAAGCTTTAGTTAGAGGGCAATCTCTCTTTCATTCTTGAGAGGCAGAAAAATGCCTGGGTCCACATCTGTGATGATTTCAACATCGATGATGCGGATGACTCAGAAGCCCACCTGTGTTTAAAATGGTTCTAAAATAGTGTAGTCAAAACAGGAAAAACAATACACATTGAATACGCTGTTTGTTGTCCAAATAACAGTAATGATATTAATATTATATATATATATAAATAAATAAATAAAATTATATTTATTTATTTATTTATTTAACTAATAAAATCCAGGAGGTGAGAGACAAATCAAAGCAGCGAATCACAGCGCACAGCCTCTCCGGAGTCCAGCGTATGAATTCTGCAACAAATTTGTTTCTCTGCAAGTGACTAAAAACTGTTTACCATGTTTACCATGAAGCTGGACTTACTCAAAAGCTGATACTAGTCACTAGTCACTAAACCTGCTGCTATTATTACTAATATTGTGGTGATATTCTCTGCTTCTAAAGTACAATAATACACATTTGTAAATACCTCCAAAACAAGTGCAATTATAGCTCCAGAGTCTTAATTTATTTTATGTTACTATCACCACCCTCATTGGACTCATCTCCAACAACGATGAGTCCGCCTACAGGAGGGAGGTGGACCGGCTGGTGTCCTGGTGCAGTGGTAACAACCTGGAGCTGAACGCCCAGAAGACAGTGGAGATGATTGTGGATTTCAGGAAGAGCACTGTCCCCCCCGCCCCCACCCTCCGTGATGGACTCCCCCATCACCTCTGTGGAGTCCTTCCGTTTCCTGGGCACCACCATCACCCAGGACCTCAAGTGGGAGCCGACCATCAGCTCCCTCATCAAGAAGGCCCAGCAGAGGATGTACTTCCTGCGGCAGCTCAGGAAAGCCAAGCTGCCTGCACAGATGTTGGTGCAGTTCTACACGGCCATCATCGAGTCCATCCTCATCTCCTCCATCACCGTGTGGTTCGCTGGAGCCACAGTCAGGGACAAACAGAGACTACAGCACATTGTGCGCTCTGCAGAGGAAGTGATCGGCCGCAGCCTTCCATCGCTGCAGGACCTGTACGTCGCTCGAGGCCTGGCTGGTCGTATCACAGCCGACCCCTCTCACCCTGCACATGGACTATTCCAACCACTCCCCTCAGGCGGGAGGCTGCGGTCCATCAGGACTAGAACCTCCCGCCACAAGAACAGTTTCTTCCCCTCTGCTGTTGGACTCTTGAACACTTCTTAACCTGTCCCCCCGCCCTTTATAAAGTCACTTTACTGCCCATCATACGTCACTTTACTTCACTGTACTGCTGTCACCTTACATTGTGTGCACCATGTGCACTTGTATATTGTAAATAGTAACTGTAACTCTATTTTAAATTTAAATTTATTCCTTAGAAGTGTTTTTTATTCTTTATTTTTTATTATCTCTTTCTGACTGTTGCACTGAGCCAAAGCAATTTCCAAGTTTGTGACTTCCTGTTACTTACGTGGCAATAAAAAATATTCTGATTCTGATCTTAAATAATAGATCATGTTTGAGTGCAAGCTGACTGCTCTTATTTACCACTTTTTATTCTGCTGTAATGTACGATGACATTTCCCAACTATGGGATAAATAAAGGACAATCTTATACCGGTGTTATTCCCACATTAAAAGACTAAAAATCTGTATATGCAATGCTAGTAACACAGCATACCACTGGCTATAATAATTAGGGTCTGAGTCTGGATCAAGGACATAGAAATCTTATTCTTAGAAATCTACTTAAGAACTTGAAGAAATTTAGGAAGATTCTTAAGAAGATATTCGTGAATGAGGCCCATTGTTATTCATTCCCTCCAAAGACAGTGGGGAAGAAATACTGCTGTTGCCACAGGTGCCCTTCTGTGGCACCTGGTGTTCCCAGAGGTCTTCCATCACAGTACTAACCACCCCCTGCCCTGCTTAGCCTAAACATGAACAGCTATAATCCTGTTGTACATCAGGGGCTCAGTCTCTGGTTTGTGCCACGTTCTTGTGCAGAGAGAAGAACATGGACCACGCCATCAGGATCTCGGAGCTGGGAGTCAGTAAGGTGGGAGATAAACACAGAAACTACACACAAGTTCTTGGACTGTTGTCTAAAATCGTGTGTTCAATCCGCAGTTCCACGCTGAGGTGCACTATGACCCTGAGCTGCAGGGTTATGTCCTTGTGGATCAAGGCTCTCAGAATGGGACTGTGATCAACGGCAACCGCATCCTCCAGGTGAGACCCCCAAGAGACCCCCACAAGTGAGCCCCTTAACTCATTGACTGCCAGCCATTTTTTATGACTTCACTGATTTTCAAGACTCACAGAATATTGTGTGCTATGACTATGAAAAATATGAAACCGGACTGTCTACTTTCAGCAAAAATAAGATTGTTTCGTTCTCCTGTAATCTCCAGTCGAAAAGAGGAGTGTGACAAAAAGCAGAGAAAATGAGGTGTTTGTGCAAACGGACGAACCTGCAGAAAAGGGACTATAACACTATTTAGTTTAACTTTAGCATCTCCAAAAACATGTCCAGGATCTTACATGTTAGAAAACAGCAACAACACGTTATGAGAAAGTTTTTTTGAATATTGTTTTATGGCACACACACCCACATCCACAAAGTGTTGTTTGAATATTTCAAAATGTACTCATCCAATAAACGTCAAAATTTACATATTGAAAGTAGAGCCCATGACAAACTTTGGCATAAAGAATGGACAGTATTCATCCATTAGGTGGCGCTATATTTATGTCAATAAGATGAAATCAGAGATAAGCAAAATTACCATGATAAACACTATAAATGACAATAAATCAAAGTGAACAGACAATATTCTATAAGTGCAATAGAATACTGTTGTGTGTGTTTGGGCGCGTTTGTATGTGCGTTTATGTGCACGTTTTTGTGGTTACATCTAGAGAGTGTCGTTCTGTTTAGTCCAGCGAGCGCTGTGACCATAACTGGACTTTGCTCCTGGCTCCTGGTGTGGACTCAGTGATAGTTTTAGCAATAGTCCACTTTTCTGTGGCTTTTTTTGGGGTGCATCGCTGGTCTGCTGCCCTGACCCTCCACATGGTCTCTGTCAGCTCTGGAGACGCATATACTATGTTGCTTGACCCTGACAATATTCCTCCATGTCTCGCTTCACCTCTGTCTCTCCTGCACACAGTGCTCAGACAGTGAGCTTTAACCAAGACATCCACCCAGTTCTGCTGCCACCTGTTGGCTCAATAAAATACTGTACAGCCAAACCCCAGACATATATGATACAGGGGACACAGACGGACAGGAAAAGATTGAAAAACAACGTTGACATCTATTGACCTCATGTTACATCAATGGCAGTAAATGAGTTAAGAGGGGGACCCAAGTACCCCTTGAACGTAAATACTTTAAAGAGAGACCCCCACCCCGGACCCCTATGTACAAACGCACACCCCCACCCCCTCCGAGGAGAGGGTGGGGAGATGATGATCATGTGTTCCAGCCGAAGCAGAAGAGCCCCCCGCACCTCCTCACCCACGGAGACGAGGTGAAGATGGGAGACACTGTCCTGTCCTTCCACATCCACCAGGGAACAGACACATGTGACGGCTGTGAACCGGGACAGATCCTTGCCCACCTGAGCAAGCACCCCCGAGGAGGAGGAGGAGGTGGAGTAGGAAGTGCAGGAGGAGGAGCAGTAGTGAGCCGAGAGGACAAGGAGGCGCAGAGGGTCAAGCAGCTGAAGAGCATCAAGGCCAAGTACGGCATACAGGTGAGGAGGAGAAGTGAGCCGAGAGGACAAAGAGGTGCAGAGGCAGGTGCTGCTCTCTAAAGTTCAGGCTCGTAACTTTTGTCTCATCAGAAATAGTCTTGGTGCTGTTTCGTCTGATTAGAAAACATGTTATCTACTGTGTGATTACAATGTCCCTGTGCGTCACTCTTTGCCTCTTTGGGACAGAGCACTGAGGAGGTGTCAGTGATGAGGAGTTCTCAGTACAAAGATCGAGCCGAGAGCCGCAGACAAGCTGTGGGAAGTGACGGGTTTGTGCGAGAGGATGAGCCAGCGTCTGTGCACACGTGAGTAATGTATACTGTCATACAATGTATATATGGCAGTATATGCTGTTATACAGGTCCTTCTAAAAAAAAAAAAAAATGCATATTGTGATAAAGTTTCATATATTTTAGATTTATCACACACAACTGAAGTAGTTCAAGCCTTTTATTGTTTTAATATTGATGTTTTTGGCAAAAAAATAAAGAGAAACCAAAAATCCTCATCTAAAAAAAATTGCATATCATGAAAAGGTACTCTAAACAAGCTATTAACCAGTGATGGGAATAACTGCGTTGAAACAAACTTAATCTAAGTAATCTATGTAATTACTTTGACTGTAACTATAATGCCGTTATCATTGCCGACATGCCGTTACTGTACGTTACTCAAGTTGCACAATGAACTTTTTTTTAAACTTCATGATAGGACTCGTGTTGTCATGAGAGAAGGGAGGATGAGATAACCTCTCAGAAATTATTGGCTGATGTAAAACATATTTCCTTTACAATATACATGTCTACAGTTGAGAGGATGGTCATAAACGGTGTTATTGACGACCAGTGTTGTGCGTGAACGAGTTCAAAAGAACGCGTTCAATGAACACGTCAATTTTTTTGTGAACGTTAAACTGAACGCAACACATTTTTTAATAAAGAACTTGAACGTGAATTAGTTCATATTATGTGTCATGAACGGCAGACAATTTGTTTTCCATTGAAAGCTGAGTGAAATCTGTTTTCTCTTTTGAAACGCTACGAGAGAAAGTTCCTCCCTCCTGTATTCTCCGCACTGTTTCCGCCCAAAACAAAAAATTCCTACGGTTTCCACCGTCTGTGAACGCACCCCGACTCAGTGTACTTGCGGTGCGGCGCTATATGCTAGTGCTATTCATTGGTTGTTGGACTCACATGTGCCGTGATGAAAACAGAGGGGTAAGTCAGTGACACAGGGCCGTTTACATTTGACATAAAGTATAGACACACGTTCTGCAGCGCATTACAGTTTGTACTTATGAGCAGAGATGGGACAACTCAGTTCCCATTGAAACCCATGTAAATCTTGTCTGCATTGGAGTCAAAACATCCTGTGCAGTGTACAGGATATAGAGAGATAGATCTATCTATCATATCAATCGATCTATATATATAGACATATCTCTCTCGCTCTCGCTCTCTCTCTCTCTGGGGTGTGACGATATATCGCGATACTTTCTCCCGTGAATAAGCCGCTCTGTAGATCCTGTTGATTTATGATATATACAGTGTCTTGCGAAAGTATTCGCCCCCCTTGAACCTTTCAACATTTCGCCACATTTCAGGCTTCAAACAAAGATGTAAAAATTGAATAATTGTCAAGAATCAACAACAAGTGGGACACAATCGTGAAGTGGAACGAAATTTATTAGATAATTTAAACTTTTTTAACAAATAAACTGAAAAGTGGGGCGTGCAATATTATTCGGCCCCCTTGCGCTAATACTTTGTAGCGCCACCTTTTGCTGCAATTACAGCTGCAAGTCGCTTGGGGTATGTCTCTATCAGTTTTGCACATTGAGAGACTGGAATTCTTTCCCATTCTTCCTTGCAAAACAGCTCGAGCTCAGTGAGGTTGGATGGAGAGCGTTTGTGAACAGCAGTCTTCAGCTCTTTCCACAGATTCTCGATTGGATTCAGGTCTGGACTTTGACTTGGCCATTCTAACACCTGGATACGTCTATTTGTGAACCATTCCATTGTAGATTTGGCTTTATGATTTGGATCATTGTCCTGTTGGAAGATAAATCTCCGTCCCAGTCTCTGGTCTTTTGCAGACTCCAACAGGTTTTCTTCCAGAATGGTCCTGTATTTGGCTCCATCCATCTTCCCATCAATTTTAGCCATCTTCCCTGTCCCTGCTGAAGAAAAGCAGGCCCAAACCATGATGCTGCCACCACCATGTTTGACAGTGGGGATGGTGTGTTCAGGGTGATGAGCTGTGTTGCTTTTACGCCAAACATATCGTTTTGCATTGTGGCCAAAAAGTTCGATTTTGGTTTCATCTGACCAGAGCACCTTCTTCCACATGTTTGGTGTGTCTCCCAGGTGGCTTGTGGCAAACTTTAAACGAGACTTTTTATGGATATCTTAGAGAAATGGCGTTCTTCTTGCCACTCTTCCATAAAGGCCAGATTTGTGCAGTGCACGACTGATTGTTGTCCTATGGACAGACTCTCCCACCTCAGCTGTAGTTATCTGCAGTTCATCCAGAGTGATCATGGGCCTCTTGGTTGCATCTCTGATCAGTCTTATCCTTGTTTGAGATGAAAGTTTGGAGGGACGGCCGGGTCTTGTAGATTTGCAGTGGTCTGATACTCCTTCCATTTCAATATAACTGCTTGCACAGTGCTCCTTGAGATGTTTAAAGCTTGGGAAATCTTTTTGTATCCAAATCCAGCTTTAAACTTCTCCACAACAGTATCTCGGACCTGCCTGGTGTGTTCCTTTGTCTGGATCATTCAAAGATCCTCACTGAACTTCTGGAGTGAGTTTGCTGCACAAATAATATTGCACGCCCCACTTTGTTTTTTATTTGTTAAAAAAGTTTAAATTATCCAATAAATTTCGTTCCACTTCACGATTGTGTCCCACTTGTTGTTGATTCATGACAAAAAATAATTTTTTTATATTTTTGTTTGAAGCCTGAAATGTGGCGAAATGTTGAAAGGTTCAAGGGGGCCGAATACTTTCGCAAGGCACTGTACATGTTCATCTGATTGATGAGGCACTGACTTCAGACCAATCACCAACCTCAACGTCACTGGTGTTTCCGCATTCACAGTGGCGGGTGTTGGTGTTTAGTGCTTACAGCACACATAGAAAGATGGAGAGTGAGGAGGACTCCAGCAGCAAAACAGCCTTTTCCAGATGGAAAAGGCTGGTGGAAGCCTTATTCCAAAATGGATTCAATTAATTTTTTCCCCTTAAAATTCTACACATAAAACCCCATAATGACAACGTGAAAACAATTTTGTGTGAGATTTTTGCAAATGTATTACAAATAAAATACGAATAAATCACACGTACATAAGTATTCACAGCCTTTGCCATGAAGCTCAAAATTGAGCTCAGGTGCATACTGTTTCCACGGATCATCCTTGAGATGCTCCTACTGCTTCATTGGAGTCCACCTGTGGTAAATTCAGTTGATTTGACTTGATTTGGAAAGGCACAGACCTGTATATATAAAGTCCCACAGTTGACAGTGCATGTCAGAGCACAAACCAAGCATGAAGTCAAAGGAATTGTCTGTAGACCTCAAAGAGGATTGTCTCGAGGCACAAGTCTGGGGAAGGTTACAGAAACATTTCTGCTGCTTTTGAAGGTCCCAATGAGCACAGTGGCCTCCATCATCCGTAATTGGAAGACGTTTGGAACCACCAGGACTCTTCCTAGAGCTGGCCGGCCATCTAAACTGAGCGATCGGGGGAGAAGGGCCTTAGTCAGGGAGGTGGCTAATAACCCAATGGTCACTTTGTCAGAACTCCAGCATTCCTCTGTGGAGAGAGGAGAACCTTCCAGAAGGACAACCATTTCTGCAGCAATCCACAAATCAGGCCTGTATGGCCAGATGGAAGCCGCTCCTTAGTTTGGAGTTTGCCAAAAGTCTGAGACAAAGATTGAACTCGTTGGCATGAATGCCAGGCGTCATGTTTGGAGGAAACCAGGCACTGCTCATCACCAGGCTAATACATCCCTACAGTGAAGCATGGTAGTGGTACCATCATGCTGTGGGAATATTTTTCAGCTGCGGGAACTGGGAGACTAGTCAAGGTAGAGGGAAAGATGGTTGTAGCAATGTACAGAGACATCCTGGATGAAAACCTGCTCCAGAGTGCTCTTGACCTCAGACTGGGGCGACGCTTCATCTTTCAGCAGGACAATGACCCCAAGCACACTCTGTGACTCTGTGAATGTCCTTGAGTGGCCCAGCCAGAGCCTGGACTTGAATCCAATTGAACATCTCTCGAGAGATCTGAAAATGGCTGTGCACCGACACTCCCCATCCAACTTGATGGAGGTTGAGAGGTGCTGCAAAGAGGAATGGGAAAAACTGCCCAAAGACAGGTGTGCCAAGCTTGTGGCATCAGTCAAAAAGACTAGAGGCTGTAATTGCTCCAAAGGTGCATCAACAAAGTATTAAGCAAAGGCTGTGAATACTTATGTACATGTGGTTTTTTATTTTTATTTTTAATACATTTGCAAGAATCTCAACTTTTTTCATTATGTCATTATGGGGTGTTGTGTGTAGAATTGTGAAGAAAAAATTGAATCAATTTTGGAATAAGGCTGTAACATACCAAAATGTCAAGCGCTGTGAATACTTTCCGGATGCAATGTACACAGTCTCTCTCTGGTCTCGTTCTGGTTTCGCTCTGGTCTCTCTCTCTGGTCTCAAGTCGCTCACTCTGGTGCTCACTTTCTGCTGCTCACTTTCTGCTGCTGTGTTTCAGAGAGATCAGCGAGGGGAACAAAGGGCGACAGATGCTGGAGAAGATGGGCTGGAAAAGGGGAGAAGGTCTGGGCAAAGAGGGCTCTGGCATCAAAGACCCGGTGAGTCCTGCCCCGCTGTCCTCTACTGTTCACCACATTCCCTGTGTCCACCTCTGTCCCCCACTATAATCTGATGATAATCTGGTTTCTGCTGTCAGATCCAGCTGCAGATCCGGAAGGCCCAGTCGGGTCTGGGGGCTGCGCCGGCTGTTTCTGTGGATGATCCATCACTGAACAAAACCAAAAACCAAAAAAACTGGGACAAAGCGAGAGAGCGATTCAACGCTGCTGTCCCCTAGAGGAGTGGAGAGGGACTTGTTTCCACACTGCCCCCACAGGAGAGGGACTGCAGCCCCACACTGCCCCCACAGGAGAGGGACTGCAGCCCCACACTGCCCCCAGAGGTGAGGGACTGCAGCCCCACACTGCCCCCACAGGTGAGGGACTGCAGCCCCACACTGCCCCCACAGGAGAGGGACTGCAGCCCCACACTGCCCCCAGAGGTGAGGGAGTACAGATGACTGTACTGCAGCTGAGTGCACATGTGCCTACATCTCCCAGCATGCAGCAGGTGTGACTAATGGACCCTGTGAAGGACATGTTTCTGTTCAAATTGTGGTTTTTGCTGAAAGTTGTTTTTTTGTGATGAAATAAAAGTATTCACAAGTCTCAGATGTACGAGAACTTGGTGACATCTCCAGAGTGTGATGTCCCACCAGAGAATTAATGCTGAATGTATGCTATCTGGAGTCAATTTCCTGAGATGGGCATTTGTTCCAATGGTGTTTGGTCCAAACCTGAACCAGGACTGAGCCTTGTCTGAACCAGGACAAGGCTGGTTGTCGACATGTACTGTTGGAAACAAGACAAACAGGGGTGTAGTGTACGTGGCCCTTGTGTTGAAACTCACTGACTCCACACTGAGCACACATGAATCACTTTAGGGCTGGACCAGGTATGAACAAAGTCTGAACCAGAGATAGTCTTCAACTACAAGCAGTCACAGGAAAAGAAAGTCAATTAAATTAAAAAAGTATTGCCCTAAATCACAACTTTACTCGACTTAACAAAGTTGTCCATTCGCCTACATGGATCAGAGAAGAAACAGTTTAAACACAGGAAATGCAACCAGGGTTATAGAGGTCCATAAGGGGCAAATCCAGGACTGAGCCTGCAGAACGAGGACCGAGGCCAGGTGGTGCAGAACTGGGGTGGCTCCCAGGCAGGGAGGAGAGTGTAGCCACAGGTGCAAATCTCAGGACCTCCTTTCTGTGAGGTCCAAGTGGTTTGAGGTCAGAAAGAAGTGTTACCTCTGTGTTTGATAAGATAGACTTTATTGATCTCACACAGGAGAGATTTACGGTCTGCGGCAAAGAGCTCTACGTCCCCTCCCTCACTTCTGTGGTAATGTGCATTGTTGGTTAGTGCCGCCCCTCTAAAGAGAGAAGACCTGTTTTGGATGCCTCCTGGACACCTCCCTGGAGAGGTGTTCTGGGTATGTCCCACCGGGAGGAGACCAGGGGAAGATCCAGGACACACAGAGGGACTGTGTCTCTCAGCTGCCCAGGAACACCTCAGGAAGTATGTGTGTGGAGAGGAACATTTTGGCAACTCTGCTCAGACTGCTGCCTCCGTGACCTGGCACTGGATAAGGCAGAAGAAAATGCATGATGCTTTGAGGCCTTGGAGGGTCACTCACCTGTGATTGTTGCATTTGGATCGCCGCCTCCTCTGACTCTGAGCCCCGCCCATCAGCGTCAGGATTGTTGACAATCCCTTGTCAAGTTTCTGGTCTCTGTTCTGGTCTCAGGACTGCTTTAGATCCACAGGTGAAACATTCAGAGCTAAAGAACTACTGCCGTGATCCTGTGTTCACGACCCTGCCCCCTTCACTCTAACCCCGCCCCCTTGTATTTTACGAATGATTTTGGCCACTAGCCAGTGATTATTTGTTAAGTTTTCTGCTGCTAGTATATTAATGTAGGACAGAAACAGGTTTCTCCAAGGCTCAAGCTCAGACATGAGGCAAACTTCACAAGTCCTCGTATTCCACTTCAATCAGCCCAGCATCAGCACTAGTCTAGGATGACGTTACAAAGTTGTGGATTCATAACAGATCAGAAAATCAAACATGGGAAATTCAATAATAAACACATAGGAGCCATAGAGTGGGATGATCATAGTCCATGAATGATAATAAATGTCCTGGATTATCACTGTCCTTAGATCCTTCTGTATCAGCAAGGAACCACTCAGAAACCCAGGACTGATGCTGTAGATCCAGGTCTGAGGCAGTAGGAGGAGGGCGGCTGTTGTTTGGATTCAGACGCAGCCCTTGTGAGGACCCGGATGTGTTCTGGGAGAGGCTGTGCTCAGTCACCACTGAAAGGATGCTCTGTAGCTTTTCTCCAGCTTATGTCCCGTTACAGTCCCGGTAAAACACCGAGCCCTCACCGTGTCGGAAAGTCTAGGTGCACACGGGATGATGGAGCAGACGGACCGGTTCCAGGTTCCTCCAGGGAACGGGGACCCGCTGGTGAGTCAGTGTTAGCTGTGATGCTAGTGGAGGCTAAGAGCTGGAATTATAACATAACGCTTTAGGGCTGCAATAAGACTAAAGCAGGGGCACTTAACTTTATACTCATCAGTATTACGTGTTTAAACAACGACATGGTGTCTTCATCTTTTGTGTAAGAGCCCTGTGAGTCACTATTTGACTGGGTTCAAATAGTGACTCACATAATAACTCAAGACTCTTTGGGCTGAGTGATGGTGGTCCTGTTTTAGAGCCAGGAACTAGATACATGGGTATATTAGAGGTCTGTAATGTACAGACCACAATATAATTTAATTTGCGTTTGCAAGGATGCAGCAACGTGTTAGGCCGTATGAGTGACAGATATAAGATTAAATATAATGGGATTGAGATGAAGCTGTTGAGGACATCCTGACCTCAGAGCAGGACCTGAGGGGGCGTGGCCCTGGACTGAAGGGGACCTTTGTACAGAGGGGGAGGGGAGAGAGGAGGGGGACCATCTTTAAATACAGTCATCATTAAAGCCATAACATTTTTACCCACTGGTGCCTCAGTTTTACGTATCTCTCTTCCCTCTCTGGTGAGGGGTTTTGCAGCCTTATAAAATACAGCTGCTACTTCAAGGATTTCCTCCCTGGGTGGGTTATTTTTAGATCGAGACCGTGTGATAAATCAGGGACCGGAGTACCTGCAGTACCTGCATTACCCATAGTACCTGTTATACTCTCTAGGCTCTTCTGGGGGAGGGCCCTGTGTTTTTGTACTGACTGTTTGTTTGTCTGCAGGAGGCACGAACCTCGTCCTTTGAAGCCACAGACTCTAAATCTGAAACTGTGGCTCTGAGCTACAAACCATCCCCCTTGCAGGTGCAGATAGGTAATGTCGCCTCATCTCTGCAATAGGACTCGGTCTGTCCCTGACCACTGAATCTTGTGTGTAGGGGTTTGAAGTGGATGAAGTTATGTTTGTTAACTGACTTATCTGAGCTTTAGTCTGGCACCAGTGAAACCATCACTGCGAGAACATGCGAATGGTATGCGTATTAATGACTCAATGATAGTCATTAATAATAATGCATCGGTTTTATATAGCGCTTTTCTGGACACTCAAAGACGCTTTACATGTCATCATTCGTTCACTCCATACACAGTGGTGATAAACTACTACTAGTATAGCCACAGCTGCCCTGGGGCACACTGACAGAAGAGAGGCAACCAGTATGTGCCATCCGATCACCACCAATCATTCACACACCAGACTCATTCTAGGCAATGGGGGTGAAGTGTTTTGCCTAAGGACACAACGGCAGTTCGGCACTTTACAGCCGCAGTCGCCCCACTGTGGCTGGTGTTCCCAGAGGTTAAGTGTCTTGCCAAGGACTCAACGACAGCAGACATCAGTGAGAGTCGATGGTGAAGGTCGGGCTTGAACCCATGACCCTCTGGCTCAAAGGCCAATGCTCTACCAACTGAGCTACTGTCGCCACGACTCAGACAACGAGTTTAATTAGTTAAAGTTCCCATATTTTGCTCCAGCCTATGACAGACATTTCGCGCCCCCCTCCTTAAATCTTTGGATCGGCTCATAAAATCTGCTCTTAGCCCAAAAAGTTCAAATATTGACTTACAGGGTTCTTTCTTAATTATGCAAAAAAGCACCATAAAAAACAAGACTTCTATTGTGGTTTGTTTTGTTTGAGTTATTCATTTTACGTTTGGGCAGAACCATCATGCATATGAATGCAAGGGAAATTTAGGTACCCCAGCTTTAATTTAGTGAATTTTAGTCCAGTCCGTGCTGGTCACATGGCTTAGCTTTGGCCGCGCAGCTTCAAAGAACCGCTGTCATTCACTACAAAGCGGCCAAAAAACAAGTTCTCCGCGGTCGTGCGCGCTCCCCCCAAATAGTGAGGTAACTGTAACTCAGACAACGAGAGCGCCACTGTCGACTTCTGTAGTGGATGGGCAATTACACTTTATTCAAGTACGGCAAAGCAAAAAAAGCATGTAGCCCCCCCCCCCCTGTGCTCCACCAATGGTGTTTCGCTGTACACAAGGGTCTGGGATAGAGTGCATTGCAAACTCCTTTAGGAGATCAAAAAATAATCGGCCAATCAGGATTGCCGGTGTCGGGTTTGCACCGCCTTCTCGTGCGTCTCCGCCAAATCAAACCAAGATAGCGGACATTAAGTCCGTATTTAAACTTTTTTTTTTTTATTCACAAACTAATTGAGACAAAGATGTCACTTTTAATGCAATTTGAGGCGAGCTGTTGATGGTTCTATGTTGTTATACTTGCGAAAGTATTCTTGAACCTTTCAACATTTCGCCACATTTCAGGCTTCAAACATAAAGATATAACAATTTAATTTTTTGTCATGAATCAACAACAAGTGGGACACAATCGTGAAGTGGAACGAAATTTATTGGATAATCTAAACTTTTTTTAACAAATAAAAAACTGAAAAGTGGGGTGTGCAATATTATTTGGCCCCTTTACTTTCAGTGCAGCAAACTCACTCCAGAAGTTCAGTGAGGATCTTTGAATGATCCAATGTTGTCCTAAATGACTGATGATGATAAATAGAATGCACCTGTGTGTAATCAAGTCTCCGTATAAATGCACCTGCTCTTTGATAGTCTCAGGGTTCTGTTTAAAGCGCAGAGAGAACCGTGAAGACAAAGGACCACACCAGGCAGGTCCGAGATACTGTTGTTTAAAGCCTTATTTGGAATCCAAGATTTAGATTCAGATTCATTTATTTGCCATTTGCAGTAAAACCACATTGGAAAAACTGTGCAAGACTACCCCAGTGTGCACCAGACAACACACACCAGAGCTCTTGCCACGGCGCCGTCTTTACGGCGCCATGCCAAAGATTTCCCAAGCTTTAAACATCTCAAGGAGCACTGTGCAAGCAATTATATTGAAATGGAAGGAGTATCAGACCACTGCAAATCTACCAAGACCCGGCCGTCCCTCCAAACTTTCATCTCAAACAAGGAGAAGACTGATCAGAGATGCACCGAAGAGGCCCATGATCACTCTGGATGAACTGCAGATAACTACAGCTGAGGTGGGAGAGTCTGTCCATAGGACAACAATCAGTCGTGCACTGCACAAATCTGGCCTTTATGGAAGAGTGGCAAGAAGAAAGCCATTTCTCAAAGATATCCATAAAAAGTCTTGTTTAAAGTTTGCCACAAGCCACCTGGGAGACACACCAAACATGTGGAAGAAGGTGCTCTGGTCAGATGAAACCAAAATCGAACTTTTTGGCCACAATGCAAAACGATATGTTTGGTGTAAAAGCAACACAGCTCATCACCCTGAACACACCATCCCCACTGTCAAACATGGTGGTGGCAGCATCATGGTTTGGGCCTGCTTTTCTTCAGCAGGGACAGGGAAGATGGCTAAAATTGATGGGAAGATGGATGGAGCCAAATACAGGACCATTCTGGAAGAAAACCTGTTGGAGTCTGCAAAAGACCTGAGACTGGGACGGAGATTTATCTTCCAGCAGGACAATGATCCAAAACATAAAGCCAAATCTACAATGGAATGGTTCACAATAGGGATGTAAATCGGTGACCGTTTAACCGGTGGTTGACCGTCACAGCGTTAACCGGTCAAAGCTGTCGGTTAAAAATAAGAAAAAGCGGAGAGGGGAGGTCTCTTAATAAGGCTATTAATAAGCCCTATTTGTACGATGTGACGAGCGGGTCCGTATCTAGCTGTGTGCGCCAATGCATTAGTAGACTACGGGTGACTTTCATGGCGCACGCACGCACGCACGCACGCACACGCACACGCACGCACACACACACACACACACACACTTTCACCCCCTCCATACGTAACATCCACACGCATCATCTCTCCCCTCTGTTACCGCCAAAGTTCCACACTAGTGCAGGTCAGAACTACATTGGAGCTTATATTTACACACACACACACATACATGTATTGTACACACACACACACCGGTCTGTCGCGCACCTCTATGTCTCGCAGCCCAAAGAATCCTCGCAAATACGGCGCCCCAGTCAAACACATGAAACATGTTTGTGCTGCTGGTCCTTGTCATTAGATCAGATCCACACACATCACTTTTAAACTTTAGCGGAGACCTGCGAGACGCGGCGTGTAACTAGCTGCTCTGACCATGTGAACAAGCCGTCTTTTGCTTAAAAATGCTTTAACCCGCAGCACAGTATGGGAAGATTAAAAAAGCAGTTCTCTGTGCGCAAAGGTGCCGAAGCTGTTGCGGGTTTTGGCGCCGCTGTCTCAGCTCTGATCTAGTAGAACGCATAGATAAACTTATGAAAAGTACGCGGCTCGAAATGGCTGCTATTTCAAAGAACGTGGAATATTTTAAACTACGCGGTTAACCGGTTTCAACCGGTTAATGAGGCTCGGTGGTCGGTCATGAAAATGCATAGTTTTTTACATCCCTAGTTCACAAATAGACGTATCCAGGTGTTAGAATGGCCAAGTCAAAGTCCAGACCTGAATCCAATCGAGAATCTGTGGAAAAAGCTGAAGACTGCTGTTCACAAACGCTCTCCATCCAACCTCACTGAGCTCGAGCTGTTTTGCAAGGAAGAATGGGCAAGAAAGAAAAAGCAGAAAGAGCGAGGCCAGCGAGTCCGCGGCTTCAAAATCCCAAAGTCAGTTAGTACAGCTTTAAGTACCGGTTTAAGTGCTCATCACTTGGGTGGTTTCCTGCATACTTTTGTTCCAAGCGTTTTTGTAGGTAATAAATAGTTAGACAAAAACAGAATCATGTTAGCCGAAGTTGATAGCATTATGTTTTTAACCAAAACAAATCATTCTGGGTGTTTTTTTTTTTTTTTTTTTTGGGCATTCTCGCGGGTTTTGGGCTGGAAAATCCTGCTGGCATTTGGCAACCCTGTAACGCAGTGAGGAGTCAAGTGCTGAATCGTGTGCTTTGATGTGAGTGATTGAAGGAACATGTCATTCAAGATAACAGACAAGTGGTTAATCCAATCACATACAAAGATTTCTTTTACAAGGCCCCACCTTCTGAAATTCATACACTATGAAGGAGACCCAGTCCCTTGTGTGAAGCGCAGCGATCTACAAGGGTCTAATGACAGACATGTGTGATTATAATTTTGTGTGATAAACATACAACTTACTGAGAATATACTTTTTCCAAAAATGGTGATCCGTCACATATGGGGCATTCAGACCGGATCATGTGTTGCAGAGAATTTCAATGCAAAGTCAATGGTGACGTTTGTTAGAGCGTGGAAGTGCATGTGCGTCGTGGCACGCATGCTCGGACTGCGTGGCAGAGGCGCGGTAGCGGCAAATCGACGCAGGCAGGAGATAAACATTGTTGAACTTTTTGCGCCGGCGACACGTGCAGCGACCAATCAGAGAGCTGCACAGTGGTCACAGTGATTCTAGCAGGCTTGCAAGAAGACTGAAAATACTCGTAAACAGCCAAAACAGGAGTTAAACGCTCAATGGAATCTGAAGGTTATGTTTAAATCGGCACAACTTTCAGACAAAGGTTTTGTAGATTTTATTTAAGAATACACATGGTTATAGACCCACATGGTTAAAACTATATTAGTCTCGAGTTCGATACAAGTTATATTCAGAGTGTTCAGAGCTCGGGTCTCTATCCCTCTTTTATCGAATGTTTTCTAAATGTGGTTTTTAATGTTGAGTATGAGCTGTAGCCAACATTTATCAAATGAACTGTTTATACGACCAAACTGTGGAGGCTATGGGTCAGTGTGCTGGTGCTGATGCTGATGCTGATGCTGGTCCTGGTGTGGGGATGTGCTGCTGAGGAAACTCAGCAGCACACAACTGTGCTGATCACATTCACAACCTCAGTTTTGTGGATTAGTCTCAGTTTTAAATGCAGGACGCATACAGAAAGGGGTCCTCTTCATTCTCCTGCACGTATGGAATTTGTCTCTAGGTCAGAGTGTAGTTCACACGGACTCAAGAGAGGGGCACTCAGGAGCACACCCCTTCCTCAGTCTTTAGATTTTTGGGTCTTTGGTTCTACAGGTGTTTAGGTCTTCAGATTTTCAGATCTTTAAGTGAGTGACCTCTTTTTCCCTGTGGCCCTCAGAGAAGCACAGGGATCTGGCTCGTAAAGCCTCGGTGAAAAGCAGCTCAGGGGGGAGTCCCGTGAACCAGCAGCCCAAGAAGACCGCACGCTCACGGTAACAGCACCTGGAACTGACACCTCTGACCCTCTTCCTTCTCTGACCTCTGACCTCTCTCCTCAGACTCGTGGTGCCGAACAAAGGATACTCCTCCTTAGACCAGAATCCAGACGAGACACCACTAGTGGCTCTGGACACGGACAGGTGAGGCAAACGACTCGAGTTCTGACCCAAGCTCTGACTCGAGTTCTGACCCCAGCTCTGACCCTGCTTTCTGCTGATGGTGTTGTGTTTCAGTGATGAGGACTTGGACGTGTCCAGATACTCCTCGTCTGGATACTCCTCAGCCGAGGTGAGATGTCTGAGGGACCAGGTACTGAAACCTTTACTGCCGTTAAGTCATCGGACCACTTTAAATCCACCTCAGCTCCACCTCAGCTCCACGTCAGCTCCACCTCAGCTCCATCTTAGCTCCACCTCAGTTCCACCTCAGTTCAATCTTAAATCCACCTTAAATTTGCTTTAGATCCATCCGGACCATTGTCACAGTCGTTGTGAGATTGAAACATAAGACCCCAGTGCTGGACAGCAGAAGGGTCCAGGTCCTGGTCCTCTCCACATGACACCAGGATTACTCACCCCTCCACCACCTCCTCACCCCTTCACCCCTTCACCTGTTAAAAGCAGAACACAGTATTATGTATTAACGTTTATCAGGAATGTTGTGTTGTCACACAATCCTGAAACAATATATTATAAATTGAAATTGTTGTCAAATTCTCATGATCATGCCACACCGCAAAGTAGTGATTTAAAGTGTGTGCTCCATGCATGCAGAACAAATAAAATGCAGAAAACTAGTCTATCGAGCCATGGTTGCATGGAACATGTTGCCCTCCTTTTTGATCAAAGAGAGTGAGAAAATCAATCTTTTCACACATGAACATTAAATAACATATATAAGTGTATAAGAGTCTGTGTCTGTGTATGTGTATATATATTGTTGAAACTAAAAATGATATACTGTAAATATTTTATATTTGAGTGGGACTGAAGCCACTGGAGAACATTCTGGGGTTCTGGCAGATTTAATGTTTTAATTGATTGATTGATTTTCCTTTTCTAAACTGTACAGAATTTGATTATTCCCTATGCCTATGTTGTAAGAGTAAGATACTTTGTTATTTTTTTTTTTTTTTTTTAATGTTTAATTGATTTCTCACTGAGCTATCATATCGTCATGAGTGTGTGTGATTTATATATAAAATAATATGTAAAAGCATGTAATGATTTTGAGGAGACCCCAGGATAATTAGCCACTGCATCTCAGTGGCTAATGGGGATATTAATAAACTAAACTAGACTAAACCACCTCCACCTCCTCACCCCTCCACCTTCTCATCCCTCCATCTCCTCACCACTCCACTTCCTCACCAATTCACCTCTCTTCTTCTTCTTTCAGCAAATAAACCAGGACCTGAACATCCAGCTGCTGAAGGACGGGTACCGACTGGACGAGATCCCAGATGATGAAGACCTGGACCTAATCCCACCCAAGTCCGTGAGTGCGACCTGTATGTGCTGCCAGAGTGGGCCATCCCAAGCCTGCCAGATACAATAGAGCCCGGAGAGAGAGAGCCCGGAGAGAGAGAGCCCGGAGAGAGAGAGCCCGGAGAGAGAGAGCCCGGAGAGAGAGAGCCCGGAGAGAGAGAGCCCGGAGAGAGAGAGCCCGGAGAGAGAGAGCCTGGAGAGAGAGAGCCCGGAGAGAGAGAGCCCGGAGAGAGAGAGCCTGGAGAGAGTGACCATAGACCACTATGGTTCTACCCAAGCCTGCAAGGGTAGAACTAAAGTCTGGAATACCTGAGAAGCAAAAGGACAAATGTCTTCTCTCTGGTTTCACGGTTGAAGGTCTGAACGTGATGCTCTGATCCTCAGCGCCCAAGGCTGAACGAGCATGACAGGTTGAGTTTACGGCAGTCATCTCTGAACACTGTCAGGAATCCGAAGCTTCACTCGGGGTCTCCCATCTCGAGTTGAAGCCCCATCTCCCCTCTGCCGACTGATGACCATTGCTCCCCCTTTTAAATGTTCTTGTTTGTCCATAATTCTTCTGTTCTGCTGCCTGTGGTCTGGGTCGCCCACAGACTTAGGTCCTTGTGGTCTCGGTCGCCCTCAGACCCGGGTCCTCGAGGTCTTGGTCGCACACAGACTCGGGTCCTTGTGGGTTGGACCCCGGCCTATGTTACGTTTCACAGGATGGCTGGGGAACTGTTTGTGCCATGAGGCCGGGGTCCTCACCAGGGTCCTCATTATGGGCGTATTGTATTTATTTAATTATCCATCATTTTTCACTAAATCGACCTCTCTGATTGGTCAGAACGCTCACGTGTTACTGAGCTGGACAGAACATGTCACCAACTGCACTAGAGCTGACCAGAATTCCACACCTCCTGTCCTCGTTCATCAGAGCCAAAATTCCCTGTCCTCAGCTCCACACATTAGACGCTCTGTGTGTCAGTGAGTTGTGTAATTCCCGATCACCAGAAGGTGGCGCCAAAACACCGGAACATGAGATGTGTTTACATTTACTGTTGTTTTTCTGCTTTCAAGACAGAGACCAGAGAGGGTGAGAGAGACCAGAGAGGGTGAGAGAGACCAGAGAGGGTGAGAGAGACCAGAGAGAGAAACTGTTGTTTTTCTGCTTTCAAGAGAGAGACCAGAGTGAGAGAGAGAGAGAGACCAGAGTGAGAGAGAGAGAGAGAGAGACCAGAGTGAGAGAGAGAGAGAGACCAGAGTGAGAGAGAGAGAGAGACCAGAGTGAGAGAGAGAGAGAGACCAGAGTGAGAGAGAGAGAGAGACCAGAGTGAGAGAGACCAGAGAGTGAGAGAGAGAGAGAGACCAGAGTGAGTGAGAGAGAGAGACCAGAGTGAGAGTGAGAGAGACCAGAGTGAGAGTGAGAGAGACCAGAGTGTGAGAGAGAGAGACCAGAGTGTGAGAGAGAGAGACCAGAGTGTGAGAGAGAGAGACCAGAGTGTGAGAGAGAGAGACCAGAGTGAGAGTGAGAGAGACCAGAGTGTGAGAGAGAGAGACCAGAGTGTGAGAGAGAGAGACCAGAGTGTGAGAGAGAGAGACCAGAGTGTGAGAGAGAGAGACCAGAGTGTGAGAGAGAGAGACCAGAGTGTGAGAGAGAGAGACCAGAGTGAGAGAGACCGCATTACTGTCTTTGGTCTGCACTCTCGCTTCTTTTGTTTTTCTTGTTTACACTAATATATTTGTTTTTTGTTGTTTTAATTTATTGTCACTAAAGTTTATTCAAAAATGTGTGCGTGGATTATTGTGGATTACTGTGTAAAGTGCAGTGTTGGAGTCTAATGGGATTAAAGGGTAATCCAGAGCAGACAGGAGACAGACACACAAAAGAGAGACACACAGGAAAGGGGGACACACAAAGGAGAGACACAAAGTAAGGATACAGACGCTGAGGTAAGGACCTGTTCACTGTATATTTATGTAGCATAGAGGGACTTTAGCATGTCTGCAGTTCAGCTCCACCAGTGGGCGCTCTGTGTACAGTATACATGAGTCTGTACAGTATACATGAGTCTGTACAGTATACATGAGTCTTGAGTCTGATTGACAGGTGACATGAGGGCGGTGGTTATTTTGCTGATGGGTGTGTTGCTCAAAGGCTCCGTTTCCTCATATGAGTTTACAGCCTTCAGGATGCAGCAGTACGACCTGGGGAAGTACAAGTACGGTAAGAAGTATTACTACTACTACTAATACTACCACTACATCTGCTACTGAGTGATATATATAGCTGTATAATTGTTGTGGGCATTTCTCTCTCACTCCACACATGAGAGCGGGGTCGCCGTACTGGAGGCGCATGCCAGACCTATTGTACATGTTTTTAGTGGTAGTGGAAACCGCAGCACCCCTGGGAAAAGCTTACGTAGACATGGGGAGAACATTCAAACTTCCCACTGAAAGGCCTGGAACAAAATCTGGAACAATCTTCCTGAAGATGTGAGACAGGCCTCCTCTCTGACAATGTTTAAAACCAGGTTAAAGACAGTTCTGTTTAGCTGTGCATACAACTGAGGGATTTTATATTTTTATCTTTCTTTTTAATGTTCTGTGATAATTTATGATTTTAATGCTTTCTTGTTTTGTTCAGCACTTTGAATTGCCTTGTGTATGAATTGTGCTATAAAAATAAACTTGCCTTGCCTTGGAGGTGGAACCACTGCTACCACTAGGCAAGCCAAGGCAAGTTTATTTGTATAGCACAATTTATACACAAGGCAACTGAACAAATTAAGATGGCATTAAAATCATAAATAATCACAGTACATTAAAAAGAAAGATACAAAAAATATATAATCCCTCAGTTGTATGCACATACTGGTTGCCTCGCTTCTGTCAGTGTGCCCCAGGGCAGCTACAGTAGTAGTTTATCACCACCGTGTATGGAGTGAATGAATAATGACATGTAAAGCGTCTTTGAGTGTCCAAAAAAGCGCTTTATAAAACTGATGCATTATTAAACAGAACTGTTTTTAACCTGGTTTTAAACATTGTCAGAGAAGAGGCCTGTCTCACATTTTCAGGAAGATTGTCCCAGATTTTAGCATGAATCTGAAATGCTGCCTCCCCATGTTTAGTCCTGACTCTGGGCACTAACAGGAGTCCAGTGCCGCGCCGCTGTTATCTAAGCAGCTTCACAGATCCGCTGTCTTTCACTACAAAGCGGCCACGCTCCGGGAATCAGACCACTGCGGCTCCGGAGCATGTGGAATCCCGTTGCACGTACAGGATAAAACAATAAGTTTCCCGCGGTTTCCCGCGCTCCCCCCAAATAGTGAGGGGGGGGCGCGCCCACTGTAGAAGGACTGCTCTATCCTAATGCTTCCATATAGACTGTGGCCCAATCCCAATACCCACACTGCACCCTACACACCTCTACGAAGTGTGCACGGCACATGTTCGAAGTGCACACCAGGGTTGGAGTGCGCAGGTTGCAAGTGTGCAAAAAAGGCGGAATTGGGACAGTGCTCACTGAGTGCAGGTTACGTCGCCGACTCGTCAAGAGATGGTCATTTTCAGACCTAAACTTTATAAACATTAAAGGTAATCTTGTCTGACCCTTTGGGAAACAAAATGAATTGCTTCACACACGTTAAAATACATGTATATTAGTTGTTTTTAATTAGAGATAGCTGTATAATTTTAAGTTAAATGTGGGTAACTAACTTATCTGGTCAGTTTTTATACATTCTAAGATTATTGTACTAAGTGTAAAGTTTAAATTGAATGTTATATAAACGCTTGTTTTAAAAAGTTATTAAATTGTTAAAACACAATGTCCGTAATTCTTCTTCAGACGTTTATGCTTCTTTCCAGTTAACATAGCAAAACTTATTTACACACATACAACATATATATTTCAAAATGTATATTTAAATGCATTTTCCCGACGTTTTGGTGTGTACCGCAAAGAATTATGAGCAATATCCTTCGCCAGAGTGCGCATAGATGCAGGCTACGGCGAAGTGTGGATCAGGGGCGCAAAGGGGGCGGGGCCAAAGACCTCGCACCCTTTATCGGGAACGCGCAAATGAGGGGCGCAAGGGTGGAAGTGCGAGTATTGGGACGGGGCCTGTAAGTCAGACAATCAGAGCGTCACTGTCAACACTTTATTCAAGTACGGCAAAAAAAAAAAGCATCGTACCACGCCCACTGCGGTAGTCTAACCTACTGGAGACAAATGCATGGATAAGAATCTCCAAGTCTGCTTTAGACACTATGTTTTTGATCCTGGCAATGTTTGTTAGGTGGTAAAAAGCTGCTGATGTTACTGTTTTGATGTGTCTATTGAAATTTAAGTCTGAGTCTAGTATTACCCCTAGATTTCTGACCTGATTTAAACGGTTTTTGGAGAGAGGGACTGTAGATGACAGATGACTCTATCTCTTTGTTTCTGGGGACCAAAGACAATCATTTCAGTTTTGTCTGTGTTTCGCTGGAGAAAGTTGTTATGCATCCACAGATCAGTGGATCTGTTGGATACAGTGAAGGAGTGAATCCACTGGTCCATGTTCTCCTGCAGTCAGTGAGACATAGATCTGAGTGTCGTCTGCATAGTTGTGATAAAACAAGTTGTTACTGCGTATTAACTGACCACTACTAGTGCAGCTGCTACTTCTGCTACTACTACTGCTAGTTCTTATACTGCTACTACTACTCCTACTTGCACTACTGCCACTACTACTGCTACTGGTAGTGCTACATCTACTACTACTGCTACATCTAGAAACTACTGTGGGATTTCATAACACTTTTAAGCAACTTTTGTTAAAGTTAAACTCATCATTCTATCAATGTGCAGAAGCCAGTACTTTTCCCTTGTTTTGTCAATCTGAAGGCCAAGCTACATGGCACCGTGGCAGCTGCTGATTGGAGGTCTCCATGCCTCCGCTCTGTATTATACACTTGCATTCTGTTGTTCGTGTTGTTCGTGCTGTCTCTACCATCGACAATAAAACATGTCTTATGTCTGAATTTAAGACACAATCCCAGACTATGTCATCTTCTTCACTACTTCTAATTTCTGTCCCCCTCATGTGGAGAAGACTGTTCCTCAAATGGCTCTCTTCCTCCTCCTCAGGATGTAGGTCCGCCCTTGTCTCCTCCGCAGCAGTGGTCTCGGCCCTCGACTCTTCTTTCAGCAGGAGGTGCGTACTGATGGGGGCAGAGGAGGTCACCTGGAGCCTAGTGAAGGAGGCACAGACCAATAACGCAGCGGCCATTTTGATTCTACTGCCAAAAAATATGAGCAGCATGAGTGAGGAGGCGCGACAGGTGAGAGCTGACAAAAAAAGACTGTTTAGAGCTGACTGAAGCTGACAGACGCGCTGTTTCACCTCCTCAGAGCTTCATGGAGGCAGAGGTGCAGCTGCTCCAGAAGGAGGTGCAGACTCCAGTCTACGTGGCTCCTGAAGATGATCACCTCCTTCTGATGAGGGAGGAACTGCAGGAGAACCAGGCCTCCAAAAGCTCCTCCCTCCTTCACCAAGGTCAGTCCAAACTGTGATGTGGTCTGAGCGGCGTCTGCAGGGCCTCTGGTCTCATGTCTCCTCTCAGTCTTCAGGAGCCTCGTGACCTCCACGTCCTTTCAAGTCATCGTCAGCAACAACGGCCCCATTAGACCAACGAAGGAGACCACTGTGTACAGTCTGGAGGTAAGGGACCACTGCTGCTGCTGGCTGCTACTGCTGCTATTGCTACTACTACTGCTTCTGCTGCGGCTATATCGAGTACTACTGCTTCTACTACTACTACTACTACTACTGCTACTGCTATTACTGCCTCTACTGGAACTGCTACTGTTGTTGTTGTTTATAGGGCTGTCTCCATGGCGCCGGCGAGGACCCACCCACCATTGTCATCACCGCACATTACGACTCATTTGGTCTGGCTCCGGTGAGTCCCTGCAGGCTCCGCTCGAACCGCGCAATAAGTTCTTTCCTCTGACCACAACATGGACCACATGGCGAACCCTAACGCTCTCCTTGTTCTGGTTCGTGTGTATGTGGGCAGCCATGTGTTGGTAAATTTGCAGTGGTCCAGACTCAATTGTGAATAATGGACTGAACCGAGCTCTTGGAAGTGTTCACTGTTTGTATTACTAACCCCTGACCTCTGACCTGTCTGATGGCTGATGTCTTTACTTTGTGGTCTTTCTTCAAAAAAAATCACAAATTAAATCTTTGTGTAATGTGTGTGTGTGTGCGTGTGTGTACGTGTGTGTATTTTAGTGGTTGTCGTATGGTGCTGACTCAAACGCTAGTGGAGTCACGCTGCTTCTGGAGCTGATGAGACTCTTCAGGAAACTGTACAACGACCAGAGGAACAGGCCCCAGTGAGGAGTACTACTACTGCTACTGCTACTGCTGTTACTACAACTACTAATACAACTACTGCTGTTACTTCAACTACTGCTACTGCAAATACTGCTAGTGCTGCTACTGCTGCTGCCGCTTCTGCTACTCTTACTACTATTATTACTACCACTACTACTACTACTTCTACTACTACAACGACAATGGTCTGGGTCTCAGTACCTCAGTCTCTGTTTCAGGTTTAATCTGCTCTTTGCTCTGACTGGAGGAGGAAAGTTCAACTTCATAGGAACCAAACGCTGGATTGAGGAGAACCTGGACCACGCAGGTCAGTCCAGTTCAGTCTTACCCTCAGACCGGTCTCTGTTCTTACCCTCAGTCTGGTCTCAGGTCTTACCCTCTGTCTGGTAACGGGTCTTATCCTCTGTCTGATCTCTGGTCTCAAATCTTCCTCTAACCCTCCACAGAGTCCAGCCTGCTGCAAGACGTGGCCCTGGTCCTCTGCTTGGACACCCTTGGAGCCGGCCAGCAGATGTTTGCCCACGTGTCTCGACCACCCAGACCAGAGTCTCCGCTATGGAAGTTCACACAAGTCCTGGACGAGGTATGAGTTTAATATTCTCTAATGTTCATCCAAGTCTGGACTGAGGCTGTAGACACAGGACTGAGTCTGTTTTACACCTGGTTCTGATCTTCTCAGGTGGTCCAGTCCAGGTTCCCCTCCTGGTCTTTCTCGTCGCTCCATAAGAAGATAAACCTTGGAGAGTCGTCAGTGTCCTGGGAGCACGAGCGCTTCAGTGTGAGGAGGATCTCAGCCCTCAGCCTGTCCCACCTGAGAGGAGGGGAGAGGGGGGAGAGAGAGGGGAGAGGGAGTGTCCTGGATACCATGTGAGTCTAACTTGTGGGGGGGAGAGGGAGTGTGCCCCTGTGCGGTATCTTCATGGTCCTCTGGTGTTTAGGTCGTCTGTCGACCTGCGCAGCCTCAGGACGAATGGACTTATCATCGCTGAGGCTCTGGGACGACTCATGTTCAACCTGTCCCACCTGGTACGAAACAGATGGACTGTGGACCCAGGACTGAGACTGTAGATCCAGGACTGACCCTTCTTTTAGTGCATTTTATGGCCTTTTATGTTAAAAGAAGGATTTTAAATGTGATACTCCACAGGAATCCAGTGGAATACTTTTCAGACTGGAGTCATGGTGCTTGTTAAGTGCCTTGCTGATGAATTTTGAATGAGCTATAAGCTATAGAGGGTATAGGGAACGCTGTCAGCAGAGTGCGTTACAGTAATCAAGACAAATGCATGGGTTTGTTTTACTGTGTCACTTTTATGAAGGATAGTCCTGATTTTAGCTCATGTTGTGGTAACTTCTGTCTCTGACTGTTTCCCCTCACAGTGATGATGAATGGAAATGATCAGACTGTTCTTAAGTTTAGCAAAAAAGGTTTGCCAGGGGCCCTTACAGTGTTGCTAGGGACCTTAAAGTGTTGCTAAGGGCCCTTAAAGTGTTTCTCGGGGCCCTTGAAGCGTTGCTGGGCTACACTAACATTATGGAGTGATTATCTGATTAGCGAGGGAGTCGCGCAGATGTTTTAGGCCAACTAAGATAACTTACTGTTTTTTCTGGGTTGAGGAGCTTTTAGGTGCTTCATGCAAGTGTGAGATTTCATAACACTTTGAAGCAACTTTTGTTAAGGTTAAAAACTCATCATTCTATCAATGTGCAGAAGCCAGTACTTTTCCCTTGTTTTGTCTATCTGAAGGCCAAGCTACAAGCACACCGTGGAAGCTGCTGATTGGAGGTCTCCATGCCTCCGCTCTGTATAATACACTTGCATTCTCTGTCCGTGTTGTTTGTGCTGTCTCTACCATTGACAATAAAACATGTCTTCTGTCTGAATTTAAGACGCGATCCCAGACTTTGTCATCTTCTTCACAAGCACTAGTTCTAAATGATCTGTCTGGTTTGGTTTCACAGACAGGTAAATCTGTGCGTCATTATAGCAGTGGAAGTAATATGCTTTATGATGATGTTGCCACAAGTACAGTGTGGATACAATCGGGAGTACCGATCTTTGTGGCAAACAAAACTTTTCTTTGAAAAGGGTTGAGAAGTTATGGTTCACATTAACAAACGGATACCAATCTGAAAAATAGGATTTAAACCAGCCAAGTGCTGTTCCACTGAGATCTATGTCACATTCTCACCTCTGCAGTAAAATTTTTTGGTCTATTGTGTCAAATGCAGCTCTGAGGTCCAGCAGAACCAACACTGACACTGGACTTGTCCTTGTTGATGTGAGTCTCTGTTCACAGGGTTCTCCTAAAGAGGTGCAACTCTTCAGAGGACAGCTGGTTAGTAACACTCAATTACCATGACAACCGGTCCATAGGTCCAGAGTAAGTAAGTAAGTAAGTAAAGTTTATTTGTATAGCGCTTTTCACAGGCCAGGATCACAAAGGGCTTCACTTTAAAAAATACAGATAAAATATTACATAAACAAGTCAGATTTAAAACACATACACAGAAGACAGTCCTCATCATGGACACAGTTCACAGAGGCCTATGTACAGTGTAGAGAAAAAAGCCTGTCTAAACAAGTAAGTCTGAAGTTGGGACTTGAAATCAACAACAGTCTCAAAAGATGCACAGAGATTGGGGAAGCTTATTCCAAAGGTGAAGAGCAACTGCCTGGAAGGATCTATCTCCTCTGGTTTTAAAATGATGCACAGAGACCAGGATCAGGACCAGGTCCAGAGAAACCAGGTTCTGGATCAGAGAGAGAACAGGTCCTGGTCCTCTTCAGGTACAGAGGTCTTAGATTACGAGATTGACAGCCGGTCTGTGTGGCGTCTGCAGTGATGCTGTCGCCGTATCAGACTGTTGTGAAGAGGGAGCAGCATCTGCAGTCAGAGCTCTATGTTCTCACTCTCACCTCTGGTTATAAGCTTTGGAGAAGATGGACCAGATGGAGGACACATGTGAGTTTTCTCCACAGAGAGATCCATTGGAGAGAACTCTCTGGTCTCTAGTCTCACAGTCTTTTGTCTCTGGTCTCATTCCATCTCTGGTCTTGTATCTCACACAGTCTCTGGTTTCAGGACTGGTCGGACTCCCGGGTCTCCTCTATACTCACCCTTCTCACTTCAGTGCCCAGACCGGCTCAGTTCTGGGACCAGGATCCAGACCAGGCCATGGTCCTGGACTCAGTGGAGCAGGAGTTCAGAGTCCGACTGAAGGAGGTGAAGAGGTTTGAGTTCAAGATGGACTGGAGGTGAGGGATGGGGAGGTAGTAGCAGTTGTAGTAGAAAGCAGCAGCAGCAGCAGCAGCAGCAGCAGCAGCAGCAGTTGTAGCTATGGGAGCAGTAGCAACAGCAGCCCCTGTAGCCTCCGTAGCAGTAGTAGCAGCAGCAGTAGCAGCAGCAGCAGTATTAGCATTCTCCTTCACTTGTACCTGTGCTCCTCAGAGAACCTGAGATCTCCTTCTTTGATCAAATGAAGCAGAACATCATTGTGTACAGGTAATGGGTTTATGTATTTAATGTAGTGCTATAAAATGATTTAAATAGTTTACAATTAATCACATTAATGTCATGGTTAACTCACAATGATTCAAAAAAATTGTCCTTGCTCTAAATGTCACATCCAAACTCTGGAGTTGAGATTGAATGACATTGTGTGTCAGGCTTGAACTCTCTGACCCGGCTTGGATTTGCCCCTGTGTACGGAGGTCTGAGGGCGCCGCAATTCGGTTTAATTGGATTTAATAAAATATCTGCCTGACATTGCATTTAATATTGTCCCCCTGAGGCGATGTGTTTTTCTCCTCCTGTGCCTTCTCTCCACTCTTATCTCACATTCCTCGGGCCAAGGCCATAATAACAAAGGTCCCATCTACAACAACTCACACTATTTCAGTCTCCAGCTTGGATCCCCTACCCCCGCCTCCCTCTATCCATCTTGCTCCCTCCCTCCCCTCCACTCCTCACTGTGTTTCCGACTCACCCCCTCCCTGACCCTGCCGCCCTCTGACAGCCACATTGGGCCGGCTGTAGGAGGTGCTTCATCCCGAGAAAAAATCCGTGCTTTATACAAAGCACAAATGTGTCTATCCAACTGTCTGTGAAACTGTATGTTATTGCTCTCTGCTGTTTATTCTACTGTTTGTCGCATGGCGCCGTAAAGATGGCCCCGTGGCAAGAGCTCTGGTGTGTGTCGTCTTCTCTGTCTGGTGCACACCGGGGTAGTCTTGCACAGTTTTCCAATGTGGTTTTACTGCAAATGGCAAATAAATGAATGAATCTGAATCAAAAGGAATTGGATGAAGCAAAAAGTTTATGATAATCCAATCCCCTCCAAAAAGAACGTATTTGGACTGTGTAAAAAAAGATTCTCAATCTCTGCTTTTGTTATTGCTTTTTACAGTGTATAGTTTATTTAACATACCGGTAGAAGAAATGACTTCAATGGCCTAATAAAGTCTTCTCTTCTGTCTATGCTTTCATTCAAGTCAGTTAGATGTTTTTTTACAGTGTAGATTAAGACTAAAATGAAAAGATCCTTTTATATGACAACCACCCACATTGGAAATAACTATGCTTCAATGCTGCAGTTATGTGTTGAATTGTCTCAGGTCCTCCTTTACACAACTGACACCTTGGGTCTTGTCTGGTGTGGTATATCTGGGCCTCTATTGCTCTGGTGCTCAGGGCCTGCTCCTGTGCAGCCATGATGAGTGCCTCTGTGCTGTCCTGTAGGCCAGCCCTTTCTAGCCATTGGTAGGACTTCTTGAGATCAGCCACTTCTGTTATGCTCCGGTGGTACATGCCGTGTAGGGGCTTGTCCTCCCATGATGGGCTCTCCTCCAGCACCTCCTCATCTTGCCACTGTCTGAAAAATTCAGACAGTTGAGGGTCTTCTTTATGATGTAGGTTTGGAGTTTGGATGTTTTGTCCTGGACAATGGCTCTCACACTCACTAGCCCTCGGCCTCCTTCTTTAAGGCTTACGTACAGTCTCAGGGTGCTGGATTTGGGATAGAACCCGCCATGGATAGTGAGGAGCTTTCGAGTTTTAACATCTGTGGCCAGCCTTCCCAGCCTGGTGTAGGTCTACAATTTTGTTTCTGGTGTCCTTTGACAGCTCTTTGGTCTTGGCCATAGTAGAGTTTTGAGTCTGACTGTTTGAGGCTGTGGACAGGTATCTTTCATACTCATAACGAGTTCAAACAGGTGTCATTAATACAGGTAACGAATGGAAGACAGAGGAGCCTGACAGGGGTGTCCAAACCAGTCCAGAAAGGGCTGCTGTGGCTGCAGGTTTTCTATCAGACCCAACAGGAGCAGAGTAGACTCCACCCATTTCCTCAAATCTTCAGGTTAAGACTGAACTCTCTTGAGGAAATGGGTGGAGTCTACTCTGCTCCTGTTGGGTCTGATAGAAAACTTGCAGCCACAGCAGCCCTTTCTGGACCGGTTTGGACACCCCTGCGTCTAAAAGGAGTGACATGTCTGAGAGAGCCACAAATCTTGCTTACGTCTGTCGGCATAGTTGAGTTGATTTATTATTATACAGTATATAACACCAGGTGCCACAGTGGGGCGGCTGTAAAGTGCCAAACTGTTGTGTGTGCTTGGTCAAGACACTTCACCCACATTGCCTAGAATGAGTCTGAGTCTGGTGTGACTGTGAATGGTTGGTGGTAGTCGGAGGGGCCGATGGCACATACTGGTTGCCTCGCTTCTGTCAGTCTGCCCCAGGGCAGCTGTGGCTACAGAAGTAGTTTATCACCACCATGTATGGAGTGAAAGAACATTGACATGTGAAGCGTCTTTGAGTGTCCTGAAAAGCATTATATAAAACCAATGCATTATTATTATTACTACACACAAGTGTCTTTGTTCCTCAGAGTGAAACCTGCTGCCTTTGATCTGTTTGTTGGAGGCTGTGTCGCTGTTTATTTGGGACTGGTGTATATTGGCGTTCAGGTCAGTATTACTACTAGTACTACTACTACTACTATCACTACTACTCATACACTACCTTCTCTCTCCACAGACCCTGGACCCTCTGTACTCTGGCCTCAAAGCTGCGGTGAAGGGTAGAACTCTGTGACATCATAACTCTGATGTCAACTTTTCTAAACTCTTTCTAAAATCATCAGTAAAGGTTTTATACATTAATAAACAACTCTAAAAATCATGGTTTTATCTTCTGTTCTGAACCATACACCAGAGAGAACAGAGAGCGAGACCAGAAAGCGAGACCAGAAGAGAGGAGAGACTAGAAGAGAGACCACAGTGGAGAGCCCATGAGCCAGACCAGAGAGCCAGACGAGAGAGCACACATGCTCTGAATGTACAGAAAAAAACTTGTTTATTTGACAAAAAACAGCTTTGATAAACACAACCAGACGAGTTTGTGTTTCATTCATGAAATATGGACACACAGGTCACACACAGAGCAATGTAATGTGTGTCACCCACTGGTGCTCGTGCGTATGTCAGGGGCTGTGCTTCTCTGTGTGTGTCTCAGGTGACAGTTCTGCTTCACTGATGTTTTCTCCCACAAAGTAAACAGCAGAGAAGAGAATGAGCACAGCAGACCACCCCCCGCAGAGACCCCCCCCCACAGAGGGGAGGAGTCAGCTGATAACGCAGGTCTGTCAGCCACACACACACACACACAGGTAGCAGACACAGGCTCAGACCATGACTCATACCCGGTCCCAGATCCGGGCCTGGTCCAAGACTGTGTACCAGGAACAGTTCTCATCTCCAGGTCGAGTTTTCAGAACTGAAGCTCGACCGACTTCAGCTCATCGACGGAACAACCCTCAACCCAAACGTGTGAGTGTGTGTGTGTGTGCATGTATGCATGCGTGCGTGTGTGTCTCACTAATGTTCACACGGTTTTTTTCTTTTTTTGAGAAATATTTGTTCAAATCACGGTTAGTGTTTTTCGTTTTCTGTCACAGGACTTCTTGTTTCCTCGTAGTCTGAAGCCCTCTTCACTGCGCCCCCTACAATCTGACAGTGGTAATGCAGTACGTCCCCTGCAGTCTGACAGTGGTACCGCAGTGCGCCCCCTGCAGTCTGACAGCGGTACTGGAGTGCATCCTCTACAGTCTGACAGTGGTACTGCTCTTCCTCTGATCAGGACCAGACCCACAGAGGAGAAGGGCACTCAGCTCAACATGGGAACAGTGACACAGCTCCCCCCTGTGTTTAAGAGGAGTACTGCTGACGCTAATGCAGGGAGAGATGCGAGGTGAGAAAACATTTCAAATATATTACAATTCTGTAACATTTAATAATCACTAGATTTACACTGGCTGGGTCTCCGCCCCCTGTCCACTCCACACTAATAAGGCTTCTCCTGTTTCAGTGTGTGGGGACAAAACACTGTTCACGGCCACCGCAGACAGAGGGCGCTCTCCTCTGGGGCTCTAGACTATGGGTATGTCCTTTTTAACTCATGTAGTCATTTCATACTCCATAATTCAAATAAATGTATTTGTGTATTGCCCTAAATCACAACAGCAGTTGTCTCAGAGGACTTAACATAATTGTGTCTTACCTATGGTACTTAAGCAAGAGGGTTGTTGAAAGCCTTGAATGGCGAGACGTGGATGGGGAGTTGACTCCACAGTATAGGAGCTTCCCATCCACTTCCTAAACTTATTGTCTCATACTCCATATTTCTCTTGTTCCAGACGCTGCAGCTGTTTTCATCGGGTCAAAGCGTTCCACAGCGGGCACTACACGGTCCACCCAGAGTTTGTCTCAGAGCTCCTCTCACAGTAACAGGCCTGGCAGACACCATTCAGAAAACAGAGGCTCTGCAGACACTGCTCAGATTCTCCACCAATTTTCTTTTTTGTTCCAATTGTTAGCTTCATGCTGTAACAGGGACAGAAGTGTTGCCCTGATAGTTGCTAACGCAATCTGGAGTTTTCCCTGAATGAAGAAATATGATTGGTCAAGCCTTATATGGCTCATGAAGAAGATGACAAAGTCTGAGACTGTGTCTTTAATTCAGACAGAAGAATTGGTAGAGACAGCACGAACAGAGATTTTACAGAATGCAAGTGATAATATACAGCATGGAGGAATGAAGTCCTCCAATCAGCATTTGCCACAGTGCCTGTAGCTTCAACCTTGAGGTAACCAAAACATGCAGTGGAAAAGTACTGGCTTGGGCATATTGTTGATTGATGAATTAGAAATTTAACCACAGTTGCTTGTCATGAAATCTCTAAATTCATATCTGGATTCATAAAGACAATGGCCCTCATTTATGAAACTTGCGCAGAAAAGGGTGTATATTTTTAGTGTGTATTCCAAATACGCAAAATCCGAAGCAGGACTTATGAACGTGTAAGATGCGCCCAGATCCGAGCGCACGCAACTGCTGCTGATAATAAATGCCACGCTCAAAAATAACGTATTTATTAAAGTCACGGCTATAGATATTCAGAAACCACCTGTTTCACGCACCGTTTTTACGACAGGTCAGCATGGAAGTCGGCAAAGAAGACTGGAAGCCTCAAAAAGGCCTGTGACATGCACTTATTTAAAAATAAACATACGCTATATTTAGGGCTGGGACTCGATAAAAAAATTAATCTAATTAATTAGAGGCTTTGTAATGCATTAATCACAATTAATCACATTTTAATCGCATTTAAATATTTGACCTGAGAACAGTGAGAAGTAATTTTTTACCATTGAATAATGACTGAAATACATAAGCTTAAGCAACAAAAATATTGTTTATTTTTATTCAAGTCCAGCTTTAGGTAGCAATACCATATTTAGAAATATACTTTCCATCCACGGCTTGAGTTGAGTTGAGTTGAGTTGAGTGTTTATTTATTTCGAGTTCATGTACATCAAATCAACCATTTACAGATACAATATTGACATCATTCAAACTCGAAAAGGAGTGGGAGGAAGAAAAAAATCTTATAAGTTCCCACCCCTGTGCACATCACACTTACCCCTGTGTGTCCGGAGCCAGTAGCAAAGTCATGCATAACAACACGGCAACAAGCAGCACAGTGACCCCAGCCAATCCCGTCACAGCAGGCACCAGAGCAGCAACAACCAGCAACGCACTAAGGCATCGAGCCAGAACTGCACACACCCTATCCCACCGGTCTCAGGCCACGTTCAGCCGACTTCATTTGTTTATTTATTTATTTATATTCCTCTTTTTGTTATTATTATTATTATTATTATTATTATCATTATTTTAATTATTATAATCATTATTACTATTATTTCATTTTTCCCTTTTACCAGACAATGGAGTATTTTCACTTGGTCAAATTGATAGCATTAGTGTTTATATTCAAACTACTAACATATACAAATCATATCCATTCGTGGCAGTGTGTAGTGGGAGAAGACAGTGACACCTGCATGTAAGCCCTACCACATCACCAGGCCGTCACCACACCAGTGCCCCTCCGCATCCTGGACCAGCAAGAGCCACCACACCTCCGTCACCATGCCGTCATCGCACACCACTATGCCACCAGCTCCTTCAGTGAACCTTCACAACACCATTTCATAGTTATTTTCAGAAAAAAGACATTTAAGATACAATATACATATTCCTATATAGATATATATACTCACATATACCATATGCTCGCAGACATACCTAAACATTACATACATACCTATATATACACAGTGCATATACACAGTACATGAGGCATGTATACACATATGTTCTATAAATACATATTACAAATACACATACTACAAATACACCCAAATACACACAAATGAAGATAGCACCTTCATATATAGTGTTAGATTTCCTAATGAATGATCAAATAAGTTACTTTTTCTTTTGGATCCTCTCACTATACACCTTTTACACCTCCTCATTTTCATACTTAGATATCAAACATTCTTTGTATTTCTTTTTAAACATGTACATAGTTCTGCATTCTTTTACATGATTTTCCAGGCTGTTCCAGAGTTTGACTCCGCACACTGACACGCACCAACTTTTCCTCGTAGATCCCACCAGCGGGACTTTGAATTTACCACCTCTCCTTAGATTATACTTTCCTTCATTCTCACAAAAAAGTTTCTGTATATTGCCTGGTAACATATTATTATTTGCTTTATATAACAGAAGAGCTGTATGTAGTGTCACCAAATCAGGGAGTTTCAGAATTCCAGATTTTAAAAATAGAAAGTTTGTGTGGTCAAAATATCCGACTTTGTGTATAGTTCTTACCGCACGCTTCTGTAATATAAAGAGGGAATACAAAGAACTTTTATAGTTATTGCCCCATATTTCTATACAATACGTTAAGAAAGGTAGTATTAGTGAGTGGTACAGTAAGCGGAGAGCATCAAAATCCAGAACATGTTTTACTTTGTTAATAACTGCAACACTTTTTGCTACTTTTGACTGTGTTAGTCTTATGTGTGGTTTCCATGACAGCTTGTCGTCTATTGTCACCCCTAAAAATGTATATTCAGATACTGTTTCAATGTGTACTCCATCAATGTTTAGCCGTATTTCAGGTCTTTGTTTATCTACTTTACGATTTCCAAATAATATGGCTTTAGTTTTTTTTAGATTTAAAGAGAGTTTGTTCTTATCCATCCAATGTTTCACTTTTTCTAGCTCTTCATTAATAGTCCGAATTAGTTCGCCATAGTTCTCATGTGAATAAAACATGTTTGTATCATCTGCAAAAAGAATCATTTTCAAAAATTTTGAATTCCTAAATATATCATTTATATACAAGTTAAATAATTTTGGACCCAAAATTGAACCTTGAGGCACTCCACAAGAAATTTCCAAACAGCTCGATGTTTGCTCGCCCATTTTTACAAATTGCGTTCTCTCCAACAAATAGCTTTGCATCCAGTTAAGAGCAACTCCCCTAATTCCGTATGTTTCCAGTTTTTTTAACAATAGTGAATGATTAATTGTGTCAAAAGCTTTCTTTAAATCAATAAATATGCCCATTGCATACTTTTTTTTGTCTAACTCTAATGCATTGTTAATCTCTTCCACAGCTCTTCGCAGCAGCGTGCGAGTGTAGTACCGCCCCAAACACAAACTTTATACACTTTGCACAGAGCCAGCAGTGTTTCTTTGAGTCACTTCTGTCATTGGGAGGTTCGGAGACAGGTTAGATTTGCGGAGAACAAGCCAAGCCTCGGCGATCCAAGATGGTGCCGTGTTCAAATGAATGGTTGTGCTCAGTGGTACTATGTGTCAACATGGGAGCCGAAAAGATTAGCCGAAGTCCCTGTGAACTCGCAAAGATCCATGGGAAACTCGCCTGTATTTGGGCATCGTCTGGTCCTCTCGGTTCTGTGCAGTGGATGAACTCCCATGATGCGTTGCGCAAAAAATGCATGTGTGGCTTTCATGCACGTGCACAGAGGGGCTCGGCCGCACTCTGACCAATCAGAGCTGCTCATCAGAGCAGGAGCCAGACGGGCAGAGTTTGTGGCACTAAAGTCTGAATTCAAAGAAAACCGAAGGATTTAAGAAGAAAAAAAGTTCTGTCATTGGGAGGTTCGGAGACAGGTTAGATTTGCGGAGAACAAGCCAAGCCTCGGCGATCCAAGATGGTGCCGTGTTCAAATGAATGGTTGTGCTCAGTGGTACTATGTGTCAACATGGGAGCCGAAAAGATTAGCCGAAGTCCCTGTGAACTCGCAAAGATCCATGGGAAACTCGCCTGTATTTGGGCATCGTCTGGTCCTCTCGGTTCTGTGCAGTGGATGAACTCCCATGATGCGTTGCGCGAAAAATGCATGTGTGGCTTTCATGCACGTGCACAGAGGGGCTCAGCCGCACTCTGACCAATCAGAGCTGCTCATCAGAGCAGGAGCCAGACGGGCAGAGTTTGTGGCACTAAAGTCTGAATTCAAAGAAAACCGAAGGATTTAAGAAGAAAAAAAGTTCAGGATGACAAGGGACACTAAAATCCCCACAAATTCTGACCTTTATGAAAGCTGTTGGTTCTCTGTCAGCTGAGGTCGAGCTGTTTTAGTTTACAATGAGTTCTATGTGGAAAATTTCTGGATGGCCCACATGAATTTAGTCTGGTTCAGTCTGCAGTACCGCGAGAATCCCCCGAGCACCTGGGTTCTTCAGCTCCAAGCTAGTAAAACCCTATTCAGTAAATATAATAAAAGTTGCGTGGTGCTCCTGTACAATCGGTCCGTCTGAAACCAATCTGGTGAGAAATGTTCCGCGGGGCAAAAATAGAGATGACGATTAAAATGCATACATTTTTTCAAAGTGCTAATTTTTGTGTAATTAATTAATCTTAATTAACGCGTTAAAGTCCCGGCTCTAACTATATTATATACAGCATACGTCTTTTTTCCCTAGTGTCTAGACCCACGTGCAGCACTCATCTCTCTTGAACTTTAGAAGTGAATGAATGAATATTAAGATATTCACCTCTGCGGTAGCCTGGCCTTGGCCATCCGTACACTTCGCTCAATCATCATTTCACTGCATGTAACGTCTGGGTCTGGGTCCCTGTGTTAGCGATTACAATCGGTTGAATTCCATCCGACCAATCAGTGAGCGCGGGAGGCAGGTGTTGTTGTTAGTTGTGGGTGACGTCAAGAGTTTGCGTCGAACGAGCAGGTGTAGTTTGGCAATGGCGAAAAATGCGATCGTAAAGCAGACGTTTTGATCCAGAGATTCTTTGTGAAATCACTGACACTTTCAAAAAGCTTTTTATACACATACTTATATATATGCTCCAAGGTCTAAGTCTAAGGTCTAAACTCCTCCAAAGGTGGTGGAGAATGATCGTGCGAAGATCCTGTGGGACTTCCAGATACAGACCGACCGAATGGTAATGAACCAACCTGACATCGTGGTGGTAGAGAAAGGGCAGAGGACAGCCGTGGTGGTGGACGTGGCAATTCCAAGCGATGGTAAAATCCGGAAAAAAGAACATGAAAAGCTTGAGAAATACCAAGGTCTCAGAGAGGAGCTGAAGAGGGCCTGGAGGGTAAAGGTGACAGTAGTAGCAGTAGTGATCGGTGCACTCGGGGCAGTGACCCCGAAGCTAGAAGAGTGGTTACAGCGGATCCCTGGTACAACCTCGGACATCAGTGCTAGGAACAGCAAAGATAATGCGCAGAACCCTCAAGCTCCCAGGCCTCTAGACCGCGGTAAAACGGCCCGCATCGAAAGAAAAACAGTGCGCGTTTTGTTGACTACTTACGGTAATAGCGGAACAGCCTTTCGGAGTCACCTTTTCTCCTCGAACAGAAAGCGCGCTGAGGAGACTCGTTTTTGTGAATAAACCTATATTTGGAAAGCATTTAATTTGGTCAAAAAGTGAAATTTTCAGCAGCTGTCCATTTTTACAGTAAAGACTTGTGTGGCTTATTCCACTGGGTTCATGACCTCGATATAGCTGCCTTCAACACTGTGCCTACAACCACACACCTTTACTGTGGAAATGTTGGGTAAAATTGAGACAAAGTACACTTTAGTGCAAAATACACAAAACTGTAAAAACATTCCCGCTTTTGATCTACTGTAACTTTTTACTGTAAAAAGGTGTGCGACTAATTTCAATGGATTCATGACCTCATGATTGCCCTCTACCACTGTACCAAAGACCAGAAACTTTTACTGTAGAAATATTGAGAAATATTGAGTTAAAGTAGCCATTTGGTCCAAAATACCTCAAAAATAGTCAAAACATGTCACTTTTGATCTACTGTAACTTCTTACTGTAAAAAGGTGTGCGACTAATTTAACTGGATTCATGACTTCATTATTGTCCTCTACCAGAGCTGTATTTGCATTGCCGGCAGGTGCAGGCTGCCCTTTTTCACCGCTTCTGTTTACTGTCATAATGGACAGAATTTGTAGGTGCAGCCAGGGGCCGGAGGGGGTCCGGTTCGGGAGACCACAGGATTTCATCTCTGCTGTTTGCCGACGATGTTGTCCTGTTGGCTCCAAGGAACCAGGACCTGCAACATGCACTGGGACGGTTTGCAGCCGAGTGTGAAGCGGCTGGGATGAGAATCAGCACCTCCAAATCCGAGGCCATGATGCCTGACCGGAAAAAGGTGCCTTGCCCTCTCGAGTAATGAGTAATGATTAATGAGTAATGATTATTTATATAGCGCATTTATATATATAAAAAAAATTATATAGCGGAAAAAAAAGCATCTGCGCATGCGTCAGCCGGCGCAAGCTCCATTCATTTGAACGAGAGACTTAAAAAATTCACAGCGAGTAAAGTAGAGTGGTCCAAAAAAATTCACCCCCCTCAGCATTGACACACATGTGGAACGGAGCTTTGGGCCAAGAGCCAACTTTTGGACCATCCTTTTCGAGAGGTCTGCCAATGCTATACGTTAGCTTTGGCTAATTATTATTCCGGGTCCACCCCCATCGGCCCGGGGTGGTATTGCAAGCATGTCAGCGCATCATTTTGGCCACTTTCGAGCCGGGACCCGCCCCCACTGATCAGCCCCCAATCTTCACTATCCATTAATACCTATTGAGCATGTTTTTAGTGGTAGGGGAAACCGGAGCACCCGGAGGAAACCTACGCAGACACGGGGAACATGCAAACTCCACTCAGTAAGGCACTGTTCCGACTGGGATTCGAACCCAGGACCTTCTTGCTGAGAAGCGAGAGTGCTATCCACTCAGCCACCGTGCCGCCAAAGTGGAGAGGTCCTTCCTCACGTGGAGGAGTTCAAGTATCTCGGGGTCTTGTTCACGAGTGACGGAAGGATGGAGCGTGAGATTGACAGGTGGATTGGTGCAGCGTGCGCCGTGATGCGGCCACTTTCGATTTACCGGTCAATTCTTGTTCCCTTCATCACCTCTGGTCATGAGCTTTGGATAATGACCAAAAGAACGAGATTGTAGATACAAGCGGTGGGAATGAGTGGTTGGGCACTCCCTTAAGGTGTTTTCACCCCGGACTCAACTTAGACTTGAAAAGCGTCAGTTTTGCACTGAAAAAGAATAGTGAAGCGCGTCAGGTGACGCTGAGAGGCCCGGCGTCACTTGGAGCGCTTCAAAAGACGCAAGCATTATGCGCGTCACTTGAAGCTTTTGACACGCGTAATGCTTGCGTCTCTTTTGTCGTAAAAAAGTCCCTTAACGCCGAAGTTGAGAAAAGCTTTTGGAGCTTGACGCCGGGCTTCAACCAATCTGGAGACGAGGAGCAGCAGCAGCAGCAGCAGGGCTGTCATGTAGCTGCTACTGCTTTTTCATTGTCATTATTATTTGTAATATTATTTGTATGAATAGTAACGTTCTTAAAAAGTAAGTAACACAATCAATGTACATATGCTGTGAAGTTAAAGTAATTTATTTAGTATAAGAACAAGCTAAAGCTGGCTCAGACACAGCAGACTGAAAGACAGGCGCTCCTCCACGGGAATCAGTGCGAGCTCCAGGCGGGAGCGAGAGAAGCTCCTCCCACCCGGCGTCAGGACCTTCAGGCACCAAGGGGCGTTCATACCGGACCCAGCGTCAAATATTGCGCGTCAAAAGCGTTTTGAAGCTATCGGTCTGAAAGCACCTTTAGAGATAGGTTGAGGAGCTCAGTCACACGGAAGGAGCTCGGAGCAGAGCCTCCGCTTGTCGACGTTGAGAGAAACCAGCTGAGGTGGCTCAGGCATCTGTTCCTCCTGGACGCCTCCCTTGGGAGGTGTTCCGAGCACGTCCCACCGGGAGGAGGCTCCGGGGAAAACCCAGGACACACTGGAGGGTCTCTCAGCTGGCCTGGGAATGCTTTGGGTTCCCCCCGGACGAGCTGGAGGAAGTGTATGCTGCCCCTGCAACCAGGCAACAGATGAAGCGGAATAAATGAATGTGGAAGTTACAGTGGATCAAAAATGGGAATTTTCGCGCAATTTTGTGTATTTTTTACTAAGGGGGGTACTTTGACTAATTATTTCTCAAAATTTCCACAATAAAAGTTACAGTAGACCAAAAGTGACATGTTTTGACCGTTTTTGAGGTATTTTGGACCAAAATGGCTAATTTAACTCCATATTTCTCTAAATTTCTACAGTAAATGTTTCTGGTCTTTGGTACAGTGAGGGCAATCATGAGGTCATGAATCCAGTGAAATTAGTCGCACACCTTATTCCAATAAATAGTTACAATACTTGAAAATTGCACTAGCGGACCAAATTGTGTACTTTATATATGTAAACAATAGAGTGGCTATCCTCCTGAGGACTCACAATCTGCAGGAGGAATTGTAGGGGGCTGGTGCTATAGTACCGGGTGGCATCTCTATAAGGTTTTAATCACAAAAATATGGGGTGCCGATTGTAAAAATTCTGTTAAAATGTTTTAGCTGAACATTTTTCTACATTTAGCTCACTTTCCTCACATTTAGCACATTTTCCTCACATTTAAGACATATCTATATCTAAATATTATATCTATATCTAAATGTTAAATGTTATATCTAAATATTATATCTATATCTAAATGTTATATCTATATCTAAATGTTAAATCTAAATGTTAAATCTAAATGTTAAATCTAAATGTTAAATCTAAATGTTATATCTATATCTAAATGTTATATCTATATCTAAATGTTATATCTATATCTAAATGTTATATCTAAATGTTATATCTAAATGTTAAATCTAAATGTTAAATCTAAATGTTAAATCTAAATGTTAAATCTAAATGTTAAATCTAAATGTTAAATCTAAATGTTAAATCTAAATGTGTCGCCAAGTGTAAAGCTAAATATATAGAAACCACGCCCACTGCAGTGGCTTCAAATCCAGTGGGCCCGCCTTCCGTGCCGTGTGGTGAGTGGGGGCGGTGCCGCGTGTTTTGAACATAGGAATACACGTGGACCGACGTCACGGCTCAAGGCATGTTGGGTCTCCGGCGCCATCGTCCTTGGCCACGGCACAAAATTAGCATTTTTGTGAAGATTCTTGCTTATTTGCTGGAGCCAGAGTGTATTCACTGTAAACTAAGCCACGTGGAGTCCCGTGAGATTCCTGTGTAATCCTGTAGGGTTCTCACCACACGGCACGGAAGGCGGGCCCACTGGATTTGAAGCCACTGCAGTGGGCGTGGTTTCTATATATTTAGCTTTACACTTGGCGACACATTTAGATTTAACATTTAGATTTAACATTTAGATTTAACATTTAGATTTAACATTTAGATATAGATATAATATTTAGATATAACATTTAACATTTAGATATAGATATAATATTTAGATATAGATATAACATTTAGATATAGATATAACATTTAGATATAGATTTAAAATTTAGTGATTTAGATATAGATATAACATTTTCCATAGTGCAAATAATGTAATGTATTTACAGTATTACATTGTTACAAAAAATGGTATTTCACAAAATATGTATTTACAGTATTACATTGAAAATGGTATTTCACAATATGTATATTAATCTGTATGTTAGCTTTGTTTTAAGGCTCATTACAGAGAAAACACAAAGGTAAAGTAGGTAGATAGAAAAAAGCACTTTAACACAGCACCTCAGCTTAACCATCTTCAGTGTGGTCAGGTCCATGGTTATGTTATTATCACATTAACCTTCTTCAGTGTGGTCAGGTCCATGGTTATGTTATTGTCACATTAACCATCTTCAGTGTGGTAAGGTCCATGGTTATGTTATTATCACATTAACCATCTTCAGTGTGGTCAGGTCCATGGTTATGTTATTATCACATTAACCTTCTTCAGTGTGGTCAGGTCCATGGTTATGTTATTATCAGCTTAACCATCTTCAGTGTGGTAAGGTCCATGGTTATGTTATTATCACATTAACCTTCTTCAGTGTGTAAGGTCCATGGTTATGTTATTATCAGCTTAACCATCTTCAGTGTGGTAAGGTCCATGGTTATGTTATTATCACATTAACCTTCTTCAGTGTGGTCAGGTCCATGGTTATGTTATTATCACATTAACCATCTTCAGTGTGGTCAGGTCCATGGTTATGTTATTATCACATTAACCATCTTCAGTGTGGTCAGGTCCATGGTTATGTTATTATCACATTAACCTTCTTCAGTGTGGTCAGGTCCATGGTTATGTTATTATCACATTAACCATCTTCAGTGTGGTAAGGTCCATGGTTATGTTATTATCACATTAACCATCTTCAGTGTGTAAGGTCCATGGTTATGTTATTATCACATTAACCTTCTTCAGTGTGGTAAGGTCCATGGTTATGTTATTATCACATTAACCTTCTTCAGTGTGGTCAGGTCCATGGTTATGTTATTATCACATTAACCATCTTCAGTGTGGTAAGGTCCATGGTTATGTTATTATCACATTAACCTTCTTCAGTGTGGTCAGGTCCATGGTTATGTTATTATCACATTAACCATCTTCAGTGTGGTACGGTCCATGGTTATGTTATTATCACATTAACCATCTTCAGTGTGGTAAGGTCCATGGTTATGTTATTATCACATTAACCATCTTCAGTGTGTAAGGTCCATGGTTATGTTATTATCACATTAACCTTCTTCAGTGTGGTAAGGTCCATGGTTATGTTATTATCACATTAACCTTCTTCAGTGTGGTCAGGTCCATGGTTATGTTATTATCACATTAACCATCTTCAGTGTGGTACGGTCCATGGTTATGTTATTATCACATTAACCATCTTCAGTGTGGTACGGTCCATGGTTATGTTATTATCACATTAACCATCTTCAGTGTGGTAAGGTCCATGGTTATGTTATTATCACATTAACCATCTTCAGTGTGGTCAGGTCCATGGTTATGTTATTATCACATTAACCTTCTTCAGTGTGGTCAGGTCCATGGTTATGTTATTATCACATTAACCATCTTCAGTGTGGTCAGGTCCATGGTTATGTTATTATCACATTAACCATCTTCAGTGTGGTCAGGTCCATGGTTATGTTATTATCACATTAACCATCTTCAGTGTGTAAGGTCCATGGTTATGTTATTATCACAGAGAAAGCATCAAACTGACCATGATTCATTTGAAATGAATAAAACAACTTCCATAACGTGATCCATAACGACTGCAGCAGTGTCTCTGTGTAAAATACAGTCAAATGTCCAAAAATCATCACCTCCATTTGCAGCTGTTTGTACCATCGGTACCCGTCCACACTGTCCAACACACCAGCAACAACAGCAGAACCAGCAGCAGCAGCGCTCAAAACTCCTCTGATAGTTTCAGTAACACCACAAATTAATATGTGACATCAGTAACATCAGTCTCTTATCAATGGCAACATGTTGGTAAAAGCGAGTGGTTTCTCAGACCATGTCTGCAGCCTGTGAGAGTTTAACAAACTCTCTCTCACTGTGCGGCTGCGATGCTAATGCTAATGTTGTTAGCACAGGTAGCTTCCCTTTACAGCAGCAGAACTAACCTCGCTCTGGGCACAAACAGACTGCTGTGTCTTCAGGGCCAGACATGTTTATCTTCTGTTTTCTCAATTCTCCGCTCAAAGTGCCGTATTTTTCGCCGAGTCTTGTAGTTTAAGATAAGTTATTCCTCCAGCACCGCTCTGGTGGAGCCACTACAGACTCACTGGACTCACCCCTGAGCGCGGCGCTGCGGCGTCGCGTCGCGGAGCCTCGCGTCGCGGAGCGGCTTTTCAAAATGTATTATTATTATATTTTTACATAAATGAGCCGCGGGCCGTGTCAAATCTCTTGGCGGGCCGGTTCCGGCCCGCGGGCCGTATGAATGACACCCCTGATTTAGATATAGATATAATATTTAGATATAACATTTAACATTTAGATATAGATATAATATTTAGATATAGATATGTCTTAAATGTGAGGAAAATGTGCTAAATGTGAGGAAAGTGAGCTAAATGTAGAAAAATGTCCAGCTAAAACATTTTAACAGAATTTTTACAATCGGCACCCCATACAAAAACGTGTCTCCCAGACCCCAGCGCGCTTTCTGTTCGATAAAAATGGGTGACTCCGAAAGGATGTTCCGCTGTTACCGTAAGTTCTCGCACCGTCTTTTCCCCGATGCGGGCCGCTTGTTCATAGAGCTGAAAGATGCGGGCCACTTTACCGCGGTGCCGCTGGTAGAGGACCCGAGCTTAGAGAGAAAGGGATTTTTTTTAAAATATATATATATCTTGCCGACTTCCATGCTGACCTGTCGTAAAACCAGGGCGTGAAACAAGCGGTTTCTGAATATTTTTAGGCATGACTTTCTTTTATAAGCTAGTTTTCACCGTGGCATTTACTAACAGCCGCGTATTTGTACCATGGATGTATTCGTACGCTCAAATCCGGGAGGATCTCACATGTTCATAAATCCCACGTCGGGTCTAGCGTATATGGAATCTACACCAAAAATATACACCCTTTTCTGCTCAAGTTTCATAAATGAGGGCCACTATCACTATTTAAGCACCAGGACCACAGAGAGCGCTAAATCACAGGTTCAAAAAATGGAGCTAGAGGAGTTTACTTTTACATGTAAGTCAATAGGGGCCAGAGCCAGTTGGAGCCAAACTGCACCATGAGCACTTCCCTATAGCAAACTACTGACACACCCCCGTCGCCTGTCAACTCCCGCCCACATGTTTCGAACAAACACTGCTGAAATGAATCATATACCAATTGTCACTTTAGACGAAAATAATATACCAGGAGCAAAATTCCACCCTCAAACCATCAGGGATCATAGTGTTGCCCAATTAAAACGTTGGCTTGAAAGTCATGGTCAACCAGTAACTGGTAGAAAGTTTGAATCAATAAAAGGCTAATGGTGAGGATTATGCTAACATTATCTTGTCATTTAAATCGCAATGCTAGCGCCTTCTTTGTTTATTTTGCTGTGATTAACTTTCATTTATCAAGTTTTTATTTGCACTGTTTTTATCTTTGTAATTAGTTTGATCATCTAGTTAGCTACAGTCAGCCGATATTATAATAGATCCATCGGGTCACAACGAGCTACGTCACTACTACTGTCTCTACAGAGAGAAGTTATTGGAGCTAGCCACACTCAATAAACACAAATGACAATCAATCAACACTTTTAAATGTTAATCGGAAAATACATTATACATGTAAGAGTGATATTATTTTGATGAGTTATTGTTGTTAGTTTGGAGCAGTGCAGTGATTGGGTAAAATGGGTCATGTGACGTAAGACAGGAAGGGGGAGTTGAAAATGTATATAATAAAACTGACTGCTGGCTTAAAAGAATCCTGCTCCATCCTGCTGTTCTATTACCTTGAGAGTCATCCTTCTATCGCCACGAACTTACACGTTACATTTGGTGGGAGCGGTGTTGGTTATTTTGGTGATTTGGACGTCCAATGAGTTTTGAGCCCCGGTTGTTGTCTCTGTGAACGGCTAGCTGCTAAAGTGCGGTTTTGGAGCTACTACGGATTTTTGCTACGGCTCTTTTTGTCATATATAATTTTTTTTTGCGTGTAGTTGGTAAAGTGCCCTTATCACCATGGATGACAACGTTACAGTGCATGAACTGCAGTCGTCGCCTCCTCGAGGGCTCCCTGTACGGCTGTCGGGGGTGCTGAGTGACTCCACGTTGTCGGTGCGAGGCGCGGTCTCAGGAGCGCTGAAGATAGACCTCCCGCTGCCATTCAAAGGTGATGACACTCTGAGGCTCGTCGCTTTGAGGTTGCCGTTGAAGCTATGAGTTCACCGGATATGGACTATTCTGCTATGAGATCTGCTATTCTACCTACTAGACTTTCTGATGCTGCATTTTTACTCTGGGACAGTTTACCCTCAGCAACAAAGAAGGATTATGACACGGTCAAGGTGAAGCTGGGTGTTGTTTTTGGCCCAAAGTACTCCCTGCCCTTTTTCCAAACTCATGTAAATGCTCGTCCTCGTCAGCCCGGGGAGAGCTTGGATGTTTACAGTGCAGATATAACCCGATTGGTGTTGGAGGCTTTTCCGAGGTATGACCACAATGCCATAGAGGGGGAGAAATTTTGTCGTTTTGTGGCTGGTTTGGACCCGTCACTTCAGGCCAAAATACATGAGCAGGGAGCAGAGGACATTGAAGAGGCCCTGCGTGTAGAGAGACGCTGTGAGAGGGCACGTGTGGCTCTTCAGTTAAACTCCACTGATCACGCGTGCAGGGTCACGTCTGCTGACCAGGTGGCAATGGTCAGGCCCAGACCCTCGGAGGATAAGCTCCTTCAAGCAGTAGAACAGCTAACACTCACTGTTGATAGTCTCAGACAGGAAGTTCACCAGTCACATGAGAAACATGGTCTTCTTGCGGACCGTTTCAGACAGAGGGGCTACTACTCCCCTGAGCGTTATGGCAGAGATAGTTCCCGGAGATCCAGTCCTAGCCCCAATGCACACCAGAGATACAGCGAGCAGGACACTGACTGGAAAGGCCACTATCCCTCCTCCCCCAGATCAGGGACCTATGCTAGATATGAGCGTACGGATTATCCTCGCAGTCCCGGCCCAGCGGCGAGGGGACGCAGGGATCCCAGACCACGTTCAAGACAAAGTGTGAGGTTTCAATCCCCTGAGCGACAAGCACCACTCTCGCAGCCGGGAAACTTCAATTAGCTGATGTTGAGGGGCAAACGCCAGCTACTACGTCCGCGCCCCAGAGCACAAAAGTGGTTTCATCCACAGTTCTTGCTATTGTGGAGGGCATTGAAGTGTGTGCTTTAATTGACTCAGGTTCATTTGTTTCCATTGTTAGTGAAGAGTTTCGTAATTCTCACCCAGCTTTGAGGAAGCGACCAATGACTGTCTCCACTGTCCCTGCTCGCTCTGTGAGTGGTCAGAGTCTGGACATTTTAGGCAAGTTAACGATAGGACTTAGGATGGGACACAAAGTTTGGCAACATGAGTTTGAAGTGCTCAGAGGGGCTTATCAGTGATCTTAGGCTGGGATTTTCTGGTGCAACACCGTGCCTTGCTGGACATTAAAAACAAAGTACTACAGCTTTGGGACATGACAATCCCACTGTTACCAAAACAACATGAAGTGACCGCATGCTGTAATTTGTCAGTCTTAGTACCCACTAAAATACCAGCTATGAGTGAAACATTAATTTCAGCTTGTGTATCTTCTGCTACTCCTGCCTCGCCAGTACCGACAGACTATTGTGGTGTAATAATGCCCAATGCAAACACTGATGTCATTGTGGCGCACACAGTTAGTACTGTCCGGCATGGCACCACTGTAGTTAGAGTGTTGAACACCTCTAGAGAGGATATTGAACTTCATCCAGGCCAACATCTGGGTGAATTTCATTCAGTTTCCTCTGTTGACATAGCACCACTTAATGAGGCGTCCTCATTGGCCAATGAGGATTTGTCACCATTAGAGCAGTTAACAAATACACACCTATCACACTTCCAGACCGCAGCATTAAATCATCTTTTAGTGAAGTATTCTGAGGTGTTCAGTTTGAATTCCCAGGATAGGGGCCGCACAGGGGTGATAAGGCACCACATTCGCACAGGTGACGCTATGCCTAGTAAACAAAGAGCATACAGAGTGACTCCTGACCAGAGGGCGGAGATACAAGCACAGGTCGATGAACTTCTGAAAGCTGACATTATTGAGGAGAGCTTTAGTTCATGGGCAGCGCCAGTTGTTTTAGTGCGTTAAAAAAATGGGACATGGTTGCTTTTGTTTGGACTATCGCAAACTAAATGCGGTGACAATAAAGGACTCACATCCACTTCCCAGAGTGGACGATGCATTGGACGCTCTATCAGGCTCTCCCTGGTTTTCAACAATGGACTTACAACATGGTTATTGGCAAGTGGAGCTGGAGGAACATGACCGCGAGAAGACAGCTTTCACAACAGGCAGCGGGCTCTATCATTTTAAAGTGATGCCCATGGGCCTCACCAATGCTCCTGCCACATGCCAACGCTTAAAGCCTAGCGTACATCGTACTGGCAACTGATTATATCCGTCGCATATGAGTTGCTGCCCCGCACACATCGACAATCTGACGAAAACGGGCAACTCCCAGTCGCAGACCAGTCTCGGGAATAACAGCGCGTACATCGACAGCAACTGGCCTCAACTACAGTGTGTTTTCTGACATAAACTGTTGCGGGCTCGCAATACACACAAGTTGTCGGAGCGGCGCATGGAGCGCGCACATCGGGTCATATCTCCGAAACTGAGGACAACTAGTTGCCGAAAAGTAGAACACGGGCAACTGACTGAAACTGGAGACCGACTGTTCATCTCCAGTTGTAAGAGCGCGCACATCGACCGATTTCGGCAACTGATCATCTCCCACCATCTCCTCTCAGTTGCCAAAAGCCGCCTTGCAACTAGTTGTCCGCAGTTTCTCTGTCGATGTACGCTAGGCTTAATGGAGATGGTGCTATGTGGACTCCCTTGGAAGATGTGTCTTGTTTATCTGGACGATGTTCTGATATTTAGTCGCACATTTAGTGAGCACCTCCAGCACTTGGAAGAGGTTTTCTCCAGGTTCAAGTCAAGTGGACTCAAATTGAATTCATCCAAATGCAGTTTTTCCCAGAAGCAGGTGAATTTTTTGGGCCACGTGGGATCAGGAGCGGGGGTACACCCAGACCCACGTAATGTGAGCAGTGTGCAAAGCTGGCCTATCCCACGGACTGCGACAGAGGTGAGGGCTTTTCTTGGTCTTTGTTCGTACTATCGCAAGTTTATAAAAAGTTTTGCACACCACAGTGCACCATTGAATGCCCTCACTGCAAAGAATTCTCCTTTTGCATGGACTACAGACTGCCAAGATGCCTTTGTCTATTTGAAGAGTGCTTTATCAAAGCCTCCAGTCATTGCGTTTCCTGACTTTTCATTGCCATTTGTCCTTTATACAGATGCATCATGCACTGCTGTGGGCGCCGTCCTGGGACAGAAACAAGAGCAGACTGAAAAAGTAGTGGCTTACGCCAGTCATGTCTTGACAAAAGCGGAGAAGAAGTGGTCCACATATGACCGAGAACTTTGGGCTATTGTGTGGGCAGTACGTCATTTCCGGCATTATCTTTACAAGCAGCCATTTGTTATTGGGACGGATCACAAACCACTATTGGGTCTCAGGAAAATCCCTATTGACAGTGACAGGACTGGGAGACGCGCACGTTGGGCTCTTGAACTTGACCCGTTTGAATGGACAGTGGTTTACAAAGAAGGCTACTGTCATTTGAATGCGGATGCTTTGTCGCGCCGCCCAAAGGACCCTCTAGCTGCAGAACCGGCTGTCACAGGTGCCTTCACTGATACAGACTTATCACATGTGAGTTCAGCAGTGGAGGCTCCGCCCCATTATTCGGACATACAAGGAGTTTCACAGACTGTTGCCTCCACCAGCATGCTGCAACTCCCGGCAGAGGAGCTCAAAACGGCTCAACAACAGGATCCAGTTTTGTCTGAGGTGATAAACTGGACAAGGAAGGGACACAAACCGCCTTATTGGTGTATGAAAAAGCGCACCCAGGTAGAAAAGGCTCTGTGGCATGAATTCAACAGGCTCTCATTTAATGAGGGACTTCTTTGTCGTAAGGTCTATAATACTGTGACAAAATCGGACATGCATCAAATTGTTGTTCCGCAGGCATGTCAGAACACAATTTTGGAATTGCTTCATGGTAATCCAGTAGCAGGTCACATGTCCCCAGACAAAGTGGTCAAACGTGCGCAGCAGTTTTGTTATTGGCCTTTTATGTTGCGGGATATAAAACAAATGTGTAACAAATGTGTTCCTTGTGATGCTCAGCCCTGTTTCTCAGCAGAGGGCTCCCATGAAAACCATTGTTGCCACAGAGCCATTTCAGAAAGTTGCTGCTGATATCCTTGAACTCCCTATTACTACTCGTGGCAACAGGTATGTGCTGGTGGTACAGGACTATTTTTCTAAATATGTCAACCTTTATGCAATATTAGACCAGCGAGCTGTCACAGTTGCCAAGTGTTTATTTGAAAACTATATATGTGAGCATGGCATTCCCCAAGTGTTGCATACCGACCAAAGCAGACAGTTTGAGTCAGATATAGTTAAAGACCTGTGTCAAATGATAGGCGTACAAAAAACACGCACGAGTGCTTACCATCCACAATGTGATGGCATGATTGAGAGGTTTAACAGGACTCTCATTGACCAATTGGCTAAGACTCTGCTACAACAGTCAGGTGAATGGGATGACTGTCTTAATCAAGTAGCATTAGCCTATAATACCACTCCCCACTCCACTACTGGCTTTACTCCATTTTTTCTTACACATGGTTTTGAAGCGAGGATGCCCGCCGATCTGTTACTTGACAACAGCGTGCCTCTTTCTGCACAAAACTCTCCTACAGAGTATGCAGAGAGGTTAACGCAGAAACTTGAAACCGCTTTCATCACTGCAGTGAACAATAGGAATGATGCTTCACACAAACAAAGTGCAGTATGATAAACGTGTTAAGCATGTTCCATATGTGCCTGGCGCCCTCGTGTGGTTAAATGATCCTACAAAGTCTAAGCAAAAACTGGCTCCTCACTGGAAAGGTCCATTTGTGGTTCAGGAGTGTCTAGGTGGTTTAGAAGAGCAGACGCAGGGTGTGACCTATAAGATTCGTTATTTGTTAGATGATTCGAGTCGCTCCCAAATTGTTCACTATAATCGGCTCAGATCTTACAGAGCTCCAGTTCCAGAAAGCAATGTCAGGGCCCCTGTTCCGACTGTACCTACACAGCCCGGCCTGCCTGCATTGAATGCTTTGTCTGGTGCTTTGCCTTATTCGTTCTCTCAGGGCATGGGTAAAAGTGACACGTGCAGAGATGTTACTCCGCCGGTAACTTTACCTGCGGCCTCGCCCCAGTCCGAGCCTCTGCTCCTTGTTCCTGCGGACTCCCAGGGTTCTCCCAATGTTCCTCCTGTGTGTGACGGTATGAGTACGTTTTCACGGCCCAGCCGGCGTACTGTTAGGCCACCTGCTTACCTCAGGGATTATGTTACTGAGTGATTTTGTGTTATATTTGATTTTTTTTAACCTGTTGTCTGAAACGGGGACGTTTCTTTTGTGGGAGGGGGAATAATGTAAGAGTGATATTATTTTGATGTGTTATCTTTGTTAGTTTGGAGCAGTGCAGTGATTGGGTAAAATGGGTCATGTGACGGTGACGTAGAGGAAGGGGGAGTTGAAAATGTATATATAATAAAACTGACTGCTGGCTTAAAAGAATCCTGCTCCATCCTGCTGTTCTATTACCTTGAGAGTCATCCTTCTATCACCACAAACTTACACGTTACATACATATACATTCTTAACACACGTGCACAGAGGTTTTTAGAATGATCTGTTAACGTTTTCATGACAAAAATACTGTATTAATGCGACAAAAAGGGATAGGAAGTAACCATTAACATTAATAGAACATTTTAGGACGCATTTGAAGAGGATCTGGTGAAGGATTTAGGTTGAGTTTATACATGGGTCACTCACCGCTGATGTTCAGAATTCTTTGTTCAGTTTTCATGTTGTTTGAGAGAGAAGTAGCTAGCTATCCTAACTGTTACACGCCCTGCCACGGCACAGGAAAACCTTTGGGAACTATTTTATTTGCAGTCATGAAATAAACCTTTCGGCATTCATAAAAGTGGACTGAAGTTTATTTTGTGTGTTCAGTTGGTACAAAGCCATTTCAGGCTCCGCTTCGGGCTCCGCTTCGGGCTCCGCTTCGGGCTCCGCTTCGGGCTCCGCTTCGGGCTCCGCTTCGGGCTCCGCTTCGGGCTCCGCTTCGGGCTCCGCTTCGGGCTCCGCTTCGGGCTCCGCTTCGGGCTCCGCTTCGGGCTCCGCTTCGGGCTCCTCTTCGGGCTCCGCTTCGGGCTCCGCTTCTCCCTGACTCTGTACCGATAATGACCTGCCTACTATATCCCTTACATAGTCACAAACTTGAAAAAAAGAAAACAAATTCTAATATGGATTGATGGGGGTAAATGGTATAAAGAGAAAGTTTGCGCTAACTACATTCAGAAGAGCTCAGATGGACCTGATACAGCGGTCCAGATCCTGTCCCAGATAAACGTAGCTGGGAATGGATCTGGATACTCCACAGTTGGTCCAGCTTCACCGACAAAGTGTTTTGAACAAATATATGAGTCCTTTTTGGCATATTCATGTGAGAAATTCTGCCGACCACAAGCACAAACTCGCCTTTTGCACTTGTCGATGTCATAGTGTGGTTTTACGAACGGGATGAATGTTACTGCTTTCATATAGTCCTTATCGGAGTATCTGAAATCGCTCCGACAAGGACCATAACTACAGTGTTTTGACGTCACCATGATTCAATGATAGCGCATGGGACTTCACGGGGACCGGGAGATTAGCTGAACTCGCCTATATTTGGGCATCGTCTGGTCCTCCCGGTTCTTCGCAGTGGATGAGCTCCCATGATGCGTTGAGGCGAATACGCGTGTGTGGCTGTCATGCACGCGCATGGAAGGGCTCGGCTGCACTCTGACCAATCAGAGCTGCTGATCAGAGCAGTGGTAGAGTGGGAATGAAAAGAGCAGAGTTTGTGGCAGTACAAGTGTGGATTTAAAGAAAACCAAAGGATGTAAGAATAAAAAAAGTTCAGGATGACAAGGGACACTAAAATACCCACAAAATACTATCTTTATGAAAGCTGTAGGTTTTCTGTCAGCTGAGGTCGAGCTGTTTTAATTTACTGTACATCGAGTTCTATGTGACTTTTTTCTGAGTAGCCCACATGATTTTAGTCTGCAGTACCACGGGCGCCCCCTGTGTCCTTGGGTGGGACAGCTATAAGCTAGTAATACCCTGTCCAGTTATTATTATCAGTCTCAGAATCAGAATCATTTTTGTTGCCACGTAAGTAACAGGAGGTCACAGACTTGGAAATTGCTTTGGCTCGGTGCAACAGTCAGAGAGAGAGAATAAAAAATAAAGAATAAAAACACTTCTAAGGAATACATTTAAAATAGATAGATCCATGGGTCATAGATAGATCCAGGGTCATTGGTCCGACCAAAGACTCGGACCAATGACCCTGGCCCCCATCTTTCCTTAGCGCCATGGCAAGAGCTCTGGTGTGTATACTATCTCGTGCTGCAGTTATTCCGATGTGATTTCAATGCAAATGAAAAATAAACTGAATCTGATTAAAAAACCAAAGACCAGGACCCTGGAAATCCCACGCAGACGGAGAAGGTGCTGCTGGGCGGTTGATTTCCCCCGCAGTTCATGTAGGGTTACCATGGAAATGTCACAGGTGTCATTGTGACCTGACCTGACCTGACCTGACCTGACCCAACCCAACCCTGTTGGTTTCCAAAAAAACCTAGTGTAATAATAAAATATAAAATACAGAAAGGGCAGACTCTGGTCCTGGTCTTCTCTCCCTGTGCCCCAGAGACCAATCCTTATATGGCTGTCCACTCCTCGCCCTCCCCCTCCCTATGTTCGAAGCGCCCTTCTCCTTCTCCCTCCTCCTTCACCGCACACTACATCTCCCGTCATGCTCTGCGCGGTGACTCCTCTTTCTTTAAAGACAAGTCGCGTGCGCTCCACGAAGGGCCGCTCCTGACGCGCGCGGGTTCTAACGGGATATAAAGTTTATAAAGTTAATTTCTGCAAGAAGCGAGGCTTGCGGATCCTTGAACAGACTGTGAGTAGAACATATGTGCATGCACGCGCATACGGGCACGCACTCACAGGACGCGCACGTTTCGCTCCTCTGTCGCTTCTGTTCCGCTCTTGCCGCTGCTGTGCCGCTCCAGCTGCTCCTGTGCACGTGTTTTTATCCCTTTTTTGATGTTTTTGATGACTGTCGCGTGATTAAAATGCGCTCATGAGTTTTCAGAGTAGTAAACAGCTGCGCGCCCCCTCCTCGCGCATGCGCATACGCCTTGGACCCTTATGAACTTTTTCCTTCGGCGTCAGCGGTAAAACGCGTGAGAAGTAAACAAGCAGGGAACCAGTTTGAGAACGCGAATTGTGACATCTCAAGGCACCTCTGTGGGTCATCTCAAGACGGGTTACAGGAACCTTGCTCTGTGATGCAAAACTGGAAGTTACAACATGTGGGAAATAGTGGAACATGAGAAAAGTAGAGTTTGACCTGAGTCTGGATAACACTGTTCAATGTACAACTTATGTCAATAATCCACAGACCAGACCCAGGACCGCGACCCATGGTCCCTCTCTCTGTTGTTTTTCTCTGGTCTCTCTCTCTCTGTTCCCTACAGAGGCCTGTAGATGGCGCTAGGGAGTGTAATAATTTCAGTCTGAAATGTTCTCTTTCACACAGGTCTTCAGGGTCCTGGCTTAGACCAGGAATCAGGCCCGATTTGGACATAATTGACACCAAGACCAAACCATGTACCAGGTGGTCCCAGGAGGAGCGGGTGGGACAGACCTTGATGCTCTTCCCAAGACGCCACTCCACAGAGCTTCCCGGCCGCTGGTGGGGGCGGGGCTTATCGGGCTCTTCCTGGTGGTCTCCGCTGTTACGGCCTGGTGCTATTACATCGCCTCGCTGAGGAAGGCAGAGCTTCTGAAGACGCAGCTCCTCGACCTCAACAAAGATGGTTACATAATCCGGAACCAAGGAGGTGCCATAGTGTTCCACATGCAGTTCAGGTGAGGAAGATGATGAGGTGCTGAGAGTCCCGGTCTCTGTTTCAGGTCTGCGTCTCTGGTTGTGGGTAGCCCTAGCCCTAACCCCCTGGTCTCTCTGTGTGGTCTCTGGTTGTGTGTAATACTAGCCCTAACCTTATGGTCTCTGCTTCAGATCTGGGACTCTGGATTTGGACTCGTGCTCTAAAGAAGGCCAGATCCTCAGCTGCAGTCGGACCTCGGACCAGAGGAAACTCTTCTTCTTCATCGAGACGGTGCGACCCAAAGACACGGTGCAGTGTTACCGCGTGCGCTGGGAGGAGACCGTCCCCGGCCAGCCGGTGGAGCATGCTATGACGTACGGCCTCGCACACTGGTACGGTGGCGCACTGTCAGCCACGCAGCACTGGCCCATCCACGTGCTCGGACAGCAGGCGCCCAAGCCCTTTGTGACCAGTGACATCTACGCTCACCGCAACAACTTTGGAGGTGAGAGCTTCCAGACGGGGTTGGGTCCCCTCAGCGTCTGGGAGACAGAGGGAGACACACATCCATGATTTAGGGTACAGAGAGGGGTCCTCCACAGGGTCTAGGGCACAGAAAGAGAGACCCCCACAGGGTCTTTCCTTTGGGTTCTTACACATGTTTACACTGTTCTGAAACGTCTCTTTTCGTAGGAATCCTGGAGAGTTACTGGTTGTCCTCAAATGCCACAGCAATCAAAATAAACGGCTCTGTCCCATTGCACTTGGGCTGGAATGACACAGAGAAGACCATGTCGTTTCAGGCGCGCTACAGCGACTCCCCTTTCAGGCCGAATGGGGAAGCGATCGCAGAGCTGAGCTACAGAGTGTGTGTGGGGCTTGATGTGACCTCCATCCACAAGTATATGGTGCGGCGCTACTTCAACAAACCTTATAAGGTAACAGGATGTGCTCAACAGGCCTTGTACGGTAACCAGGTGTTTAAATTGGAGCCAGCATCTGTGAGTCTTGGTTGCCTTCCTCTTGTGCAGGGGTCACATTCCTGTGGTCTAGGGGCCGCATGAGGTCAAGTCGCATTAAGAAAGGTCATGTTTATCACGTGTTATACGAACTTTGGAGCAAATGGATTTGTGATCATCTACACATACATCTATCCTTATATGTCTAACCCTGGATATCTAACCCTATCAGTTATCTATGAGCAGGTGGAGAATAACACTGCTCATTTTCAGATTTTGGATACAAATATTTTTTTAAGTTTCAACAAAAGTAATTCATTCACTTCCTCTGTTTCTTTTGTTTAAAAATCATCTGTGACTCTTATAATCAGGGGTGCAGGCAAATGGTACGCGTGTGCGACAAAAATGCGTAATATCACTTGAGTTAGTAAGCACCTTTGCGTACTTTACATAGATTTCACCGATCTTATTAAGTTCACATGCATAATGTCCCCGATTTAGTCCTGGTTTAGCTCTTGTTTTGGTTGTTTTCGAGTGTTTTGGTCTTCTTGTTTGACCGGCTTTACTGCTCTCCGATTGGTTGCAGCACGTGCGTGGAGTGAGGAAGTTAGCTGATGTTTATATCCTGTGTTTACAGCATGTGTCTTGGCGCCGGTAGTCTCCACCTCTGCCACGTCACAAAAACCCGTCTGACAAGCGTGAATATTCGCACTGATATACGTCACCATTGACTTTGCATTGAAACTTGACGCAACGCATGACCCGGTGTGAATGCCCAATATTACAGTGCAGCTTGTGAGAGGGGATTCTCATGTCTCAACATAAAAAAAAAACAAATACAGATCTGTCACATGCTCATCTCTAATGGTGCTTTCAGACCGGATCATGTGTTGCGTCGGCTTTCAATGCAAAGTCTATGGTGACGAGCGTTCGAGCGTCACATCGCACGGACCTCTTGGCACGCACGCACGGACTGTTCAGTAGAGACGCACGGACTTGGCGGGAAAGTAAAAGGGGAGGAGCAGGAGCGAAAAATCAACGCCCACAGGAGATGAATTCTGCTCATCCTTTACTTGGGACGTTCGTGCAGCGGCCGCAAAGTGGTCATGGGGACATTAGCGGACTGAGCGAGCAGACTGAAAATACTCGTAAACAGCCAAAACAGGACCCACACCAGACTTCACCAGAACTCAAACCAAAGGGTTGACAATGGGGGACTCCGTGCTTGTGAAAATATGGGTTGTCATGCTCCTGTGACCTTATGCAACTGCTTCAAGTGTGTTAGCCAATGCGGAAATACCGTTTAATAATATGAAAAAACGTATGGCGCACCTCCGTGAACACATATTACTGTTATATAAAGCCCGTGGAAGGTCTCTGAGCAAAGACACGCTGCAAAGCTGCATATTGGAGACGATCTGGACACAAGAAGCCGCTTGCTAAACTATACTCTGTTAGCATCAGAGCCGGTCGGCTACTTCCGGCACTTCCGGTGCGCGTCAGGACATCTCGGTGTGAAGACCTCTGCGTCTGAAAACTAGAGAATGTGCGTCTGCGTGTTTATTTAATGCTAGAACAGAGTGAGTTCAGATCTGAGGCTCACTGTCATTACATTAATGTCCACTACGGGGCAGGGTCTTGTGTGTTTTGTCTTGAGGTAATCAAAGGAACCCCATTTGTCCTTTAGGTCCCGGCCAAAGTGATGTTTGAGCACCCCCTGTGGTCAACCTGGGCACTTCACAAGACCCAGGTGACTCAGGAGAAGCTGCTAGCATACGCGGCTAACATCAAGCAGCACAACTTTAACTGCAGCCACCTGGAGCTGGACGACCGCTACACGCGGCGCTATGGCGAGTTCGACTTTGACCCGGAGAAGTTCCCCAATGCCAGCGCCATGTTCGGGCAACTGAGGGCGCAGGGGTTCTTAGTGTCTCTGTGGACTCACCCCTTTGTGAACTATGACTCGGGCAACTTCCACATGTGCGTGCAGCGCGGCCTGCTGGTGCGCGAGCCCATGGGGAATCTGCCGGCGCTCGTGCAGTGGTGGAATGGCATCGGAGGCATCCTGGACTTCACCAACACTGAGGCACGGGACTGGTTCTCCCAGCAGCTGAGGTCTCTGAGGACCCGCTACGGGGTCACCTCCTTCAAGGTGAGGCTCCTCCTTCTGTCCCCTCCTTCAAGGTGAGGCTCCTCCTTCTCCTACAGGGAGGGACTGGTTCTCCCAAAAGCTGGGGGTGCTACAGTGTCTCCTCAGGTTTGTGTGTCATCTCCATTTCAAACTGATCCTCGATGACATCCCTCACTGCTGGTTCTTTTAGCCGAAAGTAAACACTTTATTAAACTGGTTTGGTCTTCCTCAGTTTGACGCTGGAGAGACCAGTTATCTCCCATGGAAGTTCAGTACGAAGACTCCCATCCACGACCCGAGTGTGTTCACCCGGCGCTACACAGAGATGGCAATCCCTTACAACGACCGAGCCGAGCTGAGGAGCGGGTACCAGTCCCAGAACGTATCCTGCTTCTTCCGCCCCATTGACCGTGACTCTGTGTGGGGCTACGAGCTCGGGCTGAAGTCGCTGATCCCCACAGCTCTGACCATCAGCATTCTGGGATATCAGTTCATCCTGCCAGACATGATCGGGGGTAATGCTTACTTCAACCGCACGGACGGAGGTAAGACCCGTGTGTACTGACCAGCCACAGTGACTGTCCTAAGATGCACTGACCAGCCTCGACCTGTGACTGTCCTCTGTTTTAGCCACACAGAAGGAGCGCGTGTTGCCAGATCGGGAGCTGTATATCCGCTGGTTGGAGCTGTCTGCTTTCATGCCAGCTATGCAGTTCTCGGTGCCCCCGTGGGAGTACGACTCTGAAGTCGTGGAGATTGCCCGAAAATACACCGCATTGCACCAGAGTCTGGTCGCTCCCAGAGTCCTGGAGTTGGCATCAGAGGTGAGTGTTCAGGGGTAAGGCAGGGTGGGAGATCAGGGTTCAGGTTAGAGGTGGTCAGAGGCGATGAACTTTTACCTAATGTAAACCCGCTGGGTGTAGTTCCTCACTCCTACTAATAGATGGAGTGACCTTGACCTTTACATATGGCTCCACAGGTGCTGGACACTGGAGACCCCATCGTGCGACCGCTTTGGTGGATTGCCACAGGAGACGAGACAGCCTATAAGATTGACTCACAGTTCCTAATTGGAGACGACCTGATGGTGGCGCCGGTCTTAGAACCAGGAAAACAGGAGCGGGACATCTACCTCCCGGCGGGACGCTGGAGGAGCTACAAGGGGGAAAGGTTCGACATTAAAGAACCTCTGCACCTTACGGACTACCCCATAGATTTGGACGAGATTGCCTACTTCCTCTGGGGGTAACCCCACTCCAACCCTCACCTACAGACCACATGGACCTTGATGTGCGCCTACTTCCTCTGGAGTCAAACCCAAGACTTCTGCTGTGAAGCACAAGTGCTAACCACTCTGCCACGTGCCCCTGACTCAAGGAATGTTACGTTAGTATATCCAGCCAAATACAAGATCTTAACCAGACCGGGTCCTAACCCTGATCTTCCCTGTGCGTTTGTGCTTCGTCTTATTGTCTGTTCCGCTCCTCGTCATCTTCACGTCCCTCTATTTTGTCGACCCTGCCCCTTCTTTCTGAACACCGTTAGTTGAACCTGGGTCCCCATGCTTTATCTGCAGTCATATCAATAAGCCATAAGTCTGTCAGTGTTTCCAAAGGGAAGTGTTTGTACTGTTTTGATGGGATCCTGCCATTTGAGCTCATGTGCTACGTGAATAAAGTGGATATAGGCTGCTCTGATCCACTGACAAATGTAAACTGTCAAACTTTCGCCAAAATGAATGTCTGGAGCTGTAAACTGCTGTCTTTATTTTTCACAAAAAATAAAATCATGACATCCCAGGAAAGGTCAAATACAACATGATACGTCCCTGAAGTTACTTACGTTCCCCCCCGTTTTTTTTTTATGGGCTTGTAAGGAAATTTTTTTGGGGGGGGGGGGGATGCAGGAGGGTCAGGCATGATCCAGGACACTTAACATTCATCCCACTCCTTATGGAGCTCACCCTCTGACAACTTAGTTTATTGATAAAATGTGCGATAGAAACAATGACGTCAGCAGATAAAGAAGATGTCCTCCAGGATACGACTCTCCTCCAGGTCTGCGGGGGCGGGGCCTGAGCGGGAGGCGGGGCCTGAGCGGGAGGCGGGGCCTGCTCTCTGCTTGTTGGTGGAGCTTCTCACAGGACTGAAGACATCCAGGAGCTCAGTCAAAGACAGGTCCAGGTCCGGTCTGAAACACAAGGTGAGGTTCAGTCTGGTCCACACAAGTTCAGTCCAGTTTCTTACTGACCGGGCCTGTGGAGTGGTGCGAAGATCTGGAGATGTGCCAATGTCACGTCTGCTGAGCTCTGAAACAACAGAACTGAATCAGACCCTGCTCCTCCTGCTCCTCTAGGAATGGGCGTTATATCGATTGTATTCTTTCAACTCTATATGAATTTTGACATTCACTTTCGCCGCTTTGCTCTTCTGCCTCCTCCTTGCTGCAGTGGCACTGCTCAGCTCGGAGCAGAGACTAAACATGCTCGAAGGCAGAAAAATTGTGTAAGAAACGCGGCGTGTTGAATATGACAAGAGCAGGTGGTGTAGCGTCTGGCCTTTCATACAGCGGTGGACATGGCACCTTTTTTCATCATTGCACAATGTGGTTTTATACCAAAGACTAAACTTCATGTGCAGCTAAACACAGATTAAAGAGTTGAGGCATTACTTTGCGATACAGAAACTCCCGCGACTGCGCTACGGAGAGAGAGAACCGCGTATCACTAAATTGGAAGTTACTATACCATTAATGTAATCAAGGATTTGTTTAATCTTAAATGTTGCAAAAGCACTTTGATCTTTATATGCACTGCCTTGAGTTGTTTTATTTTTGAATGAAGAGAAGGCAATGTTTAATTTATTCATTTATTTTACAGTTAAATTATCATGTTGCTCTAAACAGCAATAAAAAAAAAAGACATGGCAAATTTGTATTTGCAGTAGTTTATCATCCTGTAAAAATATTGAGAAATATTGTATATCAGATATATCATATCGAAATATACCCTGCTGCACCTCCTACCTCTACTGCTGCTGGGCTCTGAGAGGTGACCATCAGTTGACTTTCTACAGGAAACAAATAAAATGATTAAATATCTGCACTAAAGCCATATGACAGAACCTCCTTCTAGAGGAGGTGTGAGTATGTGGGTTCCACACAGTGTTTAAGATTAAAAATATCATGTTACCTGGCTGGCTGTGGACTCTGCATCTTCTCACTACTCCTTGTCTGCTCCTCGGTCAGCCTCCTCCGCTCCTGCTCGGTCAGCCCCCGGCACTCCTCCTGCTGCTCGGTCAGCCCCCGGCACTCCTCCTGCTGCTCGGTCAGCCCCCGGCACTCCTCCTGCTGCTCGGTCAGCCCCCGGCACTCCTCCTGCTGCTCGGTCAGCCTCCTACGCTCCTCCTGCTGCTCGGTCAGCCTCTTACGCTCCTCATGCTCTGTCAGCCTCCTCTGCAGACGGTCCCTCTCCTCCTCCAGTATGAGTTTTTGCTTCAGGAGTTGGCGTTTTTTCTGGTGCCAATGCAGAGACTCCAGATGTGGACTAAACACATGTCACAGTCATTCTCCCCCTCTGCTCTCAGAATATATTTTCTGTTTACCTCTTTGTGGACTCTTCCCCACAGAGGCTCTGATCACTGGAGCTCAGAGAGGAGGTGGGCGGGGCAGGAGAGTGGGAGGCGGTCCTCTGGTAATGCTCCTGCTGTTCATGAGGAGGCGCTAGACTGAGGTAGGAGCCGTTACACACTGGGGCTGCGAGCTCCTTTCCTGTGACCTGAAGAAGAAACAGATCCCATGTTTCCTCATCTTCAGCACGAGTTACAGAGAGAGGGAGAGAGGTGTCCTCACCTGAGTAGAGTTGTGTGAAGGGTAGTGTGACTGCTCCAGTTTGTGTGTCTGCTCTAACAGGTAGAGCTGGTGCAGCTTCAGCAGCTCCTGACACTCTCTGTACTGCTGCTGTAGACCTGGCCCAGGTTAAGGAAAAAGTGCCCTCTGCTGTCACAACACTGCAACTACAACTAGAGACAAACAGCAAGTACGCATTTAGTGGTCACTAAAAAACATTATGAAGGAGAAGGAGCGAACAAGAGATGTGCGGTCTCGCTCTGGTCAATAGCTCCGTCCCTTTCAGTTCAGTAACTATGAAAAGATACTCTCTCTTTCCATAGCAATCATCTGGTTCTGTTGCTCCAGAGATTCAATCTTGTGTTCAAATTGTAACTGTTCATCTCTGAAGCGCTGAGTCGACACCTCCTGCTCCTCACTCAACCTGCAACAAACACACTCATCCAGTCAAACAACTCCCATTACACACTCCCCACTCACCCTGTAAAACTCTCTCTGACGTCTCACCTGGCCAGCTCCTGGATCAGGTTGGAGATCCGCTTCTTATCTTCAGGACACAGGTCTTTGAGGCAGGTGTGGCTCTGGTGAGAGGCCATCTGAAGCAAGAGTAGCAGTTATAACCTCCACATCCTTCTTTGTGGAGTCCAGGTCCTAGAGTCCAGGTCCTAGAGTCCAGGTCCTAGAGTCCAGGTCCTAGAGTCCAGGTCCTAGAGTCCAGGTCCTAGAGTCCAGGTCCTAGAGTCCAGGTCCTAGAGTCCAGGTCCTAGAGTCCAGGTCCTAGAGTCCAGGTCCTAGAGTCCAGGTCCTAGAGTCCAGGTCCTAGAGTCCAGGTCCTAGAGTCCAAGTCCTAGAGTCCTGTGAAAAAGGGATCGTGCAGACTTCCTCTGGCCCGCTGCCTCCTCCTAGACTGTTCTGTCTGGGACCCAGTCTGGTTTCAGGTTCAGTTCCCGGTCTGGTTTTGGGTCCAGGGATAGTTCCCCTCTTCATGAAGAGAGCCCTTCTCTTTGAACCTGTTATAGGAAAACATCAGTGACACAGACACACACAAAACACATTTGTGTGTGTCTGTGTTTTTAAAAGAGGATGACAGTGGATCAGATGAAACAGTCCTGTATCAGCAGGAGTGACTGAAATGGCCCCTGAAATAAAATCACACCATACTGTCGAATCATACAGACTTCGGACAGGGCTTTTTCAGTCGGTACATAGTTATTTTCAGGCAGAATGCAATCAGGACATGCATTATAAAGACAATCTTACGTCACACAACCATAGACTGTATATATAAACAACGTGTCACATCGAAAGACATAAGGCATAACAACAGGTGCAAAGCTGAAGTTAGCATGACCCGATCAGACATGTTCTGTCTGCGTTTGACTGGTCTGCGTTACTGGGTGAAGGCCATTTCATACTCTTTTGTTCATACTACTTACCAGGAACATAGGAGAGGGGCTTTTCTTCTTCTGACACTGAGAACGACAAATACAGCCACAGTTACACACGTCTCTGATGTCAACAACAGATACTGCCTTTGGAATCTCACCAACAACCACCCACAGTATTTATCCGTCACACACGCATTCTATAGCCGTGTGAGCCGTTTCAACCATGGGTTTAATACTAAATAATAGTTAAAAAACAGTTAAATTCACCGCTTTTCACCCAGAAAACTCCAACTCGCGCGGCTCTCTGCACCGCCGCCATTTTGAATTCAGCGCCACCAGAAGCGGCACGCCCTCGCGTCTCCGTGGTAACGGAGGCTATGCATGGATCGGGGCTGAAATCTGTAGTTGGTACAACACTAATCCTAACGTTTCCCTTAACCCAACCCCAGGGTGACTCAAAACTTGATAGATCCATGCTTCAAACACACATTTAACTATAAACATATGAAAACAAAAAATCCCCTCTGCCCCGGATGTTAGTGATTCCCATCTAAAACACACTCCTCTTCCTCCTTTTGCTTTGAAAGTATCCTGCTGTCACAAACGTAGTCCCACATCTGCACACATACGAACACCCATATTCATATGAGGAATATTTAATTACACAAAGGTAAAAGCAAAGCAGCCACCCAGCTAGGACGACGGAGAAGAGTCCAGTTGCAAACTTGACCATATTAGGGATTCCTGCTCTGGGCACTTCCGCATTCAGTGTAGAATATCTTACTAGAGGAGGATGCGATGGTAACGCAACACTATCATAACAACACGACACTATTAATACACCGCATCACTATTATAACAACACTTGTAGTATCACACGCAGCACCACACGCACACGTAGGACAACACGCACGCCTGTTTGCAGATGGATGAGGTGAAGGACGACGCCTCGTTCAAAGGGGTCGCGGACCGCCTGACTCTGGGAGTCCTGCGGATCCTTGGTGCGCGGTACATAGCATGGGGTTGAAACACTTGCGGCGCGTACCAGACACTGACATTGTTGTGTTGTGTACAGAAAACCTTCCGGGTGTGACCGACGTACGCTTCCCAGAGAGAGAGCCAGCGGAGAAGAGGAGTCTGCTGAACTGGGAACAGGTGCGCGTACATGTTATTTATATATAGCTAATGATATTGATAGATGGTATATTTATACATCAGAGTAGTGCCCAGGTCTTCTGATAGCATTTCTACCCTGGCAGTGTAGCTCATCCTGGCCATCCTTTATTCAATTATATTGGTATATAAGTGAACCTCCTCAAGATCATGTTTCAGACAGAACTCACATTTGTTCTGTTCCAGAAAAACGCCTGTATTTTACCGGAGGATCTGCGGGACTTCTATCTGACAACCGACGGCTTCAGGCTCCATTGGAATGTCAAGCTAGACAGTGGGTTTACAGTCTATGTGCAATGCACTGCACTATGTGCATTAGCCTGCACTGTCACATGTACAATACACCTCACTATTATTTGTGCAATACACCACACTGTCATATGTCATGTCTGTGATAGAGGGCAGTGTGTCATGTCTCTGTCCTCCACCAGATGGCAGTGCTCCGCTCGGCCGTATGGACATCCACAGTGTTTCTCGTCTTTCTCCACTTCTGCCTCCAACGTCTGTGTTTAGTTTGCCCAACGCTGCGTCTGTTAGCGACCTGGACTGGGACCAAGAACCAGGTCAGTACCAGGACTGAACTAGGACTGGAACCAAGAACCAGGTCTTTATCGGGACCAAGAACCAAGTCTGTGCCAGGTTTGAACCAGGACAGTGAGACCATCTCTCAGATCACCCTACTCTGTTGCTCTTTGCTGTAGTCCCCCAAGGCTTGATATTGGACCATATCAAGCCTTGGGGACCAAAGACCATTATAATTCAGTCGGTTTGTACCTGTGTCCTCTCACTGTTTCTACAGGCTCGTCGCTGACTCCTCCCCCTGAGGCCCATCCGACTGTGGCTCCACCCCCTCCACACTTTGACGCTAGGAGTCGTATCTTTGAGCTGGACTCTTGCGGCGGCAACGGGAAAGTGTGTTTGGTTTACAACAACTGCACGCCAGGTAACGCTAACCCCAAACCGACCAGGGTCTTGCCTGGTAACGGTGAAACCAATCTATATAGTGTATGGTTTGCATATAATTGTGTATCCCTCAGGTGTGGTGGCCCAGCTCGGGCAAGTCTGGTTCCTTGATCGTTCTCTGCGCTGGTTTTTCTTCACGTCTTCGTTTACGTCGTTCTTCCGACTCATGATCACTCACCTTGGGCTGCCTGAATGGCACTACAACTGCACTTCGTACGGCCCCTCCCCTTTGGCACAGGTGAGACCCTCCTCCTAAGCTCCTCCCCTCTGGCACGGGTGAGTCCCTTCACCCTGTGTCTAATGAAGGAGTTGTGTCTAAAGCTGTATTTCCCTGTGTCTCCAGCAGTGGGCGGCGCTGTACCCCCCACTGACCTTCAGTGACCCTCAAGATACTCCCACCACAGAGCTGAACTGTCTTGACCCGAGCAGAGCCTTCAAGACCAGGACCAAGACCCCCCCCAAAAAGAGAACGGGGACACAGGGAGGAGGGGCTAGGGGAGGAGGGAGAGGGAGGGGGAGGAGCTAGATGAGAGGGAGGAGGGAGAGAAGTTAGGAGGACTTTCAAATTGTGCAATATGTAACTACTCTCAGCCCTTATCATTTATCTGCTGCTTCATGTTCTGCACTTCCTTCTCCAGCAGAACGCGCCAGACTCAGGGCTCTCTTTAGAGGGCGCCAGACCTGCATCACTTATGTTTGCTCTTTGTTTTTGTATCTTATACATACATAATATAAAACACACACCATTTCGCCCTCCATGGGTGGTTATCCCTCTCTAAGCTTGGGACCTGGGAGCTTGAGGGTTCTGCGCTGTAGCTTTGCTGTTCCTCACACTGCACATTTCCAGACTGAGTTCTCAGAAGTTGATATATTTATATATCTGTATGTATATATTTTAGGGCCGGGACTTTAACACGTTAATTACGATTAATTAACGCCACAAAAATTAGCACGTAAAAAAAAATGGACGCATTTCGCATGTGTTTTTATTATTGTACTGGAGCACCAACTCGAGCTTCCTGACTTTTTGTGTTCAAATGTAGATTATCACAAGCATAGACCAACTTTAGCGGTGTCTAAATCTGAGACGCCGCTGTGTATGGAGCGATAGACTCTGTGTGTGAGGAGGAGCAGCAACACAGGTGTGTGAGCTGCTATTGCTGATGCTTTAGATCGAATGCACACATCAAAAACGTATTATAAGCTTTAGTGCTTTTGGGCTTAAAAAGCGTATGTTGATGACAGAAAGTGTGGAGGCGATGACAGATACGTTATTTGATGGAAAGGAAGTCCTTCTGATTTCCATATCATCCTATATGAACATGTGTTGCTTATGTATTCAGTCATTATTCAATGGTAAACTAAAAATCCATGTGAAAAATTACTTCTCACTGTTCTCAGGTCAAATATTTATATGCGATTAAAATTATATAAATTGTGATTAATTAATCACAAAGCCTCTAATTTATTTTTTAAATCAAGTCCCAGCCTTAATATATTTATTGTTTACTGCTGTTAATATAATACGTTTTATTTATATGGCCTTTCCGGGCCCTGAAGGTTGCCTTACAAAAGGTAAAACGTTAAAATCAAAAACTGTTGATGCTTCTGTTTAAACTCTGCATGTATCTGAATAAACCTTGACCTACAGTTAACCTCTGACCTATATGTGGCATACCGAGGGTGTGGTTGATTTTAAAAACCCAAGGGTCATAATCAAATTATTATATAAACACAGGTGAGTATCTGATTTAAATTGGACAGACGTGAATAAAAGTTTAAAATGTTTATTGATTAAAGGTAAGATCCTGCTAAAGAAAAGGAATTAGACAAACTAAATTTAGGAAAGGTTAATTTATTTATCAAATTAAACTGAAAGTAATAACATTTATTTAAAGGAATTAAAATAGTAAAGCTGAATCTGGAGCCACCGGTGGTGAGCATGCTACTCTGGGGGGTGCCCAGGGGTGCTACACAGAATACTCACCTCAGTGGACACAGCAAATGAAATGTGCTAACTCGTGAACCAAGTGCACTAAATCACATGCAAAGGTGGGGGACGGGGGGACCACACCAATGTCCCAGCCACCAGGGGGCGCCTAGCCTCGCTAAAAGAAAAGGTAAAAATGGTTAAAAACAAATATGACCGGACCCAGTTGGTTTTGACAACATCTTGCTGCAAAAATATATGTAAATCAAAAGATGTAAATAAACTAAACTAATCAAAGAAACTACAGATTAACAAAGAAAATAAAAAGCAAAAGTATAAGCAAAGAACAAACTAAACCAGTGAAGAAGATGACAAAGTCTGGGTTTGTGTCTTTAATTCAGACAGAAGACATGTTTTATTGTCGTTTGTAGAGACAGCACAAACATAAGCAAAAGATGTTACAGACTGCAAGTGATAATAAACAGCAGAGGAATGGAGTCCTCCAATCAGCGTTTGCCACAGTGCCTGTCGCTTCAACCTTGAGATAACCAAAGACTGCCAAGCCTTTTGGACTGCCAAGGAAAGAATACTTTAGTTTGATAAATGACTGGATCTCTCCAAATCATCTAAAAAAAAAATCATCTCAGTTTTAATCAAAAATACTACATTTTCATGTCATTTTTGCTTTGTTTGAGTCCGTGTGAACCAGAAAACGATTAATCGATTACTAAAATAGTTGTCGACTATTTCAATAATTGATTAGTCGTCGATTAATCGATTAGTTGTTTCAGTCCTACTTAATATATACAGTCTATGGTTGAGACACGGCACATGCTGCACAGAGGAGTTTTACCATGGATCTATTATAATATATAGTTTTACAAACGCGGTCTGAAGAGAAGAGACGCATGGAGGAATAACGTCTGTGGGAGCTTAAAACTACGATGATCAAAGAAGCAGGAGACAGGCCTTGACAATAAACTTTGTCAGTCACTTGCCCTTCGTGCAAATAGGCAAGGCAAGGCAAGGCAAGTTTATTTATATAGCACAATTCATACACAAGGCAATTCAAAGTGCTGAACAAAACAAGAAAGCATTAAAATCATAAATTATCACAGAACATTAAAAAGAAAGATAAAAATATAAAATCCCTCAGTTGTATGCACAGTTAAACAGAACTGTCTTTAACCTGGTTTTAAACATTGTCAGAGAGGAGGCCTGTCTCACATCTTCAGGAAGACTGTTCCAGATTTTAGCAAGTACCATTTATGTAGGAAAGCCAAGCCAAGAAGTGTGCCCCTAGTGTTAGGTTTTGTTTTTGCATGTTAGTGTCACTTATTATTAGAGCAACCACGGCAGCTAGATGCGCTGCAGAGACTTTTTCCGAGCATTAAGGACTCATTGACGTTGTTCCCTGTGTGTCAGTGAGCGTAAATGACCATAAAGTACTGTTCTGTATGTGCGCTGCAACATGTACATTTCCCCACTCCAGGACATATTCTACGTATAAGGTTCTCTTATACTCTCTTATAAATCCGGAAATGTCAACATTACATTAAAAGTAAATATAGTACCTGCTGTATTCATGCACCTTTTTGTTTCCTTTTTTTCCTATTAACTTGTGACCTTTATGGGCGGCACAGTGGCTGAGTGGATCGCACTCTCGCTTCTCAGCAAGAAGGTGCTGGGTTAGAATCCCGGTCAGACAGGGTCTTTCTGAGTGGAGTTTGCATGTTCTCCCCGTGTCTGCGTAGGTTTCCTCCGGGTGCTCCGGTTTCCCCTACCACTAAAAATATACACAATAGGTATGAATGTAAACGAGAGAGTGAATGGGTGGTGTTGATTGGGGGCTTATGCGCCAGTGTGTGGAATGATTGGAGCAATATCTGAACTGAACATTGTAAAGCGCTTTGGGTGACCTTGGTCTGAAAAATGCGCTATATGAATAACCATTACTTACTTACTTACTAGCAATGTAGCGAATGTGTGTATCTTTATTTTGTTGGGATACAGCTATATGCCCTCCACGGGCGGTTATCCTAAGCTCGGGTCCTGGGAGCTTGAGGGTTCTGCGCTGTAGCTTTGCTGTTCCTCGCACTGCACATTTCTGGACCAAGTTCCCAGAGATTGATATATTTATATATCTGTATGTATATATTTATTGTTTACTGCTGTTAATATAATAATAATAATAATACATTTTATTTATATGGACTTTCTGGGCACTGATGGTTGCCTTACAAAAGGTACAAAGGTAATGTGGATGCTTCTGTAATAAACCTTGACTTACAGTTGACCTCTGACCTATAGTTGATCCGTGGGGACAAATCAACATTTGTTACAAAACGAAATTACACAATTTTCTCTAACTTTATATTGTACTAAATATTAGTACAACTGTTCTAACATCAACCCGGCACCATAAACAGAGGGTCAGGGTTAGGGGGTTAGAACTGAATAAAGACTTGGAATTAGTGCATTAATCGATGAATATGAAAACACCAGGTCCTCGCTGTAACACCAAGAACATGATAGAACTGAGAGTACAATACGACAGTTTCCTATTTAAGGTCACAAGATTGGCTTGTGGTGATTATTTCAGAAAACTCTCTGACCCTGTGATTACTCATGGACCAGTGTAAACACATTGTTGCAGTGGTCTCCTTCATATGATGCAGTCCCTCGTCCCACCAGTTGAGTGCACTTATTCACACTATGCAGTCGCTCTGTTTCTCCAGTGGCTCTGTGTGTCCCTGTCCCTCTTGCAGTTCTCCCGTCCCACCAGAAGAGGGTGCAGAAGGGTGGTGCATCTGGACCATGAGCTTGTAGAGTCCAGTCCCCAGAACTCCACCGACACACGGGGCGACAAGTGGCACCCACCACCAGCCCTGACCAGCTCTGTGGAGAGGAGACGCCTGTTCACACACACACAGACCTGGAGGTGTTTTTAGCTTCTGTTATAATAAGGGTCCAAGGGTCCCTTTACACAGATGAGAAGTGTGAGATATGACAACAGAGACATTATGTACCTGAAGACCTCAAGGCCCCACCCTGCCAGAGCAGTGAAGACCCGGGGCCCCAGGTCACGGCTCGGATTGATGGCGTAGCCACTGTTGGAGCCAGCACACATTCCGATGAGCAGAACAAGCAAACCCACAGCCACAGGCTCGCCCCCTGGAGGACATGGTGTGTTCCTGCGGTCAGAGAGAGCTGATAGCCCGAGGAGCAGGAGGGAGGTGCCGAAGACCTGAGGAAAAGTACTGTTACTGAGAATACTACAACTAATATGAATAGTACAAGTACTATCAATGCTACAACTACTGTGAGTACACTGGTCCCTCCCTACAACGTGAACGTGCTTCACTACCTCCTTATGCTCCTGCCCCACTTCTCTCTCTCCTCTCTCCTCCTCCTCCTCCTCCTCCTCCTCCTCCTCCTCTCTCGTCTTCCTGCCTCACCTGGTCGATGAATCCCCCAGTCAGAGACAGGTAGGGGGCAGGGTAGGTTGAGAAGATTCCGGCTGTGGCCTCAGGCCCGTACACCGTCAGGTTTCCCCCGCAGTAATTGTGGATGGCCTCTAGGGCACGACAAGGACAGAGTTAGAGAGAGGCGCTCCTGTGTCCCTGCAGACTCTGCTCAGACCACAGGCCAAGTTTGCAATCAGCAGTGTTGGGCACGTTACTTTGAAAAAGTAATTAGTTATAGTTACTAGTTACTTCTCCCAAAAAGTAACTGAGTTACTAACGGAGTTACTCCACTATAAAAGTAACTAGTTACCAGTAAAAGTAACTATTGCGTTACTTTTTCGTTTTGTTCTGGAACATAATGTGCACTCGACGTGCGCATTATGTGCCAATATTTCCATCTAGAAAAGTCTGTTTTGCTGCTGAAGTCCTGTTCACTCTTCATCTCTCTCTGTGCTGTAAGCACTAAACACCAACACCCGCCACTGTGAATGTGGAAACACCGGTGACGAGCGGTGAGGCTGGTGAAGCACTGACTTCAGTCCAATCAGATGAACATATACATCATATAAATCAAGTGGACAATTTGTTTGGCTACAGTAAAATATGTTTTATGCCCGCATTGTTTGTTCATACAAAACGCAAAACTATGAGTTATTGGTCTTACCTTATAGCTATACCTTATAAATGACCTGCACAGTCCACTTCGGTTCAGACCAGTTCCTTGTTTAAATCCAGTTAATGGTTTGAGCGTAGATATGTAATCCTCCATTTGGAAATGAGTCCAATGAGTTTTAAAAAGTAAAACAAAACGCATGTGTCCTCCATAAACTCCTGTGTTTTGCTAACGGCAGCCGAGTGCATCCAATTTCTAAAATCAACCGTCTTACACTTCACCTCTCTTTCTTATCATTCCTATAGTCATTGAAAAATTACCCTATGTGCATTTTAAATTATGTAAAAATGTGTTATATGTATGTTAGCCAAACCTGTTGCTGTCCTTAGCAGATAAACCAGGAAGAGCAAGGAGCTTATCGATGGAATTGTATGAAGCCTTCTGCGCTCACATGCGCTCCTCTGAGGCTGGCCTCACGGTGATACAAGCCGTGGTAGAGTGTGATTAAGACCCATATTTGTTTCAAAAACACAATTTATGACCATCCTCTCAACTGTAGACATGTAGATTGTAAAGGAAATATGTTTTACATCAGCCAATAATTGCTGAGAGGTTTTCTCATCCTCCCTTCTCTCATGACAACACGTTCATTGTGCGTCTTGAGTAACGCGCAGTAACGGGATGTCGGAAATGATAACGGCGTTATAGTTACTGTCAAAGTAATTAGTTAGATTACTCGTTACTGAAAAAAGTAACGGCGTTAGTAACGCCGTTACTAGTAACGCCGTTATTCCCATCACTGGCAATCAGTGGAACTTTTTGTTTAGGAGCCAGGGGAAGAGTGTGACATTTTGGATCAGATGAACACTAACCGTAGTAAACAGCGTAGACGGTTACCGCGGCGAGGAAAGAGCCAATGAGCTGAGAGCCAATGTAAAGTGGGAGGAGCCTCCAGCTCAGAGTCCCAAAGACACAGAAAGTGAAGGAGACGGCAGCATTCATGTGGGCCCCTGTAGAGAACAGGGTATGAGTACTGCTGCTAATACAGCTACTGCTGGTACTGGTACTGCTACTGCTACTCCTGCTACTGCTTCTGGTACTCACCGGACACCCCTCCCCCCACATGGATTCCCAGAGCGACTGCGAGTCCAAAGCTCAGGTTGATGCTGATGAATTGCCCGAAGGCTCCTTTTCCTGTGACAACCTGAGCCACCGAGGCCAGTCCACAAGTCTGAAAGAGAACCAAGTCTAAACCAGGTCTGAGCCAGGTCTAAACCGGGTCTAGATCAGGTTGAAACCAGGCTTAAACTCGGACTAGAGACCAGTCTTCAATGTTTGTATTTGGACTCCTGTTGATAAGTGACTGGGTCAAAGTTCACAGAAAGAGTTCAAGTGGAAACTCATGATATACGTGCTGTACTTTTATAATTTGTCATTGTACATAAATATGCTCATCCAGAAGGTCTAATCCAGAGGGTCTGGACAAGAACTGCAGCCCCACAGAATCATGGGGGTGGAAACACGAACGTTTGAGGCTGCTTTTCTTCAGAGGGGAACAGGAAGACTGATCCGTGTGAAGAACTGGATGAATAGGGCCATGTGCATTTGTCTCCAGACCTCCCCCTCAGAGATATTCCCTCTCCATGGACGGTTATCCCTCTATCTCTATCTCTATCTCATATATATATATATATATACATACACACTGTACACATTATGAGTATGTGTGAAACATATTGCAGCTATTTTCACACGTGCCACTTCCTAGGCACTAGATCATGTGACCATTGAGCTTTACCCCACTTTCACTTCCTGTTGCTCCCCCTGAAACAACCAATATGAGGCAGGGGCTCGATCACATGACCAGAGCTAAGTACTGATACTACTACTGCAGTACTAATACTACTACTAGTACTACTAATACAGTACTAATACTACTACTACTACTACTGCTGCAGTACTACTAAATGCAGAACAGATATTACTGCTGTTTTGGAAAATGATCCTTTATGCCCAAGTTTGTAGGTGTTTGTTTAGTTCAGGGCCATGCATTGAGCTGCTGAGTCCTGAAATCTTTGTCCTGAGACCCGAGTCCCAAGTCCTGAGACCTGAGTCCTGAGACCCGGCTCTTGAGACCCAAGTCCTGAGACCCGGCTCTTGAGACCTGAGTCCTGAGACCCGGCTCTTGAGACCTGAGTCCTGAGACCCGGCTCTTGAGACCTGAGTCCTTAGTGTGCATCATTAAACATATTTAATTCCACACACATTATACTTATTATTGAAGCTAGAGTTAGAGATTTTGTTTTATTTTAATTAGTACAGCTATTGTTCACTTAACTTGTGCCGTGTGCTCCTCTTTCCGACTGTTCTATAACTTGTGACTACAGTAGTACTTTATCACCACCGTGTTTGTAGTAGATGAATAGTGTTGTGAAGAGACTTTGAGCGTCCAGAAAAGCAAAGACTGTGCATTAGAGAACAAGCTATAGACCTGGTTCAAACCGTATTCAGACCTGGTTCAGATTGGGTTCCCTTACTCACCATCATCATGTATGTGCACAGAGTCTCTGCAAGTCCCAGTCTCAGGACCTGGTTCTGGATCTGGACTCTGGACCTCAGGGACGTCCTCCGCTCTCCACACTGGACCATGATGAGCTCCTGTCACTGCAGCCCCCTGACCATCACTAGTACTAGCATTAGTAGTAGTAGTAGCAGCAGTAGCAGCAGCAGTAGTAGTAGTAGTAGCAGCAGTAGTAGTAGTAGTAGCAGCAGTAGCAGTAGTAGTAGTAGTGGCAGTAATAGCAGCAGTAGCAGTAGTAGTAGCAGCAGTGGCAGTAGCAGTAGTAGTAGCAGCAGTGGCAGTAGTAGCAGTAGTCGTAGTGGCAGTAGTAGCAGCAGTAGTAGTAGTAGTAGCAGCAGTGGCAGTAGCAGTAGTAGTAGTAGTAGCAGCAGTAGCAGTAGTAGTAGTAGTGGCAGTAATAGCAGCAGTAGCAGTAGTAGTAGCAGCAGTGGCAGTAGCAGTAGTAGTAGCAGCAGTGGCAGTAGTAGCAGTAGTCGTAGTGGCAGTAGTAGCAGCAGTAGTAGTAGTAGCAGCAGTAGTAGTAGTAGCAGCAGTAGCAGTAGTAGCAGTAGTCGTAGTGGCAGTGGTGGTCGTCTCTGATCTGATCTCTGTGTGAATGTTCTCGGTCACAATTTACGTAGCCCTGCCCCCTATTGTGGTGGTATGTTCCACTGTGACCTGAAGGGGGCGGCAATGTACAGAGTCCAGTATGATAGACTAGTTAATGAGTCATACTGGACACATACTGTCGTTCTGAGGACAGATGACACAGGAGTGAGGACTGAGGACAGACAGACAGCTCAGGACAGAAAGCGGACTGAGGAGAGAGGATAGACTAGAGGACTGATTACTGAGGATAGACAGGACAAACTGACTGAGGACTGGGGAGAGAGGATAAAGGACTGGGGAGAGAGGATAAAGGACTGAGGAGAGAAGATAAAGGACTGAGGAGAGACGACTGAGGACAGACAGAGGACTGAGAACTGACAGGTCTGAGGGGAGACAGACAGAGAACAAAGGACAGAGGACTGAGAACAGACAGAGGATAAATGACTCATGAGGACAGAGGTCAGGCAAACAGTGAGGACAGTGAAATAAAGTTTATGTGGTGGTACTGTAGGCCCCTTGAGCCGCTGGTGGCCATGGATCTATAATAATTACTGGATAAGGTATTACTAGCTTATAGTTATCTCACCCATCGGCACAGGTACTGCAGTGGTGCTGCTGACTAAATTCACGTGGGCTACCCAGAAAAATGTCCCATAGAACTCAATGTAAACTAAAACAGCTCGACCTCAGCTGACAGAGAACCTACAGCTTTCACAAAGATCGGATTTTGTGGGGATTTTAGTGTCCCTTGTCATCCTGATTATTTATTTCTTTTTCAATCCTTCGGTTTTCTTTAAATCCACATTTTACTGCCACAAACTTTGCTCGTTTCCTTCCCGCTCTAACTCCGCTCTACCGCTCTGATTGGTCGGAGCGCGGCCGGGCCCCTCTGTGCATGTGCATGTGAGCCACACACGCGTATTTGGCATGGATCTATTATAACAGGGGTCGGCAACGTTTGTGACATGGAGTGCCAGTTTGAAATTTTCTTCTCAGCTAGTGTGCCATTACCATCGATAAACGCAAAGTTAAAAATGACACAAAATACATAAACATTTCCAATATACTTGGAATTTTATTCTCAACAATAACATTATCTGTATTTCAAAAAAATTTATAAACATTTCAAAGACTGAAAAACAGCTAGTGTAGCATATAACAATAGTAAGTCCAGTAAACTGATTGTATTTGGGCTCAGACCAGAAGCTAGGATTCGGCTCACAGAGGGAGAGGTGTTTAAAATCACAGACAAAAAAAGACAGTGGTATGGTCCAGATGTGAATTAAAAGATAGATATTAGGGGTGCAACGGTTTGAAAAAAAAAATCAGGGTTGGGATCGTACCTCGGTTCAGTTCATTTTTCGGTTCATTTTTCTAAAAAAAAAAAAAAAAGGTTTTGTCTATTTAATAAACACGGCTCTTGTGGACTCGGCACCTGCAGGAGGATCAGTGAGGGGCTGGTGCTCTGTGAACTGGGTGCTGCTCTGACTGCCACCCCCCCGACCCAGAAATGGATTAAGGGGAAGAAAATGGATGGCATATTCCATCCATCCAATTATGTCTTTAACATAATTAATGAAAAAAAACAAAGTGCAACATAAGAAGGCACTTTATGAGAATATTTACTCTCATATATTAAACCACCTTCCTGATTCTCCCGAGGAGGGGGTCCATCCTGGGCCCAGTCCAGCCTCATTCACTGCATTTATTTAATTTTTGGCATTATCAGTTGTAACTGGGATATTAGTACTGGGCCTTTGTCTTCCATTCCTCCGCTGCTGTGTCAATACCTGCGCTGTGTGTGTCAGTACCTGTGCTGTGTCAGTGCCTGCGCTGTGTGTGTCAGTACCTGTGCTGTGTCAGTACCTGCGCTGTGTCAGTGCCTGCGCTGTGTGTGTCAGTACCTGTGCTGTGTCAGTACCTGTGCTGTGTCAGTGCCTGCGCTGTGTCAGTGCCTGCGCTGTGTGCCTGTACCTGTGCTGTGTCAGTGCCTGCGCTGTGTCAGTGCCTGTGCTGTGTGCCTGTACCTGTGCTGTGTCAGTGCCTGCGCTGTGTGCCTGTACCTGTGCTGTGTCAGTGCCTGCGCTGTGTGCCTGTACCTGTGCTGTGTCAGTGCCTGCGCTGTGTGCCTGTACCTGTGCTGTGTCAGTGCCTGCGCTGTGTGCCTGTACCTGTGCTGTGTCAGTACCTGTGCTGTGTGCCTGTACCTGTGCTGTGTCAGTGCCTGCGCTGTGTGCCTGTACCTGTGCTGTGTCAGTGCCTGCGCTGTGTGCCTGTACCTGTGCTGTGTCAGTACCTGTGCTGTGTGTCAGTACCTGTGCTGTGTCAGTGCCTGTGCTGTGTGCCTGTACTGACACACTTGACTTTGGTCGAGGGGGCGTGTCTGCAACGCCCGACTTTTCATCTCGCAGTCTGCAGTGATGAAGTGAGCGGTTATCGTAACATTTCAGGGTTATCTCAACCGCTCATGGATCTATTATAGGTTCTGTTCTGTTCATGGATCTATTATAGGTTCCGCGGGACGTCCAAGCGTCAGTTGTGAGCGCAACTGAGGATACGCGGGAGAGTTGACTTTAGCCCGGTCTGACTGTGCGTAAAGGGTCGGTCTTGTGCCACAGTATTTACACTGTGACAGTTTTGTCGACTATTTAATCATCAGTATAGTTACAGTGAAGCCAAAATGCTCTCATACCGAGGATTTAAATGACACAGGCTTCTCCGTTCCTCCGCTCGCCATGATTACGCTGTGTGTGAACTAAACAACATAGTGGGAGTGCACAACTTTTTTTTCATAAATCAAACCGCGGATCACGTCTGTACCGAACCGAAGACGTTGATCTGAACAGATCACGGATCAGTGATGAACCGTTGCACCTCTAAGATATTTACAAAGGCAGGGGATAGATTACACACACACACACCCCACATTCACAATATTTACAATATTTACAAAAAATTATTGAACAGGTTTTGAGTGAGAGAGTCCGGTTGAGTTGGGTTTGGCAGGTTGGTTTGAAAAGGTGGAGCGTGTACTTTGCAGTAATCCAGTTCAGGTTATTGTCTCAGTTTGTGGTGTTTTACTGTATGAGGGAGACTGCTCGCCTCCTACCGCACTGTAGGGTTGACAATCTCTAGGTTTTCAGCCTGGGGCAGCTCGCCATCAGAAGAAGTCCATATGGACGGACGGATCCAAGGAACCTGGCCTGCATGACAGGACCAATATAAATATCCACAGTTTCATTTAGCAATATATCACTACTACAAAAATACATGTACATGTTCAATAAATATATACTCAATAATCAGAGTGCTCATTCTCACTTCATAATTCACAATTAATCCTCTGCACCATAAATCACAATACAATTCATTCAGTTCAGTGCACATATCAAAAATAAATGTATTAATACTTTTGGTTCAAGAGCACACAAGCAAATGTCATGCTCTGGTAACCATACATGAGCACATAAAAAGGCATAGTCGGCTACACAGGGAATCAACATGAGAACAACAATATTCGAATTCAACATCCCATTAGAGGCTAGCGCTAGCATTCTAGCTCTGTGCAGCACAAAAATGCTTAAACTCACCAGTTCCCTCTTTGATTTCACGCACACAGTGTTGACAGCGTGTCACAGTGATTGTAGGAGGCGTCTGCAGTGAATGGCACACCAGTTACTACTTTGAATGTACAAAAATAAGTTTAAATCGCGCATACACCTGCAGCTGCAGGCTCCTGGCTTCACCCACAGCTACACACACCGGTGAGGGAAGCACGCAGCTTATCCCCGCAGTGGTGTCCGCTGGGTCCTAGTGCCGGCCATCAAAAAGCGCTCAGACAAAGAGGGAGATGCTCTTATTTTTAAAACAGGACAGATACAGTGAGAATAATGCGGAGGTGCCGGCGTGCCAGTGTTTATTCCGCGGCGTGCCACATGTGGCACGCGTGCCCTAGGTTGCCGACCCCTGTATTATAATAACTGGATAGGGTTACATATGCAGTGACCTCACAGACGACCGGGATATACACAGACAGAGATGTAAACTGTATGGCCAATCCAACATGCTGGTCAGAAAGTTTAACATGTGCTCTGTGAATGTTAAAACCTCCCTGTTCCAATCTTTTTGTGCTCCCTTATACACAGCCCAACTATGGCGGAGCTATAAGCAGGCCAGTTTGCAGAAGTTAACTGTTGCCTATAATGACTCGATGAGGATGCTGTTGAAGATCCCCAGACACAGTAGTGCGAGTCAGATGTTTGCTGAGTGCAGGGTGCGCTCCTTTCCTGCTGCCCTACGTCACTGCTACTATCGGTTCATGTGTAGAGTGGTGAGGGTGCCTAATGCACTAATACAGTCACTGGTTTGTCCTTACATTAGCTCAGTCAGGTTCACTTCTTTGCTCTGGAGTCACTGGCGTGCTTCTCTGTATGTGTGACTTGGTCTAAATATGTGAATATGTGATTACTATGTGTGTTTTAACTCTGTTCTGTTATTTTTAAAACTTTTCTTTAATTATTCTTAGCTATGGATCCTGTGCTTGCATGTGAGTCCTTAATAAAGTATAAATAAATAAATAAATATTACTAGCTTGTAGCTGAATAACCTGTGTGCTCGGGGGATTCTCGCGGTACTGCAGACTGAACTGAACAGACTAAGGCCCTGTCCACACGAAGTCAAGCTCAGGCCTAAACACAAAAATACTTTATCAATCCAGTGTATCGTCCATACGAGGCCGGCGTTTTGGGGGGGTGTAAACGAACATTTTTGAAACTAGGTCCCAGAGTGGAAAGATTTCAAAACTCCGTATATGCCGCTCCGTGGTTACTGCCTCTCCGCAATGTATCTGAGACGCTTGCGTCATCGCCCCGCCTCTTGTTAAAGCACGCATGCGCCGCACTCAGAAAATAATGACAACAACAATGTAGCTTGTTGGTTTTGTAATCCAGTGTGACCCGAAGCAACAGTTCAACCTCATCGTCCGTCCATACTAATGTAGTACCAGCTCGCCCACTTCCCATGTTGTCTGTTTACAAAATTCCGCGCATGCCCACGGAAGTTTGGGCTTGATCCCGTCATTGCGTCACAGCGCCACCAACAGGTCTGGCATAGTTTCACAGCGTTTTCAGGCGTATTGACTACATTCATATGGACGCACACATTTACTGAGCTAACTCCGTGTTTACAGAAAAAGTTTCTGAAATTATAAGCGTTTTGTCTTCGTGTGGATATAGCCTAAATTCACGTGGGCTACCCAGAAATTTTCCCCATAGGACTCAATGCATATTAAAACAGCTCAACCTCAGCTGACAGAGAACCTACAGCTTTCATAAAGGTCGGATTTTGTGGGGATGTTAGTGTCCCTTGTCATCCTGAACTTTTTTTCTTCTTAAATCCTTCGGGTTTTTTAAAATCCACACATTAGTGCCACAAACTCTGCTCGTCTGGCTCTCGCTCTAACTCCCGCTCTGATAAACTGCTCTGATTGGTCAGAGCGCGGCCGAGCCCCTCTGTGCACGTGTGTGAGACCCGGTGTGAGACCCACACATGCGTGTTTGGCGCAACGCATTATGGGAGATCATCCACTGCGCAGAACCGGGAGGACCAGACGATGCCCAAATACAGGCGAGTTTCCCATAGATCTTTGCGAGTTCCAGGCGACTTCCGCTAATCTTTCAGCCCCCACGCCGTCACAAAGCGCCACTGAGCACAACCATTCATTTGAATAGGGCGCCATCTTGGATCGCCGGGGCTTAGTATTTGGCGCAACACATCATGAGAGATAATCCAATGCACAGAACCGGGAGGACCAGACGATGCCCAAATATAGCCGAGTTCCTCTGATATGTCAGCGCCCGTGGAGTCCCATGCGCTACTGAGCACAAACCATTCATTTGAATAGGGCGCCATCTTGGATCACCGGGGCTTGCTGGTGGCCAACTGTGTGCCGCGGTTGGCACTAATACGGAATAGGGACGAACCGGAAATAACAATCCTATTTTTGTCCTTGGTGACTGGTTAAGTAAGATGGTTAAAGTTAGGGTTGAGGATGGGTTGGGGTTATTGGGAATGGCTGGTTAAGTTTAGGCATGAATAGGTAGTTTATTATATTTACTTCCGCTTCCGTCCCGATTCCGTATATGATCTAGTGCTGACCTATGTGCCGCCTCACCATTTAAAAGGTAGAGCTCACCTCCTTCTTACCTTTGACGTCAACCACTAATGGGAGCTGGAAGCAGCGTGAGCTGAGGCCTTGCCAAATCTGTGATTTGCAATTGAAACCAGCATCATTAGCTTTTCAGTGAGTATTCGCATGATGCAGTAATACGTGTTGTTGGACTAAAATGCTAATTTTTCCTCGTTCACATTACACGGTCAATGCTTGGCTCTGTCATAACCCGGGGCTCATGCTGCAGGCTACAACACCAAACAGCCCCGGTAAGCGCACCATATGATCAATTATTTTTTTTCTAACTTGCGCTGGTTGTGTCAGGCAAGTGCACCCATGGATTTATAATGTGCGGCACAATGGCAGTGGCAAACTCTGGTAAGGCCTTAATTTTTAATCTTTGTCACCTTTGTCACCTGAACTTAAAGCAGAAGTAAGCAATTTTTGGGTGTTAATATACGTCTTAAAAATGTATATCTGTAGTGTATGGGTGGTACTATTTCTTTTGGCGGACTGATACAGTACATTGTATTGGTCCCATGTCATGTATATGCGCACTGTTACCTTAGGTTGTCATGGTAACCTTGTAGCGTCAGTTACCGGTAATTCTTCAGTAAACTAACGTTCAAGCTGAAACCCATCTCCGAGTCTTCTTCCATGTTCATTTCATACTATGTTGTATAAAAGACACAATAAATTGGCGACGAGAAATACGGACCCGAAACAACAACCGGAGGTGACAAGTTAACCGGAGAGGGAAGAAAGAGAGACGTTAGGGAGGAAAGTGACTGACAGCTGGCATAACACGCGTGAGTACGGGACGTGTAAAAGCACACAGCAAGTGAATCTTCCCAAAAGTTAAACAAGTGGATCAAGTGGATAAAAATAGCATTCGTTGGTAAAGTGGATGAGTTTGACAGTACAAGTGAAGACTGGGAGGCTTACATTGAAAGAGTGGAGTTATACTGCACTGCAAATAACGTGGAGACGGAGAAAAAGGCTCCCGTCCTTCTCAGTTTGATGGGTGCGAAAACTTATAATCTGCTACGTAACCTAGTGAGCCCCGATAAACCATCCCGCAAGACGTTTGACGAGATAGTCGCAATTTTGAAAAGTCACTTGAACCCAAAACCTCTCGTATCCAATCCAATCCAATCCACTTTATTTATATAGCACATTTCATAAACACGCAGTTTCCAAAGTGCTGCACAACATGCAAAATTGCAACAAATAAATAAATACACACATTTATATAAGAAAATACATAAATAAATAAAATAAAATAAAAACACAGAGGACCACACGACTCACGCGGTGTTAAAAGCCAGAGAATAAAAGTGGGTCTTAAGACGTGACTTAAAACATTCCAACGAGGGAGCTGTTTTGACGTGGGGGGGCAGGGCGTTCCAGAGCTTTGGTCCAGCCACAGAGAAGGCCCTGTCCCCCCGGGTTTTAAGTCTCGTCTTAGGCACCACGAGCTGGAGCTGGCTCTCGGACCTCAGTGCGCGGGGCGGGTGGTAAATCTGGATGAGGTCCGAGATGTAAGGAGGGGCCAGTCCATTCAGAGCTTTAAAAAACAAACAATAAAATCTTAAAATCAATTCTAAAATGAACAGGAAGCCAGTGCAAGGACGCAAGGACGGGAGTGATGTGGTCGCGCTTTTTGGTTCCTGTTAAAAGCCGTGCCGCAAAGTTCTGGACTAACTGTAGCCGGTGAAGTGCCTTGTGTGAAATACCGGAGTAGAGTGCGTTACAGTAGTCCAGACGTGAAGAAATAAAAGCGTGCATAACTTTTTCAAAAAGGTTAAAAGATAAAAAAGTTTTAACCTTGGATAAAAGCCGCAGATGATAAAAACTCGATTTTAAAACACTGTTGACCTGCTTGTCAAATTTAAAATCACTGTCTATAGTGACGCCAAGGTTGGTTATGTGCTTAAAACAGCAGGGCCAGCTCTTCTTGGACGCGAGTGGTTGAGGAAAATTCAGCTTGATTGGCATTCAATTAAAGCTCTCAAACATATCAACAGGTTCAAAGAGCGCCACATGCAGCTCCAACCATAGACTCTCCCAGCTTCTAAGGGAGAATGCACACGTGTTTGAGAAAGGCATTGGTAAACTTAAACACATAAAGGCAAACATTGAACTGGACAAAGAGGTCACACCAAGATTTCACAAAGCACGTCCAGTACCATATGCCCTACGACCAAAGATAGATGCCGAACTGCAGAACTTAGAGGAATCTGGCATCCTCTCAAAAGTGGACTGGAGTAAATGGGCTACACCCATTGTGCCTGTGATAAAGAAAGGGCAAAGTGGAAACGTACGCATATGTGGAGATTTTAAAGTCAGCATTAACCCTGTGCTCCACACTGTGCAGTATCCCCTGCCACGGATTAAGGACATCTTCTCATCTTTAGCTGGAGGGGAGAAGTTTTCAAAGATTGACTTGTCACAGGCCTATCTCCAAATGGAAGTGGAGGAGTTTAGTAGGACGTTTCTGACCATCAACACACATAAGGGACTGTACCAGTACAATCGTCTTGTGTTTGGTGTTGCTTCCGCACCAGCTATTTGGCAAAGAGCGATGGATCAGGTACTGCAGGATATACCAAAAACACAGTGCTACCTTGATGACATCATTGTGACAGGAAAGGATGATGATGAACACTTTCTAAATCTGAGCAAGGTACTCAATAGGCTTAAGGAGTATGGCCTACGGGCAAAGAGAGAAAAATGTGAGTTTTTCAAAGACCAAATCTCATATTGTGGACATGTCATTGATAAGCATGGATTACAAAAATCACAGGACAAAATCGAGGCTGTGCTTAAAGCACCTAAACCAGAGAATGTTTCACCGCTAAGATCATATGGGTCTGGTAAATTATTATCACAAGTTTCTTCCAAACCTTTCTTCAGTTCTATACCCATTGAATTCACTGTTACAGACAGGCGTTAAGTGGCATTGGTCAGAAAAATGTGAGAAGGCGCTTGCTGAAACAAAAAGACTGATGACATCTGATGATCTACTAACACACTATGACCCATCACGGCCCATCCGACTAGCGTGTGATGCCTCTCCATATGGAATTGGAGCTGTATTGTCGCACACAATGGACAACGGATCAGAGCGGCCGATTGCTTTCGCTTCAAGATCTCTGTCAAGTGCAAAGCGCAATTACGCCCAAATCGACAGGGAGGCCCTCAGCCTGGTATGGGGCATAAAGAAATTTCACCACTATCTTTATGGCCGAAGATTTACGTTAGTGACGGACCACCAGCACCTTGTCTCAATCTTTAATCCAAGAAAATGAGTTCCTGTAATGTCAGCAACAAGACTACAAAGATGGGCCCTGTTTTTAGGAGCTCACTCGTATGACATTGAGTTCAAAGGGACTAAACAGCACTGTAATGCAGATGGTTTGTCACGCCTCCCTCTGTCGACAACCAAAGAAAAGTCTTCAGGGCGCGATCCAGCAGAAGTGTTCCACACAACACTTGTGGACCAGTTACCAGTAACAAACACTATGATACAAAAAGAAACACGAAATGATCCGACACTATCAAAAATATACGACATCACAATGCAAGGGTGGCCTGCTCATGGGATTCCCAGTTTTCCTGAGTTTTCGGTGAGACGTGACCAGCTCTCTGTCTGCCAGGGAACCCTGATGTGTGGATCACGAGTGGTAGTGCCGCAAAAACTTCGTACAAAAGTTTTGGACAGTCTTCACGAGGGCCACCTGGGCACAGTTAAAATGAAAAACTTGGCTCGCAGTTATGTATGGTGGCCAGGACTTGACAAACAAATTGAAGACATCACCAAAACCTGCACAGGATGTCAGAGCACTCAAAATGCACCTCCGCAGGCCCCAGTACATCCCTGGGAATGGCCATCTTCACCTTGGCAAAGAGTGCATATTGATTTTGCAGGACCATTCTTGAACTCGATGTTTCTTATCGCTGTGGATGCTCACTCAAAATGGCCAGAGGTCATACCAATGAAGTCTACAACATCTGAAAAGACTATTTCTGTTTTGAGAAACATTTTCTCCCGAAATGGTCTGCCTGAACAAATTGTAAGTGACAATGGCCCACAGTATACTTCAGAAGAGTTCAACCTTTTCATGAAGAAAAATGGCATAAAGCACTTCAGATCCGCACCACACCACCCCGCCACAAATGGGCTGGCGGAGCGATTTGTACAGACATTCAAAAAGTCACTTAAAGCTATGGCAAATGAGGACATCTCCCTACAACATAAAGTGGACAACTTCCTCCTTGTCTACAGAAATTCTGTTCATGCAACAACAAATCAAACACCAGCTATGCTGTTCATGAATAGACGTCTGAGGTCTTGCATTGACCTCCTGAAGCCAAATCTGCGAAGGGAAGTACAGAATAAACAGTTCAGCACTCTGTCAACTGACACAGCAAGAAGTTTTGATGTGGGACAACCAGTCTTGGCACGGGATTATCGAAAGGACAAGTGGACTCCTGGAAAAATCTTGACTAGGAGTGGACCGCTGACATACGAAGTGGACGTTGGTGAGCACACTTGGAGGCGTCATGTGGACCAACTGGTAAATGCTCAACCCAAGACCACTGAGAAATCATCTTCTGATGAGCCAGCACGCCCAACAGGTCTGTCATCCAACTCAAATCAAGAGGCTGCCATCAGTACAACATCTAATACTGCAGAAGTGCTCCCTAAAGAGACTACTCCACAAGGCCCGAGGCGCTACCCTGATAGAATCAGAGCACCACCAAGAAGGCTGGACTTATGAGTTATTGTTTTGTGTTATTATTGATATATATATATATATATATAAAGTTAGTTACAGAGTAATACTATGTTACATGGTATTGATGATGTTAATGAGCTTAATTTGTTAAGCGAGGTTAAGCATGAATCTAAAAGGGGAGGAGTGTAGTATATGGGTGGTACTATTTCTTTTGGCGGACTGATACATTGTATTGGTCCCATGTCATGTATATGTGCACTGTTACCTTAGGTTGTCATGGTAACCTTGTAGCGTCAGTTACCGGTAATTCTTCAGTAAACTAACGTTCAAGCTGAAACCCATCTCCGAGTCTTCTTCCATGTTCATTTCATACTATGTTGTATAAAAGACACAACAATATCTTCCAATAGCCATCACTTATATAGAGTGTTTGTACCTAAACACGGATCTCTCAGTCCTTTCAGTCTTCTCCCATTCTTTATTTAAGAAAACCTCGTATCCTACACGTTTAATCCAATCAAGAGAGAGAACCGAAAAAGGGGGTTTCTCTCTCTGCGTGCACGCGCACTCTTCAAAACAAACATGGCGGAGAAGGAAAAGCCGCCTCCAGCGCTGCTGCAGACTAAATACCATGGATCTATTATATACAGTCAAAACGCCAGAAACAGAGGAAGGACAGAAAGTAGGAGCAACATGGTGACCAGCTGCATTCATGTTGGCGACCTCTAGCTCCGTGGATTCCTCTCTCCGACTGAACAGGTGAGCATGTTACTCAGTAGTGGCAGTAGTAGTTGTTTTATTTATACATATTGTTGCCTGAGATAGACTGTAATGCGGGTTTTCACCAAGTTAGCTTTTTAAAAATCCCCAGCTGTTGTAGAAATACGGCCGCATTTTGTGGCAATAACTGCGCATTACCTTGGCTTAGCTTTGAGAAACAACAACAGACAACACAACATCGAAGCCTTATCCCGGCCTTAGCCATCCATAACTCCGGTCAATTATTAGTTCCCCACATGTACAAAATTAAATGAGTACCATTTGGTAAGACCATATCACCAGAGTTCCACCGTGAAGTGGTGTTAGCATTAGCGTTAGCTGTTAGCATTAGCGTTAGCTGTTAGCATTAGCGTTAGCTGTTAGCATTAGCGTTAGCTGTTAGCATTAGCGTTAGCTGTTAGCATTAGCTGTTAGCATTAGCTGTCTGTAGTTGTGAATATGATGTGGCTGCTACGAACACTTCTGATCTGTATGAATCGTTTGTTTTTGCCAATAAACATAGTTGCTTGCACTATATATATATATATGTAGGTCTGCATTTCATTCTTCAATGACTAAGTTTTGCAACTTGCACTCTGTATATTAGTTTTATTGTTATAAAAACAATATCTCTTTACCTGAAATCTAACTTCCGTGACCACTACATACATTTTTATTATTATGTATTGCGAATAAGTAAGAAAAGTCTTGCTGACTACTGTTAGTATGAGATAGCAATATGGCCTACGTGCAGGACTGTACAAGGACTCTGATGATGTCTCCATGTTATGACTATGATGTGACTGTCTCTTTGTGACACGTATGTCTTTCGATGTGTGACGTGACAATGACTATATAAACTGTGTACTGCCTTTATTCTGTCTGAGAGAAAGAAACAATTGAAACCACTGGAACTTGAGAGAAACTTAAATAAACTTCCAGAGTTTGGCGCACCACGATCCGTCTCTGTCTGGTTCATCCCTGACACTACTACCAAATAAATTATAAGCATGATATAATATAGACATTGTAATAATTTACATGTCTTCATTGCATTCTTTTCTCTGTATCTTTTCCAGTATGGCCTAAATCAATTGGAATGAGGTCTTCAATGTACAAGAGTTCAACAGCCTCCATAATGCAACGTAAGTAACTATAAAAAAAAAAAGCAATAACGACTAGAGTAGATACCTTTCTGCTGAAGTATTAAACACCTCTTCTTTCTCTAGTATTGACTGGGAAGACAAGACTTTGCTTCCAGAATTAGTAGATCGGCCATTGTCATCTCCTGCGGAAGACTTTACACCCCACATTTGTCATGTAGGTTATTGTGAATGCATATATGGGACGCAGTGATTATGATGATTATGATTATGATTGTTGTGATGTGTGTGTCGTTCATCCCTACAGTTGTGTTGCTGCCCTGAGGTCCAAAATGAATATCCATCATTTTCCAGGAGTCAGTGTTGACAAAACTGTCGCTGAGTTTCAACAATCAAGAGGAGTGAGATAATCACTCGACTCCCAAAACAGCCGATGTAAGTGTCTTTCTCTCACAATGCACAGTCTCTCACAGTCCAAATAAACATGTTCAAGGATCCTGTGAATCAGGGGCCACTCCTGGTGATCAATAAATACTGATGTTGTTGATGATGAATATATCAAAGTCATATTTGAGTAGATAAAACTGATGTCTCCTCTATTGTGTTTCAAAGGAAAATCTCTGCTAGAGGAAGACTCCAGTTCCTTCAACCTGGGCCCCTGAAGTGTGACTGTGTGTGCTTGTGGCTGTCTGTGCGTGTGACTGTGTGTGCGTGTGACTGTGTGTGCGTGTGACTGTGTGTGCGTGTGACTGTGTGTGCGTGTGACTGTGTGTGCGTGTGACTGTGTGCGTGTGACTGTGTGCTTGTGACTGTGTGCGTGTGACTGTGTGTGCGTGTGACTGTGTGCTTGTGACTGTGTGTGCTTGTGACTGTGTGTGCTTGTGACTGTGTGTGCTTGTGACTGTGTGTGCTTGTGACTGTGTGTGCTTGTGGCTGTGTGTGCGTGTGACTGTGTGTGCGTGTGGCTGTGTGTGCGTGTGACTGTGTGTGCGTGTGACTGTGTGCGTGTGACTGTGCTTGTGACTGTGTGTGCGTGTGACTGTGTGTGCTTGTGGCTGTGTGTGCTTGTGACTGTGTGTGCTTGTGACTGTGTGTGCTTGTGGCTGTGTGTGCTTGTGGCTGTGTGTGCTTGTGACTGTGTGTGCTTGTGACTGTGTGTGCTTGTGACTGTGTGTGCGTGTGGCTGTGTGTGCTTGTGGCTGTGTGTGCTTGTGGCTGTGTGTGCTTGTGGCTGTGTGTGCGTGGCTGCTTTTGAATTATTTTGAGGAAATTTATTCAAACAAGCTACAACATAAAGATCAACATTTTGTTGGATATCTCTGATAGTGTTCTCTGGCAGCAGCGATGGATAAGGACCTGGATAATAACAGTGTTATTCATTTGATCAAAAAGTGATAACACAAACGTTGCCTTACCATCACTTGTAATTATTTGTCTTAGTAGGGACATTGTGTAAATTTTTCTGGCCATAACTTCAATCTTCTTTTACATAATAAAGTTTCTTAGACTCGTTACAGACTGTATTTGTTTTCCTACTATAAAACAAAACACATTGAAAGAGGTGTTGTAAAGAGGAGATGTAAAAAGTTTTATTTTGAAATAGTACAACTACAAACATATTTCAGAACTGCAGAGTGGACGTGCACCATGGGGCCGCTGAGGACGTGCACGTTTTCAATGTCTGTTGGCACCTTTCACAGACGCACCAGGGCCAGGTCTGGGTGGGTCTGGACAGAGGGCGTTCAGTGCTTCCTGAAAGAACCATTATGACAAATTACTTTATATATTCTATGTTACTTGTAGCTTTGCTTTCAAAGTGGTAAGTTTCATTACAGTGTAATAGTCAGTGTAACGTAATTAGTTATGACACAGTACTTATGTTTTGGACAAGCTTTACTGGAATTGTTTTGAAATAGCCCCTCACGGCCCTCCCTTGCCTGTTGTGGGAGGCTCCTCATGGCAGGCAGGGGTGGGGCCATCTGATGGGAGGCACCTGAGTAGATGTTAAATGCTCTGCTCACACTAATGTCTCTCTCTGCTCTCCTCCCCAGGTAATCCCTTTGGTTTTGTTCCCGTTTGGTTCTGAGTTCATTTGTTTTGTACACACCACACTTTCGCACTCATACAGTCACTTGCATTCATACATTGTGTTGAGATATGCTCTCATTATGATATGATTTGATGTAAAATATTGTTTATGTTAACAAGTTAAACGTCAGTGGCAAAGCTGATCATGTGACTGACTGACTGATTGCTGATGAGCAACACGTGCATCAATAAATATGGTGTGGGTGCGGTGAAACACACCACAAAGAGAAAAGACGTGTTGTGTGCTGTGTCTTATGCCAAGTAGAAGGGGCTGGGAAATTGACTCTGCTAACAGGTTATGGGCCCAGATTCATAACTGATTACCGGGTGAAAGTCGCGACGTTGAGTATACTGCGTGCACCTGAGAGGCAAGTTGGAGTAATCTGACCATGAGTGGAAGAAACAGACGCGGTGCCAACAAGCCGCTGGGCGAGGCTCGTTTTTGACGGAGACGAAAAGAAGAGCCGGAGAGTGCAGGCATTGTTCAATCGGCTGGTGTGGGCCAGGTTGACAGTGAACTTGGCTAAGTGTGAGTTTGCTAAAGCCACAGTCACCTAGCTTGGTAAAGTGGTGGGTCAAGGTTTTGTCCGTCCCGTGGAGGCAAAAATACAAGCAGTGAAGCAGTTTCCTCCACCTACTTCTAAAAAGGAACTCATGCGTTTCCTTGGGATGGCTCGTTTTTGACGGAGACGAAAAGAACTACGAGCTATGGGAGACAACGTTTTTGGGCCACCTCTGTCTACAAGGGTTGAAAGACACTATCCTGAATGAACCCGCTCCCGATAACGAGGAGGATGAGGAGAAAAACGCAGAGGCCTACGCGGAACTCATTCAGTTTTTGGATGACAAGAGCCTGTCGCTTGTGATGCGCGAAGCGGCGGATGATGGACGTGGAGCGCTCAAGATTCTCCGTGGATATTACGCAGGCAAAGGAAAGCCCAGAGTAATAAACTTGTATACCGAGTTGACTTCACTGCAAAAGTCACCCACTGAAAGTGTCACTGAATACGTCATCAGAGCGGAGACTGCGATTACTGCCTTGAGAAACGCAGGTGAGACGCTCAGTGATGGACTTTTAACAGCCATGGTGTTGAAAGGGCTACCAGAGACATTTAAGCCTTTTGCAATACATGTTTCTCAGAGCGAGGATAAAATAACTTTTGCCGAATTCAAAACGAAGCTCAGAAGTTACGAAGATGTTGAAAACATGCGCGCACCGGTGTCTGAAGATACGGTTATGAGGGCGAGAGCGCAATTTGGCACAAAGCGCGCGCCCGAAGGTACAATGAACGGTGAAAATATTGACATTGTTTGTTACAAATGCGGTGTAAGAGGCCACATTGCCAGGACTTGTCCACGCAAACAATGGTGCAATCAATGCAGAAGCAACACGCACAATAATGCAAGCTGCAGACGGAAGAAGCAGCGCGATGGCGCACGGATGGCGTTCGAGGAGTCGGGAAACAAGGAGTACGCATTCCGGGTGAGAGACGTGGAGATGGGGTCCCCTGATGTCAAGAAAACGGGACTGATGGTGGACGCGGGGGCAACATCGCACATTATCACAGACATCACGAAGTTCAAGAAGTTCGACGGGAGTTTCCAGGCTGGGACGCACTGCGTGGAACTGGCGGACGGATCCAGGTGCCAAGGTGTCGCCAAACGTAGAGGTGACGCGGAGGTGTGGCTTATCGACAGCAAGGGGCGGAAATTTCGAACAACGCTCAGGAGAGCCCTGTACATCCCAACATATCCCCAGGAGATCTTCTCTGTGAAAGCTGCAACCACCAGCGGAGCCACAGTGATCTTCAGTGAGAAGAACAGTATCCTGCTTCATAGAGACGGTACCACATTCCCCATACACGTGTACAACAAGCTTTTCGGGCGGCACGGTGGCTGAGTGGATAGCGCTCTCGCCTCTCAGCAAGAAGGTCCTGGGTTCGAATCCCGGTTGGACCAGGGCCTTTCTGAGTGGAGTTTGCATGTTCTCCCCGTGTCTGCGTAGGTTTCCTCCGGGTGCTCCGGTTTCCCCCACCACTAAAAATATGTACAATAGGTCTGACATGTGCCTCCTGTACTGGCACCCCCACTCCCAAAAAAAAAGAACAATTGTAAACCGCTTTGAGACTCCGATGTGCAGTGAAAAGGCGGTATATAAATAAAGATTACTACTACTACTACTACTACTACTTTTCTATCTGCATACTTCAGACATTGACTGCAATGGCCAGTGTAAGAAAAGTCTTGATTTGCAAAGTTGGCATGAAATTTTAGGCCATTGCAATCATGCAGATGTATTAAAATTAAGGCATGTTGTAGATGGGATGGACATTAAGAGTGATGGTAATAATGTTCCATGTTGTGAAGTTTGTACTAAGGGGAAGTTTGTTCAAACTAGGAACAGAATGGTCGATACAAGGGCCCAAGCACCTCTGAACATGGTGCACACAGATTTAGCTGGTCCTATGGACCCAATGTCTAGAGATGGTCACAAGTGTTTGTATATTTTTTGAAAAATAAAAGCGATACAGTACAAGCAACTGAGAAGTTTATAGCTGACATGGCTCCTCATGGCAGAATAAAATTAATGAGATCTGACAATGGTACAGAGTACACCGGCAGAGAGTACCAAACTTTGATGCGCAGGAGTGGTATTAGGCATGAAACCTCAGCCCCATACTCTCCACACCAAAATGGTACTGCTGAACGCAACTGGAGAACCCTGTTTGAAATGGCCAGGTGTATGCTCATAGAGAGTGGGCTGCCAAAGATGTTGTGGACCTATGCTGTCCAGACAGCTGCTGTGGTGAGGAATAGGTGCTTTAACAATCGCACTAAACAGACTCCTTACTACATGTTAACAGGCAGACAGCCAAATCTTGCCAGAATGCAGAAGTTTGGGCAGGTGTGTTATGCTTACAAACAGGATAAAGGGAAATTGGACTCTAGATGTGAGAAAGGCGTTTTTGTTGGATACGACAAGAATAGTCCAGCCTATTTGGTGTACTATCCCAGCACCAGAAAAGTACAAAAGCACAGACTTGTGGAGTTTGTATCCAGATTGAATCAGGAAGTACTGGATGCTGACGATGATGATATAGTGATTGAAAGACAAACTGTAAAAACCCCGTGTCCAGAAATAACTGAAGAGCACTCAGAAACCGAGACAGAGGAGTGTGATACTGAAACAGTGAAAGTTGAAGAAAAAGACAAACCCAAAGAGAGACGCTACCCTGATAGAGAAAGAAAAAGGCCCGACTATTATGGTGACCATGCTTGCGGGTTTGAGGATGATGACGCAAATATTGACTACTGTTACAGACTTTTGTGCAATGTTCCACAGACTTATAACGAAGCTGTTGCCTCAATAAATGCAAATTACTGGACTGAAGCAATGGATGAGGAAGTTCAATCTTTCAAAGACAACTCAACATTTACCCTGACCACCCTACCAGAGGGCAATGATGTAGTGGGGGGTAAGTGGGTGTATGCAATGAAGAAGAACAATGATGGTTCAGACAGATACAAGGCGAGATATGTTGCCAGAGGATTCAGTCAGAAGAAGGGTGTTAACTATGACGAGACTTTCTCTCCTACAGCCAGTATGACCAGCATCAGGCTGTTGGCACTGAAAGCAGTACAAGACAATTTGATTGTTCACCAGATGGATGTAAAAACAGCATATTTACATGCACCAATTGAGTGTGACATTTATATTGAACAACCTGAAGGTTATGAAGTAGGATTTAATGGAGACAAACTGGTATGTAAACTGAATAAGTCCCTGTACGGATTAAAACAGTCAGGGCGCAACTGGAACAAAATGTTGTATGATTATTTGTGTGAAATACAGTTTGTGCAAAATCCAGCTGATCATTGCGTCTACAGCAAAATTGATGACAATGACAAAGTTCACATTCTCATATGGGTTGATGATTTGATTATTGCCGCTAATGATGATGATGTCATAAAAGGTGTAAAAGAAAAGCTAAGTTCCAAGTTCAGGATGAAAGACATGGATAAACTGAGACATTTTCTAGGTATTGACTTTGACCAAAGTGCTGAATGTATTAAGATGTCACAATACAAGTATGTACATACGATACTGGAAAGATTTGACATGTTAAACTGTAAGCCTAGAGCAACCCCATGTGAACAAAAACTTGACTACAGTGATGATGCTGAAATAATGGATGATGTGAGAAAATACAGAGAGGCAGTTGGTAGCTTAATCTACCTGACAACATGTACAAGGCCAGACTTAAGCTTCGTGGTGAGCAAACTGTCTCAGTATTTTACCAAACCAACTACTGAACAATGGACAACTGCAAAGCATGTTTTAAGGTATTTGAAAGGTACTCAAAACAAAGACCTATGTTTCAGAAAATACCAAGATGAGAACCTAATCTATGCGTACAGTGATTCTGATTGGGCAGCTGATATTGGTGATCGAAAAAGCACTACAGGTTACTGTATCAGTTTAAACAAAAATGGTCCAATAATCTCATGGAAAACAAAGCGACAGCCTACAGTTGCACTATCCACCTGTGATGCTGAGTATATGGCTTTAGCTGCAACCATGCAAGAGTGTCTATATTTGAAACATTTTTTGAACTGTTTTGATGGTCAGACTTACAAGTCTATTGTTTATGAGGACAATCAGGTCACTATTGCTTTAGCTAAGAACCCTGTTCATCGGCAGCGATGTAAACATGTGGATATCAAATATCACTTTGTAAGGTCTACGTTGGATAGTGATCAAACAAGACTACTGTACTGTCCAACCAATGAAATTATTGCAGATGTACTGACCAAGCCTGCAACTCAACAAAAACTAAAGAAATTTGAAATGTTTATGTTTGGTATGTAATTGTAATGTTAAATGTTAAAGTTGAAAAGACTCTTCAAATGTGAGCAAGTGGGGGTGTTGAGATATGCTCTCATTATGATATGATTTGATGTAAAATATTGTTTATGTTAACAAGTTAAACGTCAGTGGCAAAGCTGATCATGTGACTGACTGACTGATTGCTGATGAGCAACACGTGCATCAATAAATATGGTGTGGGTGCGGTGAAACACACCACAAAGAGAAAAGACGTGTTGTGTGCTGTGTCTTATGCCAAGTAGAAGGGGCTGGGAAATTGACTCTGCTAACACACTGCATACACCACTGACTCTCACACTGATGCACACCTTTTTGTATGTTGCACATTTGTTTATTATTATTGTTTGTTAAAATAAATCCTCTTAAATGGCCCAACCGGTTTGTGTTATGTTCCCCACACAGTAGTTTGGTGTTGTAGCAGGCCCTTGAGCCAGGTTTGTTACAAGTCCCACATCTCACTTGTACAGCTCTGATACACTTTGAGTTTGTCTTCATTCTCTGAACAATAAGCACATAATACAGATGTTGATTACATCAATACATGTATCTTCATTTTGTGACAATGAGAAGGCAGCTTCCAGTGAGATGCAGCTTTACTTTCACATAATACATTACTACAGTGTTGTCTGCAAAGAACTCCAAATATATAAATTGTGAGGAAATAAGTAGCAGTAATGTATTACTTTAAATAACCTTCATGTAAAGCTTTGTTGTTGTAATGTATGCATTACATTCATCTAATACATATGCACTGTAACAGATGTTTTGGACTTATAACTAATCTTAATGTTGAGACACGTCACACTGCAATCTGCAACATTATGTTTATCACAAGTTATCAGTGTACCAACTAGAGAAGCAGTGTTATTCTATAAAAGACTGGATTGTTTTTATCTCTTTCTTAGTGATGCTATCCTAGCTAACACCAAGCTGCTTTCAGTTTTATAAGATAAGATAAGAATTCCTTTATTCGTCCCACAGTGGGAAAATTTCAATGTTGCAGCGCACATACAGGTAAGAGCACACAGGGATCACACACAATATATACAAATAAGTAGTAGCTAAGTAAGTAAGTAAGTAATCTTTATTTATATACCGCCTTTCACAGACCAGAGTCACAAAGCGGTTTACAATTGTTATTATTTTTGGGCATTTGTCTCTCACTCCACACAGAGATGGGAGCGGGGTCGCCAGTACAGGAGGCGCATGCCAGATCTATTGTGCATGTTTTTAGTGGTAGGGGAAACCGGAGTACCCAGAGGAAACCTACGCAGACACGGAGAGAACATGCAAACTCCACTCAGAAAGGCCCTGGTCCAGCCGGGATTCGAACCCAGGACCTTCTTGCTGAGAGGCGAGAGTGCTATCCACTCAGCCACCGTGCCGCCCGTAGTAGCTATGTTTCTTAGCTAACATAACTAGCTGTAGATGCTGAAAATGCTTCAATACCAGTCAAAATATATATATGTAGTAGTGCAGTTATATACTGTACAGTTAAATAGTGCAGGATAAAAAGTATATAAGTAAAGTGACATTGTTCTGTGACATTCTGATGTTGCAGTATTGCACATTGCACATGATTTAAGAATTTACTTAATTACAGATGAATGAAATTTACAGGCTCAGCAGTTCTTATTGTACAGTCTGACAGCAGCAGGAAGGAAAGACCTACGGAACCTCTCCTTCACACAGCGAGGGTGAACTAGTCTGTCACTGAAACTGCTCTCCAGAGCAGAGAGAGTGTCCTGCAGGGGGTGACAGTCATGGTCCAGCATAGATGTTAGTTTGCCCAGGACCCTCCTGTCCCCCACCTGCTGCACTGTGTCCAGGGAACAGCCCAGGACTAAGCTGGACTTCCTGGTGACCTTGTCCAGCTTCTTCCTGTCCCTCTCTGTGATGCTGCTGCTCCAGCAGACCAGACCGTGCATGAGGCTGATGCCACCACAGAGTCATAGAAGGTCTTTAGGAGTGGCCCCTGCACTCCAAAAGACCTAAGCCTCCTCAGTACACAGTAGGTCTGTGTTATGAGTCCAGTCCAGTCTGTGGTTCAGATGAACACTCAGGTACTTGTAAGAGTCCACTCTCTCGATGTCCTTTCCCTGGATGTTCACTGGAGCTGGAGCGGCAGAGTGACGTCTGCGGAAATCCACCACCATCTCCTTGGTCTTCCCCGCGTTGATGAGGAGGTGGTTCCGCTGACACCAGTCCACAAAGTGCGCGCGCACCAGACGCACATTTTCTAAATTTCAGATGCAGGGGTGTTCAGACCAGAAGTCCTGGGCTGCGGTGGCGCCCGCCGGAAGAGGCGGAAGTAGCAGGCGGACTTTGATGCTAAGGGAGTTAAGCTAGTGGCTTTTTGTGTAAAGATCTTCTCCAATAATGCAACTCTGCAGAGTCTCTATGTCCAGAGACCTTCCAGAGACTTTATATAACAGCAGTATGTGTTCACGGAGGTAATTTATCATTAAACGGTACTTCCACATGCTCGATGAGGTGTATACAGTCACAGGAGCATGAAAACGCATAAGTTCACAAGCATTATGTCCCCCATTGTCAACCCTGGTTTAGTCCTGGTGTAGCTCCTGTTTTGGCTGTTTACGAGTATTTTCAGTCTGCTCGCTCAGACCACTAATGTCCCCGTGACCACTTTACGGCTCTCTGATTGGTCGCTGCACGAGCGTCCCGAGGAAACGTTCAGCAATGTTTATTTCCTGGGTGCGTCGATTTTCCACCCCTGCGCCTCTGCCGCGCAGTCCGTTTGTGTATCCCGAGACGCACATGCAGTTCCACGCTCAAACACGCGTCACCATTGACTTTGCATTGAAAGTCGACTCAACGCATGATTCGGTCTGAACACGGCATTAGGCATAATTAAAATCAGCATACACTTCTAAGGTGTAAAAATTAAAATACAATTATGACTATTACTATATACAATATACAAGTTCACATGGTGCACACAAAATGCAGTAAGCAGTGCAATAAAGTGACAGCAGCAAGGGGACGTTATAATGGGCAGTAAAGTGACTTTATAAAGGACAGCAAAGTGACTTGAATTCAATTTCTTCCAAATAATTTCTATTGAATAAACAATTTGTATTCAACTTTTCTGTCTGATTATTGTTTAAATTAGATGGTCAAAGATCTTTAATTCAAGCTAAAACTGATATTAATTGATTATTATTTTATCTACCGTATCTTTCATATCCTGAAAAAATGACTCTGCTCTAGCACTTCCCCCATTGAGCAGTTTTGGAACCGGGGAAAAAGGTCAAGGCCTAAATAATGTTGTTTGACTTTGTTGACAGTTGAAACATTCATGAGTGACAAGAGCAAGCTGCCTCCAAAATATTAATCAAAAAGGATATCTGAGGCATCCTTTACCATCCATAACTTCTTCAGATAAAGCAGATCAATACAATTCAAACTTTCATAGTGAATATGCATTATAGGGCCCTCATATAAGTGTTAAGTTAGGCCAAGATCAAATCTATATCTGCAGACTCGGGTTTTAGAATTATTCCTTGCAAATGCAGGGTGTCTGCTGGACTGTTAGAGGGTCTAACTAAAAGGACAGCGGTGATGATCCAGGGCACTCAACATTCAACACACATCATAATACATTTTTCTTAAAAATAATGAAGTACTGCTGTTTATGTCTATGGTTTTCTTAAGGGTTCACCTGTGAATTTTAAAAATAAAATATGTAATTTTAAAACTGTACTGTACTTACTAAAAGTAAAAATGTGGCTACAGATTGTAACTGTAAAGTATACAGATTATATTGATAGTTATTAAATTGACAGTAATATCCATTCATCCATTTTCTTCCGCTTCATCCGTTGCCGGATCGAGGGGGCAGGCAGTCTAAGCAGAGACGCCCAGACTTCCCTATCCACACACACTTCCTCCAGCTCATCCGGGGGCACCCCAAGGCTTTCCCAGGCCAGCTGAGAGACATAGGCCCCATTTAGACAGAGGCGATGCGCAGACGTTGCCAAGCTATTAACAGAAACAACTTGGTTCCTTATGCACATTTCACAGCGCTCATGCAAGGATGAAAAACAATGTAGTTCTAGCGCCCGGCCAGTAGTGAGCAGAGGAACTTTACCACACGACACACGTGAGCCCCAGCCCTCCAACAGTATATTCACTTTCTCCATAACATCCACTGCAAGACGTGAAAAATGCACCAACATCATTCTGCATTTAACAGTGGCTGCGAAAATGTAAACTGAAACTAGAGCTTTGCGTGGTTTTGTTTGGACGAACAAAGGAGTAGAATCCACCTGTGTGTAGCGCTCGAAGCACACGTAGCTAGTTTGTGTACCCGCCGCCATTGTTGTTTGCGCTTGTTCGCGGCCAAGCCCCTCTGTGCTCGTGCATGACAGCCACACACGCGTATTTGGCGCAACGCATCATGGGAGCTTGTCAACTCTGCAGAACGATGCCCAAATATAGGCGAGTTCTACTAATCTCCCGGTCCCATGCACTACTGACAAGCCCCGGTGATTCAAGATGGCGCCCTATTCAAATGAATGGCTTGTGCTCAGTAGCGCATGGGACTTCACGGAGACCGGGAGAATAGCAGAACTTGCCTATATTTGGGCATCGTCTGGTCCTCCCGGTTCTGCGCAGTGGACGAGCTCCCATGATGCGTTGCGCCAAATACGCGTGTGTGGCTTTCATGCACGTGCACAGAGGGGCTCGGCCACGCTCTGACCAATCAGAGCTGCTTATCAGAGCAGCGGCAGAGTGGAGTCAGAGCGGGAAGGAAAGAAGCAGAGTTTGTGGCAGTAAAGTGTGGATTTAAAGAAAACCAAAGGATTTAAGAAGAAAAAAAAAGTTCATGATGACAAGGGACACTAAAATCCCCACAAAATCCAACCTTTATGAAAGCTGTAGGTTCTCTGTCAGCTGAGGTCGAGCTGTTTTAGTTTGCATTGAGTTCTATGGGACATTTTTCTGAGTAGCCCGCATGAATTTAGTCTGCAGTACCTGTGCCAATGGGTGGGACAGCTATAAGCAAGTAATACCCTATCCAGTTATTTTTATAGATCCATGGCTACTGAGCACAAGCCATTCATTTGAATAGGGCGCCATCTTGGATCACCGGGGCTTGTTTCACCCCCCTGAAACACAGTCTCCATGATGTGAATCCATGTAAACCTGCTGTCATGTTGCCTCTCCCTCAGGGACTACGGATGAAAATTATCTTGTAGCTATGTCCGGTCTGAACATTACATTTATTGTGTAATGTCCCTGTCAAATAAACAAATAAATAAACAAAATGAATAAATGGGAGGTAGCAACCGACATCCAACTTTAGCGTTTTACAGCCGCAGCGTCTCCGTCTTAATCGGGCCATAGAACCTCAAGCGTGTCCTGGGTCTTCCCTGGGGCCTCCTTCTGGCGTCCAGGAGGCATCTGGAACAGATACCCGAGCCACCTCAACTGGTTACTCTCGACACTGGAGAAGCAGCGGCTCTACTCCGAGCTACTCCCATGTGACTGAGCTCCTCACCCTATCTCTAAGGGAGCACCCAGCCACTCTGCGGAGGAAGCTCATTCCGGCCGCTTGTATCCGTGAACTCGTGATGGACAAACTGTGGCCATAGCACAGAAGTCCAACAACTGAACGCCACTCGGGTTCAGATCCTCCCAATCACCTCTCTCCAAGTGTCACTGGAGAGGTGCTCCCAGGATCATTTGAATACTCAAACTCCCCCACCACGTTAAGGTGGCAGTCCAGGGGAAACAGTAATAAAATGTCATAAAAACGTGTAGTGTACCTTTAAAACAAAAGTCAAAAGATTTCTGGGGGTACTAGTCATTCTACAAATTGAACACACATTTTGTTCCATAATGAGAAACTCACCCATATATACACTACTACTACTAATGTGTTACTAACCCATTTGGTCAGAGAAAGTCTGTGATACATGTTCTCCTGATATCTGTGTGACTGCCTTGTGCATAACTAAATAAATCTGATTATGGGACTGGTACAAACTGTCTTAACAAAAGAACTGTGTGTGTGTGTTTTTTTTGACATGTGTTTCACTAACAAACCACCAGTGGACTCTGCAACTGTTCGAAGAAGACACATAAATGAAAATACGAGTGAACTATTTATGGGAATGATAAACTTTGAAAATGCATCGTATTCTACTGTAGATGAACTGTTTAACTCTGTCACCTCTAGTGTTTTGAATGTTCTGGATACCGTTGCCCCTGTGAAGGTTAAAATAGTGAAAAATAAGCAGAAGGCGCCGTGGACTAAAGCAGACTCGGTCAGAGCACTGAAGAGAAAGTGCCGGAGGGTCAAGCGGAAGTGGCGCAAGTCCAACCTCCAGGTTGATTACAAGATATTCAAGGATAAGTTGTGCGAGTTTAACTGGGTGCTACGTAGTACGAGAGAAAGGTATTTTTCTGAAATGATTGAAGGCTGCAGTAACAATCTGCGTGTTCTGTTTTCAACAGTTAATAGATTAACAAACCCCCCTGTTCAAATGCCATTAGAGCTAACTTCCAAACGTAAATGCAATGAGTTTGCACACTTTTTCAATGACAAGGTTCGAGGCATCAAAAACGCCATTGTCTCCAATCCACAGATAACCATCCAACAGCCAGAAAGGCTCTCTCGAGCTAACTCACTTTGCACCTGTAGATGATAAAAATGTCCAAGAAATAATCTCCAGTCTGAGCTCCTCCACATGCAGCCTGGATGTACTACCCACTAAATTTCTGAAGTCTGTTCTGGGCAGTCTGTTACCTTCACTCACACAGATAGTAAACATGTCCCTTCATTCTGGAATATTCCCAAAGGCCCTGAAAACGGCAGTCATCAGGCCCCTGCTAAAAAAGAGCAGCCTGGATGCTACGGGGAAAGTCCTTGAAAAAGTTGTCTACCTACAGCTCACTAGATTTCTTATAATTAACAACTCATTTGATATGTTTCAGTCCGGCTCAAAAACATAGTGTCTAAAGCAGACTTGGAGATTCTTATCCATGCATTTGTCTCCAGTAGGTTAGACTACTGCAATGGCCTGCTCACAGGTCTGTCCAAACAGGCTGTAAAACAGCTGCAGTACATTCAAAATGCAGCAGCTCGAGTCCTGACTAGAACCAGGAAGTACGACCACATTAGTCCGGTCCTCAGGTCCCTGCACTGGCTTCCTGTGGCTCAGAGAATAGACTTTAAAACAGCTCTGCTTGTGTACAAGTCTCTCCATGGCCTCGCACCAAAATATATTAGTGACATGTTAGTCCCATATGAACCAGCCCGGACTCTGAGGAGCACAGGGACTGGACTCCTGTTAGTGCCCAGAGTCAGAACTAAACATGGGGAGGCTGCTTTTCAGATTCATGCTGCTAAAATCTGGAACAGTCTTCCTGAAGATGTGAGACAGGCCTCCTCTCTGACAATGTTTAAAACCAGGTTAAAGACGGTTCTGTTTAGCTGTGCATACAACTGAGGGATTTTATATTTTTATATATATATATATATTTTTAATGTACTTTGATTATTTATGATTTTAATGCTTTCTTGTTCTGTTCAGCACTTTGAATTGCCTTGTGTATGAATTGTGCTATACAAATAAACTTGCCTTGCCTTGCCTTGTGTGTGTGTGTGTGTGTGCACGTATCTCTGTGTGTGGTTATCTCTGCATGTGTGTCTTTGTGTGTGCGTCTCTCTGTGTCTCTATTCATTAAGCATCTTCATCTGACAGAAAGCTGTCTTGAACGGAATGATGGGAAATACTTTCAGTCTCTAGAGTGTAGAGTCAGACCAAACTATTACCTCATGTGTGACCTTTGACCTCAGAAGCGGACTGTCGATTGTTAATGATTGAGGTTATACAGTGACCGTGGCCCTGCCCCCGACAACAAGCCTTTCCCCCTCAGGATAAAGCCTTGCGCTCTCCTCCAGCGCGCAAACATGGGCGCGTGGTGGACACTCCTCGGGCACCCTCTTTGGGCCGCGTGCACGCTTGTGCTCGTGCTCGTGGTGCGCGCACAGAAGAGGACTCGCTGGGACCCACGCGCGTGCCCGGTCAAGTTGCACGGGAAAACGGCGATCGTGACCGGTGCCAACACAGGTGCGTGCGCGCGACTCACACATGCATGCGCATCAGCTGTCGTTGTCATTACAACCGCTTTAATAATAACAAGAATTTAATCATATTTTGTCAGCAGCGGGACGGTTTTCATTAAGGTGGGGCATATGACTTCAAGACTATGGGACATTAAAGCTGGGGTATGTGCCTTTAAAGCTGATGTATGTCACACATGTTTCAAACCACAAACTACCACCCTTAAACCGTTAGGGTTAGGGCCAGAGTCCTGAACCCCAAGTCCTGAGTCCTAGGTCTTAGTTCCTGGGTCCTTAGTCCATGCGCTTTGAGTCCTCGGTTCTTGGTGGTGAGACTGAACGCTATTTTCAATTCAGTCTGTTTTCAGTAAGCGTTGCTTCACATCTGTTCCTCATCTAGAACACATCTCTCTGAGTCAGTGATAAGGAACGTACTTTGTTGATCGTGGAGCTCCAACCTTCACTGCCTTAGACCATCCCAAACACTGCCCCAGACCTCATGCCCTGTTTAACACTGCCCCCAGACCTGCTCTAACACAAGAATGCAGCTCTGCAGCGTCTCTGTGTCCAGAAATCTTCGATAGATAACAGCAGTATGTGTTCACGGACCTGCTCCACAAGTTTAAACAGTACTTCCGCATCAGCAAACACGTTAGCAGCACTTCTTTACGGTCACAGGAGAATAAGAACTCAGGCTGGAGACAAATGTTCACAAGCACTGTGTGGCCCATTGTCAATACTGGTGAAGTCCTGTTTTAGTCCTGGTTTAGCTCCTGTTTTGGCTGTATCTTCAGTCTGCTCTCTCAGACCGCTTGTGACCCCTTGACCACTGCGACTCTCTGGTTGGTCACTGCACGTGTGGCGGGGCAGAAAGAATTCAGCAATGTTCGTCTCCTGCCTGCGTTGAGTTGCTGCAACGCTGCCTCTGCTGTGCAGTCCGTGCGTGCGACACACATGTAGTTCCAGTTCTTGAATGGACGTCACTATTGACTATGCATTGGAAGTCAACGCAACGCATGCTCTGGTCTGAACGCCCCATAACACTGCCCCAGACCTGCCCTAGCACTGCCCCAGACCTGCCCTAACACTGCCCCAGACCTGCCCTAACACTTCCCCAGCCCTGCCCTAACACTGCCTTTGACATGCCCTAGCACTGCCCCAGACCTGCCCTAACACTGCCCCAGACCTGCTCTAACACTGCCCCAGACCTGCCCTAACACTGCCCCAGACCTGCTCTAACACTGCCCCAGACCTGCCCTAACACTGCCCCAGACCTGCTCTAACACTGCCCCAGACCTGCTCTAACACTGCCCCAGACCTGCTCTAACACTGCCCCAGACCTGCTCTAACACTGCCCCAGACCTGCCCTAACACTGCCCCAGACCTGCCCTAACACTGCCCCAGACCTGCTCTAACACTGCCCCAGACCTGCTCTAACACTGCCCCAGACCTGCTCTAACACTGCCCCAGACCTGCTCTAACACTGCCCCAGACCTGCTCTAACACTGCCCCAGACCTGCCCTAACACTGCCCCAGACCTGCCCTAACACTGCCCCAGACCTGCCCTAACACTGCCCCAGACCTGCCCTAACACTGCCCCAGACCTGCTCTAACACTGCCCCAGACCTGCTCTAACACTGCCCCAGACCTGCTCTAACACTGCCCCAGACCTGCCCTAACACTGCCCCAGACCTGCCCTAACACTGCCCCAGACCTGCTCTAACACTGCCCCAGACCTGCCCTAACACTGCCCCAGACCTGCCCTAACACTGCCCCAGACCTGCCCTAACACTGCCTGATAGACCTGCCCTTACACTGCCTTCTAACACTGCCCCAGACCTGCCCTAACACAGCCCCAAACCAGCCCTCAGACCTGTGCAGTAGTGACAGCTGGGAAGGGGGATAATAAACATACAGGTCCTTGTTAAACTCTCCTAACCCTAACCCTGGTTTTCAGGTATTGGATACTGTGTGGCGCTGGACTTAGCTCGCCGTGGGGCCAGGGTTATCCTCGCCTGCCGGTGTCCGATCAAAGGCACCGCGGCTCGAGACCAGATCCGGTCTTTGAGTGGGAATCCTCAGGTGGATCTACGAATCCTGAACCTTAGCTCCATGGCCTCAGTCCGAGACTTTGTCCAGAAGATCAAAGAGGAAGAGAAAGAGCTCCACCTGCTGGTGAACAATGCAGGGGTCTCAGGTGACTGTGTTTGTAACCCCACACACCACAAACAAAAGTATTCAGACCCCACACACCACAAACAAAAGTATTCATACCCCACACACCACAAACAAAAGTATTCATACCCCACACACCACAAACAAAAGTATTCATACCCCACGCTACACAAACAAAAGTATTCATACCCCACGCTTCACAAACAAAAGTATTTATTCCCTACACACCACAAACTAAAGTTTTCATACCCTACACCACAGACAAAAGTATTCATACCCCACATCCCACAAACAAAAGTATTCATACCCCACACACCACAAACAAAAGTGTTCATACCCCACACACCACAAACAAAAGTATTCATACGTAGAGGAAAAAAAAAATGAAAATTGTGTCAGGGTTAGGGTCAGGAGGGTTTAGGGTCACGGTTGACCTTTGCCAAGATCAGTCCAACTTCTCCCACAGACAAGCTCCAGATATTCTCTCTGTCTGACCAGCTGACGACCCAAACCCGAGCCTCACATGTTGTAGCTGAGGATTGTTGTTGGGTTAAAACCCTGGTTCTAGTCCCACAGGTCACTGACCTCAGAGCAGTAATAGTTCAACCATTGATGTGAACTTTGTCCTCATCTTTCATCTGCTGATCCAGGACCAGTGTGAGTCTGACCAGAGCAGTTTGAGTTTGAGAGCAGAGGGTGAGGACAGAAGGGTAGGGGGGACTTTTAGAATGCCTCTGTTAAAGATCTCATCATGAATGAGACAGAAACTCTTTGTTTCTCAAGCTCAGACTCAGTTACACCATCCCCAGGGTCAGGAGGGGCAGCATCATGTTGTGGGGCTGCTGCTGATCATGACTGATACATACACTGCTGCATTATGCTGTGGGGTTGCTTTTCTTCAACAGGGACAGGGAAAATATCTCGATCAGAATGCATTTTATTGGGAAGACATGAGGTCCCTAACCCTATCCCTGATCCTGATCCTGATCCTGACCCTGTGTCTCTGTTTCTTTCAGGTTTGCCAAAACAGTTCACAGCTGACGGCTTTGACACAACGTTTGCCACAAATCACCTGGGACCATTTCTCCTAACGCACCTCCTGCTGAGTGAGAGCAGCAATACAGTGCCTTGCGAAAGTATTCGGCCCTCTTGAACCTTTCAACATTTCGCCACATTTCAGGCTTCAAACATAAAGATATAAAAAACATATTTTTTGTCATGAATCAACAACAAGTGGGACACAATCATGAAGTGGAACTAAATTTATTGGATAATTTAAACTTTTTTAACAAATAAAAAACTGAAAAGTGGGGCGTGCAATATTATTCGGCCCCTTTACTTTCAGTGCAGCAAACTCACTCCAGAGGTTCAGTGAGGATCTTTGAATGATCCAATGTTGTCCTAAATGACTGATGATGATAAATAGAATGCACCTGTGTGTAATCAAGTCTAGATACGAATCCTCAATCGTGTGTTCGGGTTAATGGATGTTGCTCGGATTACTTCTATTTGGAGAGAGGGGTCCGTCAGGGTGACTGTCTCAGCCCCCTGCTATTTGCAATTAATATTGAACCCCTCGCTGCACTAATCAGGAATAATAATGATATTAAAGACATTGAAGACAAAAATCAAAAGGAACACAAAGTCTCGCTTTTTGCAGACGATATTTTAACATTTATTAGTGACCCAGCAGCGTCCATTCCAGCACTCATGGAGTCTTTACAGGAATATGGCAAGTTTTCTGGTTACCAAATAAATCAATCAAAATCAGAAGCTATGATGTTAAAGGGGCAGTGGCCTACAAATCTGACAAGTAGGTTTGCATTTCGGTTGAGTAATCAAGGATTCAGATATCTGGGAATCATGATCACTCCACAAATTGCACAATTGTTTAAACCAAACTATGGGAAATTGATGGATGATCTCAAAAGAATAAATGCACCTGCTCTTTGATAGTCCCAGGGTTCTGTTTAAAGCGCAGACATAACCATGAAGACAAAGGACCACACCAGGCAGGTCCGAGATACTGTTGTGGAGAAGTTTAAAGCCGGATTTGGATACAAAAAGATTTCCCAAGCTTTAAACATCCCAAGGAGCACTGTGCAAGCAATTATATTGAAATGGAAGGAGTATCAGACCACTGCAAATCTACCAAGACCCGGCCGTCCCTCCAAACTTTCATCTCAAACCAGGAGAAGACTGATCAGAGATGCAGCCAAGAGGCCCATGATCACTCTGGATGAACTGCAGATAACTACAGCTGAGGTGGGAGAGTCTATCCATAGGACAGACAATCAGTCGTGCACTGCACAAATCTGGCCTTTATGGAAGAGTGGCAAGAAGAAAGCCATTTCTCAAAGATATCCATAAAAAGTCTCGTTTAAAGTTTGCCACAAGCCACCTGGGAGACACACCAAACATGTGGAAGAAGGTGCTCTGGTCAGATGAAACCAAAACCAAAACCAACTTTTTGGCCACAATACAAAACGATATGTTTGGTGTAAAAGCAACACAGCTCATCACCCTGAACACACCATCCCCACTGTCAAACATGGTGGTGGCAGCATCATGGTTTGGGCCTGCTTTTCTTCAGCAGGGACAGGGAAGTGGCTAAAATTGATTGGAAGATGGATGGAGCCAAATACAGGACCATTCTGGAAGAAAACCTGTTGGAGTCTGCAAAAGACCTGAGACTGGGACAGAGATTTATCTTCCAACAGGACAATGATCCAAAACATAAAGCCAAATCTACAATGGAATGGTTCACAAATAGACGTATCCAGGTGTTAGAATGGCCAAGTCAAAGTCCAGACCTGAATCCAATCGAGAATCTGTGGAAAGAGCTGAAGACTGCTGTTCACAAACGCTCTCCATCCAACCTCACTGAGCTCGAGCTGTTTTGCAAGGAAGAATGTCCAGAATTCCAGTCTCTCGATGTGCAAAACTGATAGAGACATACCCCAAGCGACTTGCAGCTGTAATTGCAGCAAAAGGTGGCGCTACAAAGTATTAGCGCAAGGGGGCCGAATTTGCACACCCCACTTTTCAGTTTATTTGTTAAAAAAGTTTAAATTATCCAATACATTTCGTTCCACTTCACGATTGTGTCCCACTTGTTGATTCTTGACAACATTTTTAATTTTTATATCTTTATGTTTGAAGCCTAAAATGTGGCGAAATGTTGAAAGGTTCAAGGGGGCCGAATACTTTCGCAAGGAACTGTAGCAGCAGTAGCAGCAGCTGTAGCAGTTGCAGTAACTGCAGCAGTAGCAGTAACAGCAACTGCAACTGCAGCAGTAGCAGTAACAGCAACTGCAACTGCAGCAGTAGCAGTAACTGTAGAAGTAGCAGTAGCAGTAGCAGCAGCAGTAGCGGCAGCAAGAGTTCCTATCTCATGATTCCTGGTGTCTCCTCAGATCTCCTCAAGGCCTCGTCTCCGTCTCGAATTGTCATTGTGTCCTCGTCCAATCACAGCAAAGGAAAAGTGGACTTCAGGCACTTCACGGGCGAGCAGCTGGTCCACAGATCTGACCTGGTCTACAACCATACCAAGCTGCACAACATCCTATGGAGCAACGAGCTGTCGGTCAGACTGCAGGGCTCAGGTCTGTCACACAGTCTGTGTCACATGGTTTATGTCACATGGTCTGTGTTACATGGTCTGTGTCACAAGATCCCTAACCCTTGCTAGTACTCAGTCTAACAGTTCCTGTTCTCAGTACTTGTATTCAGAACTTGTACTCAGTATCACTTAGTTAGTACCTGTACTCATTATCTGTACTCAGTACTCACCTGTAAACCGTACCTGTACTCAGTAGTTGTACTCTTACTGTCTTCAGGAGTAACTGTGAACTGTCTTCATCCTGGGATCGTCGTCACTGACGTCCTGAGACATTATCCACTCCGTCTCAGAGTCATCTTCAACCTCCTCGGATTCTTCTTCTTCAAGGTGATCTATACATGACCTCTGATGTGACCTTTGACCTCTAGGTTTTAGCCACTTTTACTTCTGTCCATTGTTTTTATTGTTTTTGTATATGTTGTTGTTATGAAACCAGAGAACAGATCTGCAGTTGTGTTTAGCTCTATCCCTGTTTCACGGACCTGCAGCTGTGTTTAGCTCTATCCCTGTTTCACGGACCTGCAGCTGTGTTTAGCTCTATCCCTGTTTCACGGACCTCTAGCTCTATCCCTGTTTAACGGACCTGCAGCTGTGTTTAGCTCTATCCCTGTTTAACGAACCTGCAGCTGTGTTTAGCTCATGGATCTATAATAATAACTGGATAGGGTATTACTAGCTTCTATCTGTCCCACCCATGGGCACAGGGGGCGCCCGTGGTACTGCAGACTAAATTCCCGTGGACTACCCAGAAAAAAGTCCCATAGAACTCAATGTAAACTAAACCAGCTTGATCTCAGCTGACAGAGAACCTACAGCTTTCACTGGTTGTATTTTGTGGGGTATTTTTTGCCGCTTTTCCACAGTCACGGTACGGTACGGCTCGGTACGGCTCGGCACGACGCGGTTGAGTGTGGATGTTTTTCCATTAAAAATGGTACCTCCAAGTTTCTCCTCAGCGTGGGAGGGGTTATCAGACCACGTAATATATGCGCAACGCCGCGCGTAACTAGTAACATTGGTCTGATGCGTCACTTTTTGTCATTTGAAATAAAATGTTTTATTTCGAGTTCAATACATTACTTAGTTATTTAAAATACATGTCTATTGTAAGTATCAACTCGAAAAAGGTTTGAGAATTAAAAAAGGAATATATGATAAAAAAACAGTTATTTCCAGTGCCGGGGCGTGCATTTCAGACCTGCCTCCTGTGTTAAAATGGCAGGAGGCACATCGCCGTAGTTTGTATACTAGGGTGACCAAATTTTAAAATAAAAAACTGGGACATTTTAATATAACTAAAAATCACATTTGCGACAAAACTAAGCAAAAATGTATTGCAGTCAAATGAGGTGATACAGCTTATAAACATTTACTTGTGCCTCCTGAAGAATTAAATTGCTTTTTGAAAACAAAAACTGGTTGGCTTAAATAAACTGTGGCTGCCAAAAATAAATAAATAAGTAAAACATATTACCTGGTTAGGACCTATTTTGAGCATGTATTGATATGACGGGGATGAGGTCACGTGCGCTATACATAGTTTTCCATCACGTGCTTATTACCCATGATGCTTTGCGCGAACGCCATGTTGTCAGTCTGGTATCTAAAGCACGTATCATTTGTCATGGATAATTTTTCACCGATCATTTGTACCCATGTCATCTAAAGCCAAGAATTCGGCCGACACTGACCGGGTTAAGTATATTGATACACTGGAGTAATCTGAGAGGCAAGATCCTTGGAGAAATTAAAAGTGATCTGAGATTTGGATCCATATGAAACGCGGCGAGACCAGTGGACTTCGCCAGAAATGGCTTACTTTCACTTAACAGTTTTACAATTAATAAAAGGTCATGATGTATATGATGAAATATTTCTTTCAATTAATAATTTATTTTGAACGAAGCACTTGATATCACAGGCCGTAAATCACTTCTGTCTACCACCCTTCCTCCTCCCCCTCTCATTTATTTAGATGGGCGCCTATATAGACTTAGTATCAGAGTCAAATCGCAGCTCTGAATACAAACCTCACATGCACAGATTTAGCTAGCTCTTACCTGTTATTACAATTTTTCAGGGGGTTAGGGTTGAATCCTTCTCGGTTGATCCTCGCCAACTAAAGGGTCTTTTCTCCGTCCTGAGTCTCTCTCCTGGCTCAGAATAGCCTTTGGAATGTCCCAACAATCTGCGCGGTTACTGCACCCCCAAACAATGCAGGTAGTCGGCATGTTTTAGCGCAAAAAAGTGATTTGAGCGCTTTGTTTACCTATAACTAGCGGCGGCTAGACTTGTAAAATGGCAAACTGCGGAATTGTGGCTAGTGGAGTTTTCCACACGCGTATTCTCCCCCCTCTCCATCTGCCCCCCTTCCAGCCCCAACCTCTTCACACGTCTCCAGCCCAGTGGACACTGCCTTCGGCTGCCCCGGGCCCTCCTGCCCCCACCTCTGACAGTACACCCTGGTCTCCCCCCCTCTCCATCAAACAGGACCAGGTGAGGAGTCAGCTAAAGCGACTGAAGCTGAGGAAATCCGCAGGACCGGACGTGATCAGTCCCAGGCTGCTGAGGACCTGTGCAGACCAGCTCTCTGAGGTCCTCAGCTACATGTACAACCTGAGCCTCAGCCTGGAGAAGGTCCCTGTCCTGTGGAAGACCTCCTGTGTGATCCCGGTTCCTAAAATAGCGCACGCCAAGGAACCGGCTCACTACAGACCAGTCGCACTCACCTCCCACCTGATGAAGACCATGGAGCGGCTCATCCTCACCCATCTCCGCTCCGTGGTCAGCCCCACCCTGGACCCGCTGCAGTTCGCCAACAGGCCCAACATCGGAGTAGAGGACGTCGTCATCTACTTACTGCAGCGGACGCTACCACCTGGAGCACGCCGAGAGCGCTGTGAGGGTCATGTTTTTTGACTTCTCCAGCGCTTCCAACACCATCAGACCGGCACTGCTGCAGGGGAAGATGGAGGATGTGGGAGTAGACAGTCACCTCACTGCATGGACCATCGACTACCTCTCAGACCGACCACAGTACGTGCGGCTGCGCAGCTGTGAGTCTGAGGTGGTAGTCTGCAGCACTGGGGCCCCTCAGGGCACTGTCCTCTCACCGTTTCTTTCTACACTTCAGACTTCACATACGACATACACAGCTGTCACCTGCAGAAGTTCTCCCACGACTGGGCTGTATGTCTTGTGTTTGAATATATTTATTGATTTTTCACATTACAAATTAATAAACAAAAACAAAAGAAAACCCGATACCCCCCACCCACCGGAATGTCACCAATTCACATATACCACACAAACCACACAGATTCATTGTACTCGAATAAAGTTAAATGCCAGTCTATCAAAAGACCTGGAAGTCAGACAGAAGAAACATACAACAACAAAAAACAAACATCTAGAGTAGACCTGAGTTGTTGGCCTTTCAAAGAATGTTGTAAAGGATTTCCATATATTAACAAACTTTCTCTCAAAACCACGAATTGTATATCTGATTTTTTCCAGTCTGAGATTAGAAATGACGTCCCTAATCCAATGTGTCACAGAAGGCGACATAGGATCCTTCCACTTTAAAAGAATGAGGGAGCGAGCCTATAGAGTACTAAAAGCAACCACCTCAGCTGGGAGTTGAAGCCCATTAGGTATGATTCCAAATAGGGCTATTAAAGGGTCTGGAGTAATTTGAACCCCTAAAACTGTAGACAAAGCCTCAAAAATACCTCTCCAATATACCTCGAGGTTAACACAAGACCAAAACATATGGAGCAGTGTAGCCTCACTAATCTTGCATCTATCACAAAAAGGATCTGTTTGAGGAAACATTTTTGCCAGATTAGATTTAGACAAATGCACACGATGCACAATCTTAAATTGAATCAGGGAGTGACAGGCACACATTGTGGAAGAATTAACTTAAATCATCATTTATAGTCGTCTGGAGGTCTTCCCCCCCATAACTGCTGAATTTTAGAAGATGATATGCACAAAATGTTAATAATTGATGAAATTGCTCCTTTCTTCTTCAGTGAACAGGTAAAAAATATTTTCGAGAAGACTATTTGGTGGCTTATGTGGGAAAGTTGAAATTGCATCTTTAACATAATACCTAATTGTAGATATCTAAATAAATTAGACGGTGGAAGACCAAATTTCAGAGTTAATTTCTCAAATGATGCAAATTCCCCCTGAAAAAAAAAGTCACCTATACATTTAAGTCCCTTATCATTCAAAATTATAAATGTGTTATCTTGCATTGAAGGCTGGAAAAAAGGTTTTTTTAAAATAGGGCTAAAAAGACAGACTTTTGACAAATTATGATGCCTCCTAAATTGACCATATATTTTTAAAGAATTAATGACCACAGGATTCCCCCCAGGTACACTAGACCACTGCATAGGCAAAGATGAAGATAGAAAAGCCGACAGAGACACCAAGTCACACAAGCGTCTTTCCATAATCAGCCGTACAGGACTCTCTTCATCAGAGATGCAGTGTACCCAGAGGGATAAACAATATACATTTGCAGCCCAATAGTACAATTTAAAATTTGGAAGAGCCATACCCCCATCCCTTTTTGGTTTCCGTATGAACTCTATCCGTAAACGAGGCTGCTTCCTATTCCAAATGAACCATGTTATAACTGCATCGAGTTTTTATAAAAAACTCCCCTAAATAAATATAGGCAGACACTGAAATAAATATAAATACTTTGGAAGAACCATCATACCAATTGTATTAACCCGAGCAATTAAAGAAATAAGAAGGGAAGACCACAATGTCAAATCCTGTTTGGTTTGCTGTAAAAGCTTCCCCAAATTTTGTTCCAACAAGTCAGAAAAAGCCTTGGTTACTGTAATGCCAAGATAGGTAAAGTTATCTTTCGCTACTTTAAAAGGAACTGTTATACGTCCCAATGCTGACTCTGACATATTGAGTGGCATCATTTCACTCTTCTGTAAATTCAACTTATAACCAGATACTTATCCAAAATGATGAAGTAATTTAATAATTTGGGGAATTGTAGATTCCGCTTCAGATACAAAGAGTAAGAGATCATCGAATGTTGAAAAATAATGGTCTTCCTTTAACAAAGCCTGTTTGATCTGAGGAGATAATATTGGGGAGAACGCTTTCAAAACGGAGGGATAAAATCTTGGTCAAAATTGTATAATCCGAATTAAGCAGAGAAATTGGTCTATAAGATCCAAAATCCAGTGGGTCTTTATCCTTCTTTAACAAAAGTGTAATACAGGCCTGATTAAAAGAAGGAGGAAGATGACCAGAGGCCAAAGTCTCCGCATATACTTTAGTCAAAATTGGAGATAACGGATTCGAAAAGACTTGGTAAAATTAATTAGGGAAACCGTCTGGACTTGGCAATTTTTTTCGTTTTCAGTGATTTAATAGCAAAACACACTTCCTCCTGGGCAATTTGGTCATCCAATAATAAAGCCTCTTCTGGAGAAAGAGATGGGAGATTTTACATTTTGAAAAAAGCCCTCGATTGAGTCCAGACTGGGATCACAGGCAGTGTACAAGTTGGCATAGTATTCTTTAAAGGCGCTATTAATTCCCTGTTGATCCGTAATAATAGTGCCATCCAGAGCTCGTTCACCAGAAATTAACTGCTTAGCCCTTGTGCCCCTCAACTGTCTAGCCAAAATCTCTCCGGACTTATCTCCATGCTCATGCACAGAACTTCTATTTTTAAGTAATACATTTTCAATGTAGTGTGAAGTGAGCAAATCATTTTCCGTTTTCAATTTGAGGCGTTCTTTATCCAAATCAGGAGAAAGAATCCGAGAACTTTGAACATCAATTTGCTTAATTTATCCACCCAATTTAACTTGCGCCTCCATAGAAGACCGTTTTTTGTTTACCATATATGAGATTATTTGTCCTCTCATAAAAGGATTCCCACACCGTTAAAATAGACATGCCCTCTGTCATATTTGTCTCTAGAAACATACTTATTTCCTGTGTTAAAAATTTGACAAATTTTTCATCAGACAGTAGCAATGAATTAAACCTCCAGTGTCTCCGAGCACCTCCACCCTGAGGTAAAGACAAAGCTACTAAAGGGGCATGATCTGAAATTATTATAGTTTCGTATATTCACAAGCATGCACATATGAAGAAAGCTTGTTATCAATAAAAAAATAATCTATCCTACTATAGGAATGATGAACGTGCAAATAAAATGAATAGTTTCTATCTTGAGGGTGCAAGAAACGCCATATGTCAGAGATACCATATTCCTCAAGAAAAGATTTCACCCAGGCCGCCGACCTGGACGACACATTTCTCAATCTAGGGGAAGACCTGTCTAGTAACGGATCCATGGTCAAATTAAAATCTCCACCCATTATAAGTAAGTTTGAATTCAAAACAGGAAGCAGCTTAATCATCAGTATTAGGTGCATTTATATTAACAAGCACTACTTTAGTATTATGTATTAAAACCTGTCACTATCACACATCGCCAATTAACATCCACATAAGAATTTGAGTGAATAAATGAAGTATCCTTGCTTATTGCCATGGCAACCCCCCTTGATTTAGACTGAAAAGTTGAGTGGAAGAGCTGGCCTACCCACCCGGTTCTAAGGCGAAAATGATCAGAATGTTTAAGTTTCTTCAAGTTTCTTGAAGAAACGCTATCCCAACCTTCAAATGTCTTAAATGTGTCATAACCTTTTTACGCTTGACAGGAGGGTCCAAACCCTTGACGTTCAAACTTATAATATTCAAATTAACCTTCATTTAATAACATTAGCATAACATGAGAGGCAATCTGTGCAATAAAAACAAAAATGGAATAGCCCGAATTCCTGACATAAACATAATACAGTTGCATTTAGTGACAGCCCAGGAAAAAAATAAAAAACACCCCAAAGGTGACTCTAGCTGTAACAAACAGTAAAACAGCACACCTAATCTGCCTAAAACTAACGTCCTCCGAGAAAAACAAAACAGCCTAATCTCACTTGGACCCCATTTAGCATAAAAGAGAAAATATTGACCCCCCCCCAGTGTATGAATCAGATAAAAAACAAGACAAGCATGAACAGCAATAGTGGTAAATAAAATAACAGCGCGGCCATGTAATAATAACATAGAAAAAGTTTGGCCATATATATGTTGAAAGAACAAAACAAATTAAAGCCGCAAGCGGCATCTAACGGCCCTCGCCGCACCGCGCAACCGAGGTGGCGCTGACGCGCCATTTTCCTGCAGCCCTGATGGGAGCGACACTGTGTGTTTTGAACCTATGATTAGTGATTGTGTGTGTCTATTGAAAAGGTAAACTTGGTTCTCCCCATGTAATACTTGACTCAGTCTGTAGGGGGCGCTATTGCTGCAATTTCGTCTTTAACACTTTCAGTTTACCCAAACCCGAGAATTGAACAATCAATTCAAATTTTGTGCAAATCGGACTTTGTATGTGCAAATGGTGGCATTTAATGTTGTACAATAGCGCCCCCTACAATTTCAATTTATTACTGTTATACCAAAGAACACCAAAATAATACACTTAATGCCTGAAAAAAACTTGTGGCAAAGTTTGGTGAGTTTTCATGTTTGTTATGTGGGTCAAATATGAGATCAAACAACATAAAACCTAAATACCTGTATCCCCATGTAAACCCTTACTCAGCCTCTAGGGAGCGATAATGGGCCAATGTCATTGTTCACACTGTCATGTGACCTAGGCCCAGGAGTTGAACAACCGAGTCAAGTTTAGTGTTGAGTTTGTAAATGTGCTCCTGTTTGCACATACAATCTGTGAGTGTGTCCACACAGTCTCCATTGGATAACATGGTAACTTCACACCTCTCTATGAAAATAACCACACTTTGGGAGTCTGTCACGCGCAGACCGTTTGACGAATTCAAATTCTATATGCAACTATTGATGGTCCATGTGTTGAGACGATGTGGAGCGATTTTCAGACAAATTAATGAAACGGCCGCGGCTGGTTTGATGTTTGAGCGAGGTGTACTTTTCAGATTTTTAACGATTTTCTCATAGACACAGACAGGGGAGTGTTGGTTGTCGCCACAGCAACAGGGTAAAAAATAATCATATGTTGTCATTGACTTTTTGAATCCAGATGACAAAACAGAATTATGTGCAAAATTTCAAACATTTTGAAAAAACTAAATTTTATTAGGCCCATGTAAAACTTTGACATAGTCTGTAGGGGGCGCTAATGAGTCAATTTCAATATTTCAACTTTCAAATGACCTAGACCCTGGAGCTGAACAATGGATTAATTTTTTGTGCAAATCTGACTATTTTTGTGCAAATGGGAGCAAATTTACTTTTGTCAAAAATTGGGAAAAAAATGTCACATTTTGCCGCTCCGCTACTCGGACAACGTTTAATTGATCCAAATTCTATATTCAATAATAGATGGGACATGGGTTTAGACCACGTGGAGCGATTTTGAGACAAATCGGTGAAGCGGCCGAGGAGGAGATAATTTCCAACCGACATGTGTGAAAAAGATCAATTTTCATTTTTCCATTTTCCAATTAAATTAATGAGCTTCCTGTTTGTCAGGGGGCGGAGCCATAATAACTTTTTTTTCATGTCTTGACCTGAGGAACATGTGTACCGAATTTCGTGGCTCTACGACAAACTTGACCTTCGACCCCCTCCCATAGGCGCAATGTAAACTGACTTTTGTAGGGGGCGCTATTCTGACATTTTTTTAGTCCCATAAAAATAAACACCAAAAAAATTAATTTTTCACCGGTTCTGAATTTTGGGCAAAATTTCACAACTTTTCATCAATGTTCAGGGGGTCAAATTAAAGTTCAAAGTGCAGAAGAAAAAATAAATAAATAAATAAATAAATAAATAAACCAAACCAAACCAAGGAATTTTTTTTTTAAATCTTTGAGCAAAAACAATATAGGTTTCCATAGTAACCTATAATACAAATGATACATCGTTTTAAAGCAAACAACCAGGCGGACGCAACTATTGGGTTCTCGGTGATTGACGAGCGCTGACGCGCTCGTCAATCACCTCGCCATCATGAGGTCACCCACCCCCCCCCATAGGACCCCATTGATTACACTGTGTACTACAGCAGGAGCAAAGCCATTCAGTGCCTCCGGCACTGTTTTGTTAGTGTTTGGCCACGCGCCGTCGGGCTTGGGGGACGAATGTCCGGGCTTCGCCCCGGACATTCGTCCGTAAGACAGTTGAAGGAACCCCCCTTTAATAGGACTTCAATCATTTCACTGTGTACTACAGCAGGAACAAAGCCATTCCGTGCCTCCGGCACGGATTTATCAGTGTCTGGGCACGTGCCGTCGCGTGCAGGTCACAATCTCCGGGCGCAGCCCGGAGATTGTGACTTATGACAGTTCAACTCTTTGGAAAAGCAATAGGCCCTTACCCCGGTTGGGGCTCGGGCCTAAAAACACAACAACAGAAATAACATCATCGAGTCAGTCCCAGTAAAGTCTCTTCAAACAGATTTGTTCACCTCTTCGACATACTGTACCTCTTTGTCTCGTCCACTGATGTAAATAACTTGCGCGTGCTGTTTGTTTGAGTGATACGAAGTTTGGCTGGGTACAGAAGGGCTGGCTTTAGCCCCAGTTCGTATAGCGAAGACATGGCAGAGACGGGAATAAATCACGGCCAAATACCTCCTGAAGTAGTTGAGCAAAAAAGTTAGTCAGTTGAGCTCCTTCTATTGACTCCGGCAATCCCACCAATCTAAAATTGGAACGTCTGCTCCGTCCTTCCAAATATGTATGTAACTCATGTAATGTAACTCATTCTCGGTTAGCACCTTGAGGTAGCAGGCCTTGTGTTTCTCCAAGCGTCCATCTACGTCAGTCGATTGTCGTGACTATCCACAGACTGTTGAAGACAATCTAGTTTTCTGTCAATTCTATTAAAGGATGTGTTGAGGTCCTAACAGATCCTCCTTGCTAACAGCGGTGATGCTAGCGGCATCCGCACCCTCACTCTTTTCTCCAGGTCTGTGTGACTTCGGCATCGATATCGAAGAAAAACTCAAGTCTGGCTCGAATAAATAAACAAAAAAACTTCCCAGCTGACGCAAAAAACACAAAATAAAGCGTTGGGGGGGTCAAAAAGTAGCAATTAATTCGGGGGCCCAACTTCCACACGCCTCTACTCCATGAGCGACCAACCGGAAGTCCCCGTGGACTGTGTTTCTGAGGAGAACGAACTGGAATATTGGTCGGTTATGTGAATATTTAATTATTCTTTGCTTGCTGAAATGTCATGTTAAACAGTTCAATAAGAGTTCACCTGTACTTTGAACTGCTTACAGAAGCATGGAGCAGATAAGGTGTTGATGTACATAACATGAGATAATGCTATCTCATGTACATTGGAGTTTGGTCCGTTACGCAACTTTGAAACCATACGCTTGCTTCTCACATAGTCATGCTTCCCAGAATCTATGCTTACATAATCATTTTAAATGTATATAAGGAGTTAGCCTTTGTCAGTACTTTAGACTTCTGCAGACAAGACTCCTGACGAGAAGCTGCGTTATGCTTGTTCAGACTACGCTCAAACCTTCTGATTAATAAAAACTCTATTTTGTACGCAGTTTTGTCGAAGTCTCTATTTGTCTTACGTCTGGGATTTTTCACAATTTGGTGACGCCCTGACGTGATACAAAAAGCCCAAGACAAAGACAATTATTATTTTTATTTTTTCAAACACATTTTTGCTCCAGACAGCGCTTCATCTTCTCTGGCGTTGCAGAAGTCTCCGTAAAAGATACAGCACCAACAAAGGTACAAAGTAGATCTACTCACAATAAGGAAAATACAGATGCCTTTTCTAAAAATCTGTTAAATTGGTCTTACATCAAAAAATGTCAATGTGGTTGGCTGCTGGCTCTTTTATGATTCCTGTTTAAATTGTAAATATATATGCGCATTTTTTTATAAAAAGATCGCCGCCGTTTTATAAGGCTTTTTCGGCGTGAGAAGAATGTAAAAGTAGATAGAAGCCGTTTTTCGAGGTTTTTTCGGCAGAAGTAGAATTTAAAAAACGATTGTAGTATGCGCTGTTTTTTAGAGATTTTTTCAGCGTCAGAAGAAACAAAAAACGTGTTAATTCAAAGAACTGGTTATTTTTGATAAATAGTCTAAGTAATTAGCGTAAGAAATTCAATAATTACATTTATATGTATGTACATAAAAAGTGGTTAGTAGTAGTAGTGACCTGGTAGTAGTAGTAGTGACCTGGTGGTAGTAGGAGTAGTAGGTTTAAGTGGTAAAAAGGTTTGTATACTTATTCCTTTGTAAAATATTTGTAAATTTTTCATGTTCAGAATCATGCAAGTCCAAGCGGTGGCTTCTGCCCTGTTTTCAGATAAAAAGCAGGCAGCGGCGATAAAGTTAACCATTAACCAAATAAGTCCTGTGTGTTTATGTTATCTTTCTTTTCCTCGGCGTGAGAGACCGGCATGCTGTGTCTGGGAACAGGAGATTCCAGCAGGCTGGGAGAGCTGTTCCTGGCTGCTTCTTGTCGCTCTGTCACTTTTGTTTTTTAAATTGAATATTCAGACGCGGAAAAGAGGTTGGCAGACCTCTCGGACAGTCCTTGGAACCAGTTTGACAAGAATAAGGTAAGCAGACACCTTTTTATAATGTAAAGTCTGTATAATTGGATATTAGCTAAATTTTGGTCTGTTTTTTGGGGTCTGTCAAACTCTCTAAATTGTATTTGAAGAAGTCTCGGGGTTAGAATCCCTTTGAGAAGAAGATAAAGTGTAGGATCCTTAGTGAAACCATGGTATAAAAGTAAAAGCAATTTAATAAAAAGGGAAATGTGTTAAAGAGGCCTTTGTTACAAAAGCTTTGAAATTGACGAATTTCAGGCTGATAAATGACAAAAGTAAAGAAGCAACAATATTTTCAGTGATCACGGTTTAAATTACAGAGAGAAAAAGGGAGTTTTTTGTTTTTTAGTTTGTTTCCAACAGTTGTTTTTGTTTTTTAGAAAGAGATTTTGAGTTTAAACTAGTTTGCTACCTCGATAAAATAGAAGCGTAAGGGAAATTAAACACTAAGAGTGCCTTTTGTTACAAGTGTGGAAATTGGCCATTTCTAGACTTGAATGACAAAAGTATAAACTACAACATCAGTTATATTTGCTTAAAAGTAATCTTGAAAGTTATTCTGATAAGGAATTCTTACTGCTGTATGTCTGTGTGTGTGCGTCTCTCTCTCTCTCATGCTGCGTTGCCAGGGTAACCGCCCCCACCCTCGCGGCTCTGCTTTCTCTCTGCTCTTCTGCTCTGTATTAAAGGAGATACCGTCTTTAGGAGTTTGGCTTTTCATAGTTGTTTTTCCGTTAAAATTGCGAAATTTGCCATTTGAACATTGTGTTATGACACAGTTAAACGTTTTTAAAACACCATTTAGTAAAAATAAGTTTTGAATTAGTATGTTTTTGAAACCCAAAGATTAGTGCTAAAGCTGTGCAATTCTTTTTAGACCTAACATATTTCTAGATTCCATTCTTTTAAATCTGCTGCTTATTTCTTAACTGTTTGTGAGTTGTGTTTGTTTTTATGTTTTTATTTTAGTTACAAAAGCCGTTTTTCAAACATTTAAATTGGAATCTGTGTTAAAAGTTATTATTGATTATAGACTTCGTCTAAAAAGAAAGAGGGAATTAGGATTAGCTGTAAAAGTATTATATTGAGTTAAACTCTACCCAATTCACATTCAAGTGGTGACTTTTGTTTACACAGCAGAGGAGACTGGCTCTGAAATGTGCTCCTAATTCATATTGACTTCATTTGAAAAATGCTGCAATTATTTTAAATTAGTAGAATATATGCTGAGATAAATGTTCAAGTGTAAAAGGGAAAGTCCATAAAGTGAAACCCAAGAACGCATAGATAATTAAAAACACACAGTACAAAAGTACATAATACATATTTTAAAGTTTAAAAAGTTTTTTTTTTAGATTTGAGTCTTGTTTTTTATATTAAGAGTTCCTGGTCTTAAAAATGTTATCAGTAGTAAGATAATAAGTAATCTATATTTACATAGCTTTTGGAAACCCAGAGCGCTCCAAAATGGTTTAGACTTTAGGGAGAAAAACAATCTCATTCGCATACTGATATCTATTGTTTTTTTTTTTAAATTGGCCGTCTCAAGGATTGTTTTTCAGACTCTGCCACACTGTACAGGGTCACTGCTGGAGTGGGCACTGAGGGATCAGAACAGTGGCCCAGAGTAGACTCCATCCAACCAGCCGCAGATCGTAAAGGCGACATAGCTACCTCCGTGTGCCCCTCCCCCACTACAGACCGATGGTCGTAGGTGGCAGTGAGACCGGGGCCACAAAGTGAGGTTTTCTGTAGGCAGTGGTGGGTGAGTTGTTTTGCAATCTGGAAGTGTGTCCAGTTGGTTTACATCACCACAGTGTGACCTTTGAGACCTACAGGTGGTCCGAGGAGTCTGGAGACAAAATTCATACACACATACATCTACACACACACACATTCACATTTACATATAGATACATGAAAAAGCAGAACATGAGAAAAAAGCATTTTTAAAAGTTTACTCCAATGTAAACACATATTTTTAATTGTCTATCACTTGAATCAGTATTTTTTGAGACCAGAAATGTTCATTTGAATTCTATATTGTCATGGACTTAATTGACGTCTGTCCTGACACTTTTGATTTGTTGATTTTGTACTGTGTGAAGTAATTACATTGATTAGGATTAGATCTGATAAAAACACAAATTAGAGAAGTAAACTGAATCATTGCGCTTGCTTTTGTCTGAGGGACAGAAGCAACAGCATGAATAGAAATTGTGTTACAGTAGAATCAAAGTGACTTAACCATAGAGAGTAACTATTGCATAACAAGCTGTGTACAGGAACTGTGACACTGCACCATTGACCTGAAGTGCATCGCAAATGACCTGATGTGCTTCAAGTGAAAAGACTGTATCTGGAGATCCGATGTCCAACTGGAGAGGAAAAACCATGGCTTGGACCCTACTGATGTCCAAGATGACATCTCTCGAAATATGACCTGACCTGATGACGACTGAGACTCACCCTCAGGGGACCCTGAGGACCTGAGGATCTGAGAGAGAAAAACCTGGGGAGTGATGTTTATATTTTTAAAATCATGCCATTGATGAGTGCTAAATGAGAGAGATACTCATGATTCTTTCTTTTGTTTTTGTTTGTCCCTAGCTTCTGGACATCTGATGATCTATTGGACACAGCCATTTGCAGAACAAGAACCAGCCAATGAAAAACGTCTATTGCCGATGCTCTTGCTACAACCAGAACCACAACTGTGACAAATGCAATGAATGTAAAGTATTCAGACATCAGACAGACAAAACTTTGATTTTTTAGTCTGGGAGACTGAGCAACAGTTAAAATGTTTTAAAATGATAAAGTATGATTATTGTAGTGTTTTAATAGTAGTAAAAAAGTAGAATTGTCCTTCCTTTGTTGTTCATAAACACATTTCCACATAAGAGTTAAAATAGTATCATACAATGTTATCTCTGATAGAGCAGCTAAAATATTAGAATCAGAATAATGTTAGAGATATTAAAAGTGACAGAAGTCACAAATTAGGAATATGCCTTTGCTCAAGCTGCAACCGAGCTTTAGAGTCACAATAGAGTAAAAATAGGAATAGATAAATGCATCAACCATAGATGCTTTCAAAAATAGAGATTATTTGTAGCCAGTGTTAATATCAAATGGTAAAGGGACCATTCCACAAACCTTTGCTTCAAAAGTAGATAAAGTTACTTACAGTTTTATGTACAGTTTTATTAGATACTTGCCAAATTCACTTGTGTTCAAACATCTGTGAATGTTGACAATACAAAAAGTCCATATGAGTGTAGTCTAGATTAATGCCTAGATCAATGAGATAGATTAGAACCAACAGAGATTCAAAAGCATTTAAAAGCATTTTGATGCATTTGGGTATAGCACAAAAACAAAAAGTAGACATTTAGATATTGAGAAGTTTCCAGCACAGATTAGAGAATCAAACACCATTGTAGAATAATAACCAACCCCAAACCTGCTAAAATAGATTAGCTCTTGTAAGGATAATAATAAATTGATTAATGATTTACATTCATCCCAAACTGCCTGATAGGAGGAAGTGACAGCACTTCCTGGTTCAACAAATGTATTTGGAAAACTGACTGCCATAATAATGTGCCACTGATAAGGAAAGTAAACCACAGAATAGAGAGATTTGTTGGATTGAAATGTATGTTTGAGAATGTGGCTCAATGGAAGCAAATATGCAAACATATTTGTAGGTGGATTGGAATAGTTTTAAACTATAGTGAATAGTAAAAGTAAAGTACACAGTGTAAGATTGAATAGTGAAAATAATACAGTGAAATAAGTGAAGTGTAAATAATTAGCATTAGAATAAAAGTATAGAGTAAGAAAAGTGAAATTAGCTTCAAATTTGAGACTCAGCTCGTTTTTGTCTGTGTTTTGACTGAATCTGCTGAGTTCTTGTGTGTCCAATAGAGTTTGTTTTTGTTTGTTTTTATTTTTTGATTTGTTTTGATTTGTGATCACATGTGGATGTGATCAAGAGAGGGACTGTGAATATTTAATTATTCTTTGCTTGCTGAAATGTCATGTTAAACAGTTCAATAAGAGTTCACCTGTACTTTGAACTGCTTACAGAAGCATGGAGCAGATAAGGTGTTGATGTACATAACATGAGATAATGCTATCTCATGTACATTGGAGTTTGGTCCGTTACGCAACTTTGAAACCATACGCTTGCTTCTCACATAGTCATGCTTCCCAGAATCTATGCTTACATAATCATTTTAAATGTATATAAGGAGTTAGCCTTTGTCAGTACTTTAGACTTCTGCAGACAAGACTCCTGACGAGAAGCTGCGTTATGCTTGTTCAGACTACGCTCAAACCTTCTGATTAATAAAAACTCTATTTTGTACGCAGTTTTGTCGAAGTCTCTATTTGTCTTACGTCTGGGATTTTTCACAGTTATCACGGACTTTGTCGACTGGTGTGAGCGCAACCACTTGTGCTTGAACACCAGTAAGACCAAGGAGATGGTAATCGACTTCAGGAGAAAACCACTTTCCCACACGCTGCTGAACATACAGGGGGAGGACATTGAGCTGGTGGACAGCTTCAAGTACCTGGGTGTTCACATTAACAATAACTGGACTGGTCCCATACCACCAACGCTCTGCACAAGAAGGGCCAAAGTCGCCTCTTCCTTCTGAGGAGGCTGAGGTCCTTCGGAGTGAGCAGGCCTCTGCTCAGGACTTTTTATGACTCTGTGGTAGCCTGTGCCATATACTACGCTGCCGTGTGCCCAGGGCAGCACAGAGCGGGACATGAGTAAACTCAACAAGCTGGTCAGGAGGGCCAGCTCCACTCTGGGCTGCCCCCTGGACTCTGTGGAGGAGGTGAGGGACAGGAGGGTGCTAGCCAAAGTCACCTCCATCATGGACAACACCTCCCACCCACTGCACAGGACTGTAGAGGAGCTGAGGAGCTCCTTCAGTGGAAGACTGAGACACCCTCACTGCAAGAAGGAGCGCTACCGCAGGGCCTTTATCCCCATCGCTGTCAGACTGTACAATAAGTCACTTGCATTAGGACTGAAAAACCTGCACTACTATTGACACCGTTTCTTGATTGCCACTTTTTATTGTACATAATATATCCTGCATTTAACATGTTTGTACTTTTCTATCTTTTGCACAATATTGAGTGATTCTATCCATGCCAGATGTGACATGTAAATTTCTCCTGTGTGAGATCAATAAAGTCTATCTTATCTTATCTTATTTGGTGCAACGCATCATGGGAGCTCGTCCACTGTGCATTACCGGGAGGACCAGACGATGACCAAATATAGGCGAGTTCAGCTAATCTCTCGGCCCCCATGTATGTCCCATGCGCTACAAGCCATTCATTTGAATAGGGCGCCATGTTGGATCACCAGGGCTCTATCCATGCTAAAGGCCAGAGAGACCGAGGCTGAAGTGTGGATTTACAATTTTCTTTTTTAGTTGTTCATTCATCATGGTTCTGAAGCCCCAGCTCTGTCTGTGAAGTCAGTGTAACAAGTTTGAAACCCAAGTGTTTTGGCAGAAGTGGCTGGGTTTGTAATGCTCCTGTGTTTCTTGCAGACGCCAGAAGAAGGTGCTGTCTCCACGCTGTACTGCGCCTTTTCCGAGGAAATGGATGGAGTCAGTGGGAAGTACATCAACAGTGACTGCAACCTGGTTCTGCCTTCAGCCACGGCTCGGGACGCTCAGACTGGAAAGGAGGGCTATGAGGTCTGCCTCAGGCTGACCTCTAATCTGTGAAGCACCAGGGAGACCAGAGGGACCAGAGAGACCAGAAAGAATCCAGAGAGGGACCAGAGACCAGAGAAAGAGACGAGGTTCAGACCTTTATTCAGTCCTGGTTTAGTTCTTGGTGTTGTTCTCCCTCTGGTGAGTGAAAGAACTGCGTTTTAAACGCTCTTTAATCTAATTTGTGTTTTGTTTTTATATACATGGTTTTTATTTTGAACCAATAAAATGTGTCATGTGTTTGATTCAAAGGTTTAAGACGAAAACAAACAATTTATTGACAATTAAAAGGATTATTAAAACATTCTGTAATCCCAGTTACCCTGTAATCTCAGTTTGTGTCTGTGTTTGCATGTTCTCCCTGTGTCTGTTTTATAGAGACTTAAAACACCTTTTTATATTGAATACATTTTTATTAAATAAATAAAGCAAGTTGTTGTTATTTGGCTGGAAACACAAATAAAGATGGCATCATCATATTTGAATAATAATAACATGTATTAATAATAATAATAATTCTTTCAGTACAAACCTGTTATTGTTTATGAACAAACTCTTCTAAAACTGGAACCGAGTGATCGAGCTGCAGCGGAGCCACACGCACCACAATCTGCACCTCCTCCTGAGAAAGACACTGAGTGAGAGGAGCATCCTGCTGTGGACCCAGGAAATCGAACACTGTGTGAGGGGGGGTGCGATATAGAACCACATGTGCCCACTGTCACTTTACTTTTTCACTTTGTCCCATACCCTCATGCTTCTAATATGTACAGATAGATATACATGCATACTACATATTCTGGAATATGCAGTATTTATACTAGCCTCTTTATTTTAAATTTGCTTCTTTAACATGCTAAAGTCAGATTTTATGCTTGCAAATCTATTGTGCTAAAGTTTGACATTTTAGACTTGCTTCTTTATTATGCTAAAGTTAGAGATTTTATTTTGTTTTAGTATAGAGTTATGGTTCACTTATCTTGTGCTGTGTACTCCCCATTCCTACTGTTCTGTAACTGGCTTGTATTGCCACTGACATTTTCCCACTGTGGGACGAAGAAAGAATATCTCAATCCTGCTATGTGAGGGGGAGTATCCTGCTGTGGGGGTGCTTTTGTAACCCCCTATGCCTGTGGTTGAACTCACCGCTGCTTCGGGCTCTGGAGGCTGCAGACTCACATCCTGGAACTGCTCATCTTCAGAACGTGGTTCCATGTCCTTCTTCCCCTCTCGCTCCTGAAAAGGGTGAAATTGAGGCTCATGCCATTCACAGGTGTGAGGGGAAACTACACCCCCCAGTGAGGAGCGACCAGGAGAAAACAGAGCTTTACCTTCATGAGCATCATCTCTTTGGGGCTGAAGAACGTGATGTGTCCTTCAGAAGAATCAACGAGCAGAAACATGAGGAGCGAACACATCAGGGCTCTGAGGACCATCATGTCTGTAAGAGAAGATTATAGTCATATATAAATATTTGCAAGATCAGACATTGTACGCAGGCCACAGTTGTAATAGCAGTAGTGTAGTAGTGGTAGTAGCAGTAGCAGCAGAAGTTGTAGTGATAATTACATAATAATGCATGAGTTTTATACAACTCTTTTCTGGACGCTCTTCACAGCATTATTCCATCACTCTAAACTACTACTGTAGCCACAGCTGCCCTGGGGCTCTCTGACAGAAGAGAGGTAACACACACACACACCAGACTCATTCTAATGTGGCTGCAGTATCTAGCCTGTCGGCTGTAAAGTGCCAGTCCCTTTAGTACCAGTCGTAGTAGCAGCATTAGTAGTAGTAGTGGTTGCAGCAGAGGCAGTAGTAGTAGTAGTAGTAGTAGTAGTAGTAGTAGTAGTAGTAGTAGTAGTAGTAGTAGTAGTGGTAGTGGTGGTGGTGGTGGTGGTGGTGGTGGTGGTAGTAGTAGTAGTAATAGCAGATGTAGTAGTAGTACTAGCAGCAGCAGTATAGTAATAGCAGATGTAGTAGCAGTAGTAGTAGTGGTAGCAGATACTCACTTTGAATCAGTTGCTGGGGAAGTGTTTTGGATGAGACTGAAGCGTGAATTATATACATGAACACCCCCCCCCCACACACACACACCTTCTGCCACTTCCTCAAAGACTTGTCTCTGGATTCTTTTTGCTCCTGGAAACACAACATTGCAGAGTCCAGAGTCTATGGTCTGAGCGGTGACTGCAGGGTCTCTGTGGTCTGAGCGGAGACTGTAGGGCCTCTGTGGTCTGAGCGGAGACTGCAGGGCCTCTATGGTCTGAGCAGAGCCTCCAGGGACTTAGGGAGCGAGTCCCACAGTTGACCTGATGACATCATACAGAGAAGACAGAACTTCTGTGGAAGCACAAGAACCTACCCTAGAGCCTTACATAACCCTAGAGCGCCTCCTGATGGGCGACCTGGCTCCCATCGCTGGGTGGAGAGCCCTCCAAAACCATAGAGCCCCACATAACCCTTGAGCCCTACATGACCCAAGAGCTCGGCATAACTATAACCCTAGAGCCCTACATAACCCTAAAGCCCCACAAAACCCTATGTCAATGTCAACTTTATTTGTATTTCCAACAACACCTGCCCAAAGTGCGTCACAGGCACGAAAGATAAAAATAAAAGAAAACAGCAAAAATAAGAGACTGGGGCACGTTTCTGACCTCACTGATCTGACAGGATCATACGGAGATAACAGCTCCGACAGATATACAGGGGCCAAACCGTCTAAACATTTAAAAACAAGCATCAGAATCTTAAAATCAACCCTGAAAGTAACAGGGAGCCAGTGAAGTGAGGCCAGCACGGGGGTGATGTGCTCTCTCTTACGTGTACCGTGAGCAAGCGAGCAGCAGCATTCTGCACCTGCTGAAGGCGCTTTAATGAGCCGAGGTCCAGACCACAGTACAACCAGTTGCAATAATCTAACCTAGATGAAATAAAAAGGTGGATAACTCGCTCAAAGTCAGTGGGCGGGATGTAAGCCTTCAATTTGCTCAAGACCCGGAGCTGATAGAAGCTGGCTTTGATTACTGAATTAATTTTCTTGTCCCTCCTGAAGGTGCTTTCAAAAATAACTCCTAAGTTTCTAACAGAGGAATGGAGAGCAGAGAGCGCACCAAGTGCATGAGTGAAGTCCACAGGGAGGCTGGAGCTAAAAACAACTATTTCAGTCTGAAATTCTCTGTAGATCCGGCAAATTTTACTATAAATTGTAAAAAGCACATTTTAGAGAGTCAATAGTGTCAACATCAATGAACATTAATAGCATTATAAATTGCATTTCTATATATTAGCCTGTGCAATTTTAGGAAAACATTGAATGTATATATGATTGTATTTTGCTTTTATATTTGTGATTTGTGTGTATCTATCTGTGTTCACCTGTCACATCTTCTTCAGTAGCTGCAGCTGAATCTGGTGCAAACCATTTCTTCTTTTGTAAAGACTAATGATTTTTGTACATTGTCCCCGTTTTATAAACAATAAACTAAACTAAACTACATAACCCTAGAGCCCTGTATAACCCTAGAGCCCTACATAATTCAAGAGCCCTACATGACCCTAGAGCCCTACCTAAGCTAATGCCGTTTTTCCATAGTCACTGTACGGCGCGGCATGGCCGTGTGCGGGTGCTTTTCCATTAAAAATAGTACTTCTTCAGCATGGGAGGGATTGTCAGACCCAACATTTACTTGCGACGTGTAACCAGTAACATTGGTGCGGTGCATGTATCTATTATAAAATCGGTGATAGCTGGTTATTACCTCCTCTGCTTACCCCCTACAGAACTGGCCCCTAAAACCTTTTCAGGACACCGGGCAAGTGACAGACGAACAGCAAGTATTTAATAGAATATTCAGCACAGTGCGAGTGGTTGTTGAAAATGCTTTCGGCAGTATAAAAGAATGACTCGGACACTGAACATGTGAAGTCAATGGGGCTGACCTGCAGTGCTCTGCCCAATCTGTGTGAAAACCATGGAGAGACCTGTGGCAGAATGGGACACACATGTAGAAACAGCAGCCTGTGTAGCAGTGGTGCAGAGGAGGGTCTGATGCATAACTTTGTCATATGCCTAAACATTTATTTTGCCCTAGTTTTGACCAAAAATAAAACCTTTTTGAATTTAGCAAATGTCTCCATCTTTGTTCATAAATTTACCAAGATTATACGGATTTACTGACAATTATAATGTATGAAATGTAAGTGGTATATGGTAGGAAATTGTAACTTTTGCAGTTGAACCCCTTTTCTGCACGTGCACAGACAAATGAATGAAACAAAATACAAGATACAATCATAGATTTATTAAAAACAAAAGTAAAGTGCAAAACCAACAATTTACAAAGTCACTTGAAACCAGGCGAGGGGACGAGTGCTCATTCATTGCTTGTTTATAATCTCATCACTTGTGGGAAGGGATTCTCAAACAAATAAATATACACACAACAACTTAAGTACAAGCACAAAACAGAATGGCAACACGTGAAAAAGCAAAATACAGCACAGTAGAACAGGAAGGACGTTTTAGCTTAGCTTGCTATCGATAGCTACATGTAGCTAACCCACTGTGTACAACAGACAATCAAACTTTTACACGAGTAAATACACTTCAGTGAGAGCTTTGGGGCAACGGGATACGTAGCTAACCAGTTATTTCCTGGATTACCACAGACTAGTCACAAATCAAGAGCGATCTCCCTGTAACCCTTCTTGTTCTGTGTGCCGTGTTCCGTCAAGCTACCTTTGAATTCTTTCTTCGGCCTGAAGAGAGTAACGTGTGGAACTCGTCCACCGACCAGGGCCTTTTGGGGCTTTCTGTGCGATTCCATTTCTCTGGAGTGAGGACGATGTTATTATAATAGATCCAAGGGAGGACATATTATAGCAGAGCAGCCGGTTTTAAAGATGGCGGGTTGAGTTGTTTTTACCAAAGGGTCGGACGTCGCCTCCACTGATGACACTCGTTGACCAATCAGTGTAAGGCAGTCGGCTGACGTCATGTTATGGTGTAGCTTCAGCCCGGATAGAGCCACTGTCGAGGTGGTAGAAAAAAAGTACCCTTATCCCAAGCCCAACCCTAGTGGAAATGCAAAATAACCGCGCCGTACTGTACCGTATCTTTACTGTGGAAAAGCGGAAACACTGTAGATACCTACATAACCCTAGAGCCCTACATAACCCTAAACCCTCTGGCCTTGAGTAACAGCCTGGGTGTGGCCTGTGTGAGGCTAGAGGTCAGCTCTGCATTAATGCATTTCCATCTCATGTGTTTGCACATTCTTATGCTGCTCGGACACACTGTCACTTGGCGATAAAGTACTTGAGTACTGAGTACACAGAGTACTCATAGTACTCCAGAGGAGAGCGCTGCAAACACCGCTCTGACGTCTCACTTGTTCCTTTTCCATCTATTTGTGTCACTGTGGAGACCACTGCAACAACAGATCTGTGTCACCATGGAAAGCACCACAACAACACATCCTGATAATAATGCATTATTTATATATTTATATATATATATATATATATATATATATATATATATATATATATATATATATATATATATATATATATATATATATATATATATATATATATATATATATTATATATATATATATATATATATATATATATATATATATATTACTAACGTATAATACATATAATAATAATACATATTAATAATAACAATAACACTACAGTGACATTAGCTTGAGCTGTCGTGAGGAGTTTTCTGAAGGCGTTGAGTGAGTCCGAGCCCTCTCTGAGGGAGAGAGCAGGTGATTCTGTCTGAGAGTGAGGAGGTGATTCTATCTGAGAGTGAGGAGGTGATTCTATCTGAGAGTGAGGAGGTGATTCTGTCTGAGAGTGAGGAGGTGATTCTATCTGAGAGTGAGGAGGTGATTCTATCTGAGAGTGAGGAGGTGATTCTGTCTGAGAGTGAGGAGGTGATTCTATCTGAGAGTGAGGAGGTGATTCTATCTGAGAGTGAGGAGGTGATTCTATCTGAGAGTGAGGAGGTGATTCTGTCTGAGAGTGAGGAGGTGATTCTATCTGAGAGTGAGGAGGTGATTCTGTCTGAGAGTGAGGAGGTGATTCTATCTGAGAGTGAGGAGGTGATTCTGTCTGGGAGTGAGCAGGTGATTCTGTCTGAGAGTGAGGAGGTGATTCTATCTGAGAGTGAGGAGGTGATTCTATCTGAGAGTGAGGAGGTGATTCTGTCTGAGAGTGAGGAGGTGATTCTGTCTGAGAGTGAGGAGGTGATTCTGTCTGTGAGTGTGAGGAGGTGATTCTGTCTGAGAGTGAGGAGGTGATTCTGTCTGAGAGTGAGGAGGTGATTCTGTCTGAGAGTGAGGAGGTGATTCTGTCTGAGAGTGAGGAGGTGATTCTGTCTGGAGTGAGCAGGTGATTCTGTCTGAGAGTGAGGAGGTGATTCTGTCTGAGAGTGAGGAGGTGATTCTGTCTGGAGTGAGGAGGTTATTCTGTCTGGAGTGAGGAGGTTATTCTGTCTGAGAGTGAGGAGGTGATTCTGTCTGAGAGTGAGGAGGTGATTCTGTCTGAGAGTGAGGAGGTGATTCTGTCTGAGAGTGAGGAGGTGATTCTGTCTGAGAGTGAGGAGGTGATTCTGTCTGAGAGTGAGGAGGTGATTCTATCTGAGAGTGAGGAGGTGATTCTGTCTGTGAGTGAGGAGGTATTCTGTCTGTGAGTGAGGAGGTGATTCTATCTGAGAGTGAGGAGGTGATTCTGTCTGAGAGTGAGGAGGTGATTCTGTCTGAGAGTGAGGAGGTGATTCTGTCTGTGAGTGAGGAGGTGATTCTGTCTGAGAGTGAGGAGGTGATTCTGTCTGAGAGTGAGGAGGTGATTCTGTCTGTGAGTGAGGAGGTATTCTGTCTGTGAGTGAGGAGGTTATTCTGTCTGTGAGTGAGGAGGTGATTCTGTCTGAGAGTGAGGAGGTGATTCTGTCTGAGAGTGAGGAGGTGATTCTGTCTGAGAGTGAGGAGGTGATTCTGTCTGAGAGTGAGGAGGTGATTCTGTCTGTGAGTGAGGAGGTTATTCTGTCTGTGAGTGAGGAGGTGATTCTGTCTGAGAGTGAGGAGGTGATTCTGTCTGAGAGTGAGGAGGTGATTCTGTCTGTGAGTGAGGAGGTTATTCTGTCTGAGAGTGAGGAGGTGATTCTGTCTGAGAGTGAGGAGGTGATTCTGTCTGAGAGTGAGGAGGTGATTCTATCTGAGAGTGAGGAGGTTATTCTGTCTGAGAGTGAGGAGGTGATTCTGTCTGAGAGTGAGGAGGTGATTCTGTCTGTGAGTGAGGAGGTTATTCTGTCTGTGAGTGAGGAGGTGATTCTATCTGAGAGTGAGGAGGTGATTCTGTCTGAGAGTGAGGAGGTTATTCTGTCTGTGAGTGAGGAGGTTATTCTGTCTGTGAGTGAGGAGGTGATTCTGTCTGAGAGTGAGGAGGTGATTCTGTCTGAGAGTGAGGAGGTGATTCTGTCTGAGAGTGAGGAGGTGATTCTGTCTGAGAGTGAGGAGGTGATTCTGTCTGTGAGTGAGGAGGTTATTCTGTCTGAGAGTGAGGAGGTGATTCTGTCTGTGAGTGAGGAGGTTATTCTGTCTGTGAGTGAGGAGGTTATTCTGTCTGTGAGTGAGGAGGTGATTCTGTCTGAGAGTGAGGAGGTGATTCTGTCTGAGAGTGAGGAGGTGATTCTGTCTGAGAGTGAGGAGGTGATTCTGTCTGAGAGTGAGGAGGTTATTCTGTCTGTGAGTGAGGAGGTTATTCTGTCTGAGAGTGAGGAGGTGATTCTGTCTGGGAGTGAGCAGGTAATTCTGTCTGAGAGTGAGGAGGTGCTGGGAGTGAGGAGGTGCTGGGGTCTGGGAGTGAGGAAGTGCCTTGGATATAATCCTAACCCATAGAAACCAGATACTCCGATTGTCTGTGAACCACTGAGCTCTAACTGTGTATAAAGCGCTTTGTGACACTGTCTGTGAAAGGCGCTATATACATAAAAATGACTTACTGTGTGTTAAGGTTAGGTTTGTTATTGTTTGATGAACATTAAAATACAAACGTATCAAAAAAATATGTCCATCCTTTATTACAATATTTTACCTTTACAAAAGTGGACTTACAAGTATTGTATCGTTATAACTTACTTATGTCCGTAAGACTAGTTGAGGACCAACTTCACCCGACAAATAGTGACTCACAGGGATCTTTCTGACACAAAATGTAAAGTGTTTTCTTATGAGATGTAGACAGCATGTTGTGTCTCATTTGTTTACATAATTCTACTTTAAAACACTTTCTGTTCAAATTACATGTGTTATTCATGAGACCAAAGTTACGGACCGCAGCTTTAAATAAACAAAAAGCGTGGAACTCACCGTCAACAGATGTGTCCCGTGGTTGTGCTCTCGCGAGAGATGACAGCTCCTCGCGGGGTTTCCTCTGCTCAAACACGTGTCTCTCTTTTCCTTTCCGCATTTCAGCAGCAGACACCAGGGAGCACAGAGCTCTGCAACCAGCCTACAACATGGTGAGAAAACCCGGGTTTTACGGGCAATACCTGTGCCTTAGAAGTGTTAGCATGGGTTGGAGGGCAGAGGAACAGCACACAACATTCGAGCGGTTCGCTCGGGGCAGAGGGACTGGAGTTGGGCCCTTCAGGGTTTGTTAGCACGGGGTCCTGAGCAGAGGGACGGGACACTGGTCTGAACATCCTCCTTTATCTGCAGAACACGTTAGGGAACGCAGACTGACTTTAGGCAAATGAGTTATATAATCTCCTGTTTATCTGGAGCTTTCGCAGGGGGCCAAATGCCAAGAATTTGGACACTTGTTCTGGGCTTAGATTGAAGCTCCTTCTACACGCGGTTGATGCTAATGTTCCTAACGCGGCTTTAAATCACCCTTACAATTCTTACACCTACAAATAGAGCATTTTCCCAAAACACAAGTTTTTCTCTTATTACTGGAAAAAGTGTCTGGCCTGTAGCTAGGTTAAATTGTGTTTTCGTAGTTTACTTTGAAGAAACTACGACTAATCACGTTATTCGCTAATCCTACATCAGTACACCAAGGGAATAAGCACTCAATGTAGAACACATGGTCCACCCATGATCAGTATGAGCGTATTATGAACTTATTTTGGACTCTCTTTGTTGTTCGTTAGCTTCATGCTAACATGGGCCCGTGAGACACGTGGGTGTCCTGCAGCGGGTTCAGTGGACAAATATTACTGATCCAGAGCGAGAAGGCGGTGTTTACCGTCAATTTACATTTTAACTACGAATGCTTTAAGGTTGTGGTACCGATATTTCATGTCAAACTTGGTGTAAAGTTTTAAATTTAGCAAAGGGCTTTCATTTATGTTCAGGTATTTAAGATTGCCTGGTTGGTTTGGTTAATTGCAAACATTAGGCCCTTTGTGTAAGGGTTAGCTCAAAATTGCCGCAATTCAAAATTGTGACACTCCTAGGGAATGTTTTGTGCAAAAAGTACAAATGGTGATCTTCCAGCATATAACTTGGATTAAGAGTAAGAAAAACATAAGCCTCAGATCTAATTTACCCAAGTAAATTCTGAGAATCTCAACACCATTTTATTACATTTAACCTTTTTGTCTCAGGTGCTGCTGCATGTGCTATTCGAACATGCCTCTGGATATGCTCTATTCGCAGTCAAAGAAGTGGAGGAGATTGGGATGTTGCTGCCACAGGTGAGTGTAGCAGTTGTCTCTAAGAGCGTAGCTGTAATGATGTACATATAATCTGTCAATCCACTGAGATGAGTGAAGACACCCTTATGTTCTGAACAGTGCTCAGCATACAGTCCTCTGGTGGTCGAAGTGGGAACAGGACAAGTGTTCATGTTTCCCTGGTTATTCACAAGACTCTTTAATACAGTTTGCTGCATGTCAACTATATTTCTCTCCCCAGGTGGAAGAGTGTGTCCTCAGTCTCTCAAAGTTTAACTCAATGGTGAGTTTGGCCGCATTCTTCCCCTTCAAGTCTGCACAGGGAGCTCTGGAGAACATGAACGCAATCTCTGAAGGTAACTCTCCCCATAGGATTTAAAGGTGGTGCCTCATGACACCCTGAACCGCTGTGAGCTGACCAGTAGGGGGCGCAGTTGTAATGATGTGTATATAATCTGTCAATCCACTGAGACGAGTGAAGACTCACTTATGTTCTGAACAGCTGCCTGCCCCAGAGTACAACTGAGAACAACTTCTGTGAGACACCTGAACAGGCATTAAACTAGACCTTAGCTTTAAACCCCTTGTTGACATACAATGAAGCTTTGACTCCAACTGTTCTAAACTATTGCAGGGTTGGTTCACGCAGACCTGAAGCTCTTCCTCGACACAAACGTCCCTCGCCCTGGGAAAAAAAAGCCGGTTGTGGGTGTATCTGATGCAAAGATTGGCGCAGCCTTACAGGAAGAGTTCGGCATGTCCATCCAGACCGGAGGAGTGGTGGTGGAGATACTGAGGGGTGAGCTGAGACCAGGACTGGGACCCTCTCACTTTTGTTGTCAAGGGCTGGGTGATGTGTTTGGAACTTGTGCTGATGAAAAGCTTTTTCCTGAATCTGCTGATGGTTCATACTGAAAACCTGAACAGCTCCACTCACATGTGACTAAACCAGGGGTGTCCAACCGTTTTAGTTCCAACCTGAGCAGGAGTAACACTAGACTCCACCCAGTTCCCCAGATGAGTCCTGTTTTTAACCTGAGGAAATGGGTGGAGCCTGCTGTGCTGCTCAGGTTGGAACTAGAACCTGCAGCCGCATGGCCCTTTGAGGACGGCTGAATATCCCTACTATAGACTGCATTCAATGCTATCCCATATTCAATAATTTCCCTGTGCTAAAATGATTTCACTTCTCCTCTTCAGGTATCCGGCTGCACTTTCATGCTCTGGTCAAAGGCCTCACCGCGGTTGCTGCGTCCAAGGCTCAGCTCGGACTGGGACACAGTTACTCTAGAGCTAAAGTAAAGTTCAATGTAAATAGAGCAGACAACATGATCATCCAGTCCATCGCTCTCCTGGACCAACTTGATAAGGACATCAACACCTTCAGTATGAGAGTTCGGTGAGTCAAGTGCCAGAGATTGGGTCGACTTTAGTGAACAGTCTCCTGCCCCTTTCTTGCCCACCCTGGACTGCAGTGTCCTGGGTGCTTAACACAGGGGGGCATATTAATTCTCTCATAAACCTGAGATGAGGCTCTCACTCCTCACCGCGGAGCCTGTCGGGAGGAACAGTTCAGAAGATGCGTTCATGTGTTCATGCCTGACTGAGTCTCTCCTAGACATGTTAGTTTCTAAGCTTGGCCCTTGTTTTATTTTCCAGAGAATGGTACGGCTACCACTTCCCAGAGCTGGTAAAGATTGTAGCTGATAACTCTACATACTGCCGTCTGGCACAGCTCATTGGGAACCGGAAGGAGCTGAGTGAGGAGAGTCTCCCGTCTCTAGAGGAGGTGGTGATGGACGGCGCTAAAGCACAGGCCATCCTGGATGCGTCACGCCAGTCTATGGGTTAGTGGGTTATTTCACCTGCTTTAATACACTGCCTAGAAGCCTTAAAACACAAATGCTCTCCTTCAAAGCACCAATTGCAGTGCTCAATCTCCTTGTCCAATGATGTCTGCAATGTTAGATCCAGGCCAAGACCCTTATTTTGAACTGAACAAATTGTCTATCTCTCGAACTGTGGCATTAACACGTCTCATCACCAGAATGATTGACATTAGGGGGACCGATGGTCTTGATAAGGGGTGTCATACTCATGTTGGTCTGGGGGCCAAATACCACCTAATTAGATCTCAACTGGACCGGACCAGAAAATTTGTACTTTTTTGGGGCATTTTGTGACAAAGTCCAACTTTTTGTGCAGAAATTTTAAACTGCATTTAAAACACAATTACTCGCTCAGTTTTAACTGTAAATCTCAGGCAAACTTAAATGTAACATCGAGTTTTTCATAGTGCATATGTATTTACAATATTGCAATATGGTATTTCACTATTTATATTCATATTTGTTTGTTAGAAAGTTCTCTGTAATGAGCCATAAAACAAAGCTAGGTAGATGGGAAAAAAGCATTTAAACACAGCTCATGTTAAAGCTGCATTACCCCACTGTATTTTTGTATTACAAATATTCAATCCATATCCATGCAGTGCATTGGGATATACGTTCTTTTGAAGAAAAAGTAGCGCACATTTGTGCTGTCGTGTCATTTTATTTTCAATCAAGTTTTTGTGCAAAAAGGAAGAGAATTTGTTTCGGGGCCAGATTGTGACCAATCACAGCGGACCACTGGCCCCCAATTTCTTGAAGCTACATGTCTCTCGTTAGCACCAGCAACTGAGGTAAACAAGCGGCGGAGGGTAACCTGAAACTTCCTGTGTCTTTGTTACCTGTTACTGCACAGCGAAATGGCAATCCAAGAGTGATTCCTCCACGCATCCCGGTTCTATCATTCTATGGTCACACCATCCACGTTCAAATGTGCGATCCTATTGTGAGACGTGAGTTCTGCATACAATTGGTACAAGAGAACAGGTTGGGGGGGGTATGTGGGGGCGATGGCTTCGTGAGTGCGGGGAGGGGGAGAAGGAGCGAGGCCAGCGCTAACATTCAAAAATGTCATGAGCTTTAACAATCTTTAGTGTGGTAAGGAAACATCAAACTGACAATTGAGATTAACTTCCATAACTTGATCCATTCTTAACGACTGCAGCACCATGTCTGTTTAAATATAGTGAAATATTCAAAAATCACTTTAATTTGCGGCTCTCAGCCTTTACCAGGCTGAGAGCACAGGACCAGTCCAACGCAGCAGCACCAATGCTAAAATCTCCTGTGATTCAGTTTCAGTAATGCAACATAATGTCGGTAACTGCGTGTTTCTCTACAATCTGCAAATGTTTTTTGTAAAAAAAAAAATTGCCGATGGTAGTTAACAAGGCAAACATTGACCAAAACAGACTTTCAGGCGATGCATCGGTGCAGCCAATCTAGATGACCCTCCCATCTCCCACCAAAATAAAACCCCTGGTTTTATTTTTTTATTTGGACTGCAGTGTCCTGGGTCTCTTGCCCCTTTCTTGCCCATCCTGGACTGCAGTGTCCTGGATGCTTAACACAGGGGGGCACATTTATTCTCTCATAAACCTGAGGTGAGGGTCTCCCTCCTCACCGCGGAGCCTGTCGGGAGAAACAAACCAATTGAATCACAAGTAGTGTTTTTAAAGGAACCCCTAATCTTGTTCAGGCGTGCGGTGTATTTAATTGAATCTCTTTCAGGCATGGACATCTCTCCCATCGACCTCATCAACATCGAGCGCTTTTCCAGCCGTGTGGTTTCTCTAGCAGCCTACAGACTGGAGCTGCAAGAGTATCTTCGCTCAAAGATGGGACAAGTCGCCCCCAACCTGGCAGCCCTTATTGGAGAAGTGGTGAGATGGGGCTGGGGTGGTGTGTTTCGGTCAAAATTAAAACTAGTTTTAAACGTGGGGCCGATGATGTTGAACCAAATCTGTCAATCCCCTGAATTAGGTGTTGAGACTCTCGGTTCTGATGGTCCCACTCACTCCTGTGCTCTGATCCTGAATACTTACTGAGGTGCTACTACGGTGACTGTAGTTAGCACTCTTGCGTCTCCGCAAGATGGCCCTGCTTCAATTCCAAACAGGCCCTTTCAGAAGTTGCGCCTCCTCCCTTTGACTTGGATTTCCTCAGTTTCTAGGATCTTCCTTCTGTATTTATTCCTTATGTTGGGACTAGTCTCTGATCTCCTGGTCCATCTCAGGCAATGTCCACACGTAGCGGGATATTTTTTAAACTGAATATTTTCCCCCCTCTGTTTATCAAGTAATTTGTATCCACATTACTGTTTTTGAAGAAACTCATCTAAAACACCTAACTGTACAGCTGCGTTTTCAATCACATTCATAACATTCCAAACATGTGCATCCTCTGACATCCTGTCCTGCGTTGGGGGGGGAAACACAGAAGTGGGTGGAGCTTTGATGCTAATGCCGGCGTTCCGGTACTTCTGTAGTGGTGTTTTAAAGTCATAGTTGAAACTCAGGCTGAAGACGTATATTCACAAGCACTGTCCCCATCCTCAGCCATGATCTAATCCTGGTTTAGCTCCTGTTTTGGTTGTTTTCAAGAGAGTCCCTTGACTACTTTGCTGCTCTCGTATGTGGAGCGAGGATGTTAATCTCCTGCTTTCGCTGCTGAACCCACTGCTGCTGCATGATCCGGTGAACCAGTTCATGGCTGTAAGAGCCATGCTTCCTTTGTTTTGGTGGCATATTGTGATGGGCGAAAAGGCAAAACACCAGAGTCAAGAGTTATCAAAAATCTTCACTTTGCCCGGAGATTTTTTTATATTTATGATGTTGCCATGTGGATGATGGATGCAAAGAAAAATTTGATTAAGCATATACCCGGCTCCGTGTGGAAAGTGCCTCAGTCGCTCTTCTGTACTAAGCTAGTGCTTGTGTTTCCCAGGTTGGTGCTAGACTAATATCTCATGCTGGGAGCCTCACAAATCTTGCCAAATACCCCGCATCCACTGTGCAGATCCTCGGCGCGGAGAAGGCCCTGTTCAGGTACGAGGGATGTGGCTGCTGTGATGGCAGGGGGCGGGGCTTATGGCGTGGGACAGCAGGGGCGTGGCCTGGCAGTCCCTGTGTCAGTGCCCCGTAGTCTGAGCAGCCACTGGGTGTAACACGGGGAGAAAGTGTAAGTAACTAAAGGAATCTAGGACTACCAGGTGGTGGTCACTAACTTACCATCCCAGGAGTTGTAAAATTTGAAGTATTTAGGTTACCAAATCCTAAAATCTTGACAAATCCAGATTAGACTAGTCAGCACTGTGTTAAAGGATCGCTATAGATCATCTAACCTGCTTCACTCCACAGAGCCTTGAAGACCAGAGGAAACACACCCAAATATGGTCTGATCTTCCACTCAACCTTCATTGGTCGAGCTGCTGCCAAAAACAAAGGTCGAATCTCCCGTTACCTGGCCAACAAATGCACCATCGCTTCGCGGATAGACTGCTTCTCTGGTAAAAAAAGATAATATTGGGAGTTTGTTATTGCCAGTTTCAGAAACCTGCAGTGTGAGACATCATTCACACGATGGCAGTGTTCCTCTGCAGTGATGTTTTAATTTTTCGTCAACAGATTCCAGCTCTTGGGCTGATGTTGAAAAGTTTATTCTGAGCAGAGTGTGAAACCAAAAAACTGTGGGAAGACTGCTGTCAGCACAGAGGGTGGGGGAGGACCAGGGTCTAAGGACCTGTGTAGGTTGTAGTGTTCATGTATGTCTCCTCGCTGCAGAACTTCCCACCTCAGTCTTTGGGGATAAGCTGAGGGAGCAGGTGGAGGAGAGACTGTCGTTCTATGAGACCGGAGACCTTCCACGGAAGAACGTGGACGTGATGAAGGAGGCGGTGGTGGAGGTGAGTTTTCATGATGTGTAAGGGCACACTCCCATTGAACTGAAGTCGCAAGGTTCATGTGACTAAAGGAATTTCCCTCCACTGTCCTGGTGAGAACTCTTCAGACCTAAGTTGGAAATGAGTTTAAGTTGAGACTTCATCAGGACAGACGAGGAACACAATGTATAAAGTTTGTAAAATAAATGCGTGTGGATGATGAGCTCTTTTCTCCTGACTTTCTGTGGAGGTGAAATCTGATTTAATGAGCCTGACTACGATGATGAATAGACCACTGCTGAAGCTAATGCTGCTGAGGCTAATGCTAACCAAACCTTATGTCTCCTCCTGCAGGCTGGAGAGGTGACTGCAGAACTCAAACGAAAACTGGACAAAAAGGAAAAGAAACGACTGAAGAAAGAAAAGAAACTTCAGGAAGTAGAGAATGGGACCAATGGAGATGCAGAGGTGAGGAGCATCCTACTGCTTATTGCACGGTTTTACAAAAGGGATGGCATCTTCATGGTCAGTCTCTGTATAACACGTGCCAAAGAAACAGATCCCGAACCATTGTCTGGTCTCCTCTGTGGACCACGACACTGAAGAGGGTCTGACAAACTGCAGCCTTTTAACTGGACACAACTGTGGCTGAAGTGCTGAACTGTGATTTGAAGGAAAGTTGCTTTAACATACCAATTTGTGTTCCAGCATGAAGACGGAGATGCAACGCCAGTGGTGAAGAAGAAAAAGAAACGAGAGTCTGAGGGCCCCACAGACGAGGCTCTCGAGGAAAGCGCCGAAACATCAGGCAAAAAGAAGAGAAAACGAAAGTCTGAGCCACAAGAGACTGCCCCAGCAGAGGCCACTGAAGAGACTGCAACTCCCAAAAAGAAAAAACGGGCAAGCGAAGAGGCCCCTGAGGGTCCTGTGGAGGAGGCTGCAGTGTCTGACAAGAAGAAGAAAAAGAGAAAGGAGGCAGAGTAGACTGTTAAGGCTTTTCATTTAAACTTTGTACATACGTTTTTTAGTTAAACTGCAGAATAAACCTGTGCCTTTATGAATGTGTTGAAGCGACTTCTGTTTAAACTGTAAATATGAAATTAAAATGCTCAACTCATCTTTTTGGATCAGTTCTAAAAGTTGTGTTTAAATAAGGTTTAGGTAATTAAACTTTCTTGCCAAAAAATGTACAGTACAATTTGCATACACTATCTTTTAATTTCTAGTATATAGTTTAGCCCTGGTTCAACATAATTTTGACCCAAGGGTACAACAAGCGTTAAACATGTTCCACAGGACCAGAGTGAGAATACTTCTGAAATGGCAGAGGCAAACTTCTTGAGCCCGAGACTTAGGATGGGTTTATTAGTTCTATTGTGGTCAGCGTTGCATTCCCCAACTTTACTTTGCAGCTCGGTGAGAAACTACACTATAAAATAAACTGAATAAAAAATGTTTTCAAATCCAGATGTAATGGTTTCAATCTGTGATCAAAGTGACATCTGTTTGTGAACGACCCCAAAGTACTCCACATCCTGTGTCAGAACATTGCTCTAAGACCTCGAAATGGGTCTGTAGAAACCCTAGATCCTCTGCTCGTAACTGTCTTATTTGGTTTAAACTAAACCTTAATTTGAATAACTTTCCTAAACGCCGCTTAATGCAATATGTTAGATTTTCATGTCATCAAATGTCCCAATCTGTCAAAAGGCAAAACCTGCTCTTTTCGACTACTTTAACTGATAAGTTAAGCCAAGGTATTTTAATTTCTAAATTAGTTTTACAGCCCCTAAATCTGTTCACTTTGATGTCCCCACCCTCCACGTATTACCAAAGTCTGTGATCCGGGTTGCCAGATCTCACAGCACCAAGCTAATCTCACTCGTAACATTTGTCCGCAGTATTACACATGTCTCGTTATGATTCTCAAATCATTAATGACAAAACAAAACCGGAATTTCTATCACGGCCTTAGTGTAAAACGTGTTGGTTATAGACTTATTGTTGACTGTACTCATTGATTCAGATATTGTGGTCCCAGCTGGATTTGTCTGCATATCTGGCAACCTGTGTTTAGTGTGGGAGAGGTTGCAGTACCGATTTTGGCCAGATTCTTACTGCGCCTTTAAAACATTACTTCTAGTTACAAACCCCAAAAGTGCAATACTTTGTTCATAATAATAAGATAATAGAGTAGCTCCCCCTCCCGCACAAAGCTGTCTGCCCCCCTTGAACCCTCAAAGCCCTCCTGATTTCCATGCAGCCTGTGGAGCCCAAACTCCAACCTGACACCCAGTTTACATGGAGACGTAGCCAAGCCATTTGCAAAAAATGCCCCTTTTCCGGATTGAAAGTGCAAAGCGTCTTAAAGGAATAGTTCACCGTTTTTACATACTGACATATGTTCTTACCTTACCTTAGGCCCTGTTTATACTGAGACGCTGCGCAGACGTTTCCAGGCTATTAACAGAAACGACCTGGCTCCTAATGCAAATTTCTCAGCGTTCTCATGAGGTTGAAAAACGATGTAGTTCTAGCGCCCGGCCAGTAGTGGGCAGAGAAACTTTACAACACTCACACGACCCCCAGCCCCGTGCCCAGCCCCCCTCTCGGCAGTGTACTCACTTCCTGTGCCAGACCCTCAGAACGCACCAACATCATTCTGCATTTTAACAGCAGCTGTGAACATGGAAACTAAACCTAGAGCTTCGCGTGGTCTCGTTTGGACGAACGAAGGTGTAGAATTATCCTCTGTCCCGCGCTGGAATCCCACGAAGCTAGTTAGTTTACCGGCCGCCATTATTGTTTATTTTTGTTCCCCGCTACTGCGCATGTCCAAATTTACGTGCGGGGAGCAGCGTGGAGGCGGGGGTCAGAGCAGAGGGGGATTTCACACCTTTTCCCCTCTTGCTGGTGTGAAAGAGAGTCCCCGCTGTGCAGCGTTTCTGAGTTGTCCCACTCTGCAGGCTGGATCTGAACACTTACGTTTTCACCCCCCTGAAACACAGTCTTCGTATGAACGGTTGGTAGCAACCGACATCCAACTATACCGTTTTACTGCCACATTGTCTCCGTGTAAACTCAGCCTTAGACTAGTTAATACGTACCTGTCTGGTCTTAGTCCATGCGCTCTGTCATGCAAACGGAGCAAAAACGGGAGCACAAACGCAGCCTCCTCTGTGTAGGACCAAAAGGTAGCTCCCGCTAGAAGCTACCAAACTCTTCCAAGTGTTCCCTATTAAATGTATATAGTTACGTGACGTGTTACACTGCAAAGTATAGTAACACAGAAATGTAACAGTCGATTTTCTCAGCGGATAAAACGGGTACTATATTGTGAGGCGTAGTAATCTGAGGAGCGCTAGGTCCGCGCACTAACTTCTCTCCGTACTACAAGTCACGCTGCTTCTATTGACGGAAGTGAGCGAGAGAGAAGTCTCCGGAGAGAAGTTAGTGCGCGGACGTGTGTTACTATACTTTGCAGTGTAACACGTCACGTAACTATATACATTTAATAGGGAACGCTAGCTTCTAGCGGGAGCTACCTTTTGGTCCTACACAGTATACAGAGGAGGCTGCGTTTGTGCTCCCGTTTTTGCTCCGTTTGTAAAAACGGTGAACTATTCCTTTAACGGTACAAGGTGGTTGAAAATTAATAGTTACCTAATGTAACTTAAGTTCTACAAATAGGTGCGTAGTCCCTTAGCGGACTTCGCTAGTGGGATATCACGTGACCCCCAGGTCACACGCCAGAGAGATCAAAATAATTTGCTCCAATCACTAGCGACCCTCCTCTATAAAGGCCCCTGCACAAGGCCGCACCCCCTCTTGAACTCTTCCAAGCCGGGCTGGCCTGATGGGCTCGTAGCTAAGGGACTACGCACCTATTCGTAGAACTTAAGTTACATTAGGTAACTATTAATTCTACGTCATGGTGCTTCGTCCCTTAGCGGACTTCGCTAGTGGGACACAACGCGTAGGCCGTAGGAACATGTACTCCCAGCAGGCCAGCGAAGAGTGATTGGAGCCCCGTCCGAGCAACCCTCTCACAGTGAGAAGACTCAGGACAGAAACCAAATCCAAGCGTGTTACGGAGTCGCTCCTCCCAAGGACACCCCCAAGTAACACCGACCGAAAGTCACCCGTAGTCCCAGGACGCCTCTCCCAAGAGCTCCTGAACTAGGGCGGAAGAGCCAACCGTAATCTCTTAGACGTAGAACTCACGATTCCAATCAGTCCGCTGCACCAAGCACGGAATGGGCCACCGACCGGTCCGACACATCCAAAAGGTAAGACCGGACGAAGGTAGAGGACGAAGCCCAAGAAGCCGCACGGCAAACGTCCTCCACCGAAGCCCCCCTGAGGAGGGCCGTAGAGGCCGCCACTCCACGCGTGGAGTGCGCCCTAAAACCCACCGGGGGCGTCAGGCCCTGAGCCTGATACGCCAACCGCACAGCCGAGGCGACCCAGTGTGCCAGACGTTGAGACGACAGCGGGGCGCCTCTGTTCTTGGGGCCCAGACACACAAACAGCTGATCCACCAGTCTGAAGGAAGATGTTAAGGTCAGGTAACGCCTAAGCATTCTGACAGGGCACAGAAGGTGCCGTCGCTCCTCCTCGGAGGAGGAGTGCGGCGGCGGATGGAAAGCCCTAATCCTGATCACTCTCGACCTGAAGGCCGAAGTAATGACCTTAGGGAGAAAGGCCAGATTGGGCCACAACTCTACCAGTCCGTCCTCCTCTCCAAAGGACAGGCAAGACGCATGTATGGAGAGCGCACACAAATCGCCCGCCCTCTTAGCAGACGCCAACGCCAGCAAGCGGGCAGTCTTAAAAGCAACACACTCGGGACTCGCCTCCGACACTGGTTCAAAAGGCGGGCCCGACAGACCCCTAAGGACCACTCTGAGGTCCCACACTGGGGGCGTTCTGTGAAGCGGGGGCCTCTTCCTGCGGGCCCCCCGCAAAAAAACTTTTCACTAAAGGCTGAGAACGGGCCGTGAACCCATCGAAGCCACCGTGACCCAAGGTGATGGCTGCCGCGAACACCGCCAGGGTACCGACAGCCCTCCCCTTTTTCAAAGAGTTCCTGTAGAAAGCCCAGGACTCCCTCCAAGGGGCAGCGCCTGGGATCCCAAGAGCGAGCACTGCACCAGACGCTGAAGAGCCTCCATCTGGTGTTGGAAGGGAAACCACCGGGCATGCGGACTGTCCGGAGCCACCAAGATCACCGATCTCCCCTCCTGCTCGATCCTCCGCAGCAGGACCGGCAGGAGACGAACTGGTGGGAACGCATACAGCAGGCTCCCTGGCCACGGGTAGTGAGCCATGGCGTCCACCCCTATGGACGGCTCGTCCGCGGCCCTTAAGGCGAACCAGGACGGGCACTGTGTGTTCTCTGCACTGGCGAAAAGGTCGACCACTGGACGGCCGAACCTCCGCCAGATCTCTGTAGTTATCCGCGGGGCCAGGCCCCACTCGTCCTGGAGTGGGCTCCCCCTGGACATTCTGTCGGCCCCCACGTTCCGGGCACCCGGGACGTGGCGTGCTCTTAGGGACAGGAGGTGAAGCTCTGCCCACAGCAGAATCACCGTCGCCATGCGATGGAGACCGGAGGATCTGGTGCCTCCCTGTATGTTCAGATAAGACACCACTGTGGTGTTGTCTGAGCGAACCATCACATTCCTCCCCTGCAGCTGTGGGGCAAAGTGCAGCAGCACCCTGTGCACTGCCTCCATTTCCAGAAGGTTGATGTGGCGGGCTGAGTCCGACCAGCAGGCTCCTATGGAGCTCTGACCGAGGACCCCGCCCCACCCTTCGAGTGACGCGTCCGTGAACACCTCCACGTGAGACACAGCGCTGACCAGAGACACTCCGGTCCGCAACAGACCCGGAGTGAGCCAAAACCTGATGTCCGATGCTGCGATTTGGGGAACCCAGATCAGCCTCCCCCCGTCCCGTGAGGGGTGAAGCTTGAGACGTGAGAACCATCTCTGAAACATTCTCATGTGGAGGAGGCCTAACCGTACCACAGTATGAGCCGCCGCCATCATTCCCAGACGAGATCTGAGGCGCCGCGCGGGGACCCTGGGACCCGCCAGCCCCTCCTTTGCCAGACGGGTGATGCTCCTCCGTCTGTCCTTGGACAATGCAGCACTGAACGTCACCGAGTCAAGCTGCAGGCCGAGATAAATCAAGCGCTGAGCCGGCTGCAGCCTGCTCTTTTCTCTGTTCACCACAAACCCCAGACGCTGTATGTGGGACAGGACCCAGTGTGTGTGACTCACGGCCACTTCTCTGGAGGAGGCCAGTATTAACCAATCGTCTATATAGGTTAAAATTCTTACCTCCGCGCGTCTGAGCGGCTCCAGTGCTGCCTCCACGCACTTTGAGAACGTCCGAGGCGCGAGCGCATAGCCGAATGGGAGACGGCAGTATTAGTAGCTCCTTTCTCCCACTGCGAATTGTAGGAACTTCCTGTGTTCCGGAACTATCGCCACGTGAAATAAGCGTCCGTCAGTTCAATGGAGCACATCCAGTCTCCCTGCCTGACACACTGTAGAAGCTGCTTTGTGGACAGCATCCGAAACTGACGCTTGGAAATGCACTCGTTCAGAACGCGCAGATCCAAAATGGGACGCACCCCGCCTGACTTCTTTGGCACCAAGAAGTAAGGGGAGTACAGCCCCTGGTGGCGTCCTGTGGGTCTACCGCTACTGCTGCGCCTCGACTCAGCAGAGAGGAGACCTCCGCCTGCAGTGCCACTAATGACCCCCGTACCTGAGAGCGTGCTGCCCGTACGCCTCGGAATGGTGGTGGTTTCCGGGAGAACTGCAGCGCGTAGCCTCTGCGCATGGTTTTCTCCAACCACCGGTCTGACAGTAATCCCTGCTCCCTCCAGATGTTGTAGAAATCTACGAGGGGCGGAACGGGAACTGGAACACGAGACGTCACAGCCCCGCCCTCTCCTGGTGTTCCTAGCAGAGAGGGGGGTGAACGAAAGGGCAGAGGGGCCTCCTGCGTCACGTCGTGTGCGCCGGGGGCGGTCACGTGTTCCGCAGGCCCGACGTCATAAGACCGGGCCTGTTCCTACCCTGTGACACGGCCGCTCCGCCCCCCCCGGCTCTTGCCTAATGGAGGGGGGGCGAGCCCCTGGAAAGGGAAACCCCGTGCTTAGCCTCGTAGCTAGGAGGGGCTAGCACGTATTTAGCTGAAGTCCACACACCTCTACTCACCAACACTCTACGCTTGACCTCTCTCTGCGAGGGCATAGCATGGATCAGAGAACCGGAGCTCGTAGCCCGCGTAGCGCACTGCACGCCCTGCTCAGGGGGCTGCAGGCCTAGCGAGGCCACGTTATGTGCCCGGGAAGTAACACAATCAGATACATTCTTAAAATTGTTACATACCCCCAAATGAGACTCAGACAACGAGTACTGGTAAAAAGCCGGACGGCCTTTATTGAAAACATTCTTGCCACCCCAGCCCCCTCTACCATAGGGAGGCCGGCGGTGGGCGCGTTGCTCCCGCGAGCCTCTTGTGGGTCTGTCCGGGCCCGGGGGTCTCGTCGAGGGGAGACGGTGGGTGGCGGAGCGAGGATAGGGTTCGGAGCGCCTCCTGGGCGAGCGCTCTCCGCTTCCCTGATGTTAGCTAGCCCAAGCCAGGTGCCTGGCCCCGACTTGGGCTGCAGCCATGGTGCGGCCACCATCCACGGCAAAGGCCTGGCTCATGCGCAGGAGAGCCGCGGAGGTGGTCCTCGCCTCTGTCAGGAGGTCTCCGCTGAGCGCCTGGCCAGCGGAGAGCCACCTATCCAGGGCCCCCGTGATAAAGGCCATGTTGTTAGCCAGGGCGACGACCTGAGCCGCGTTGGCATAACATCTGTCCAGCATAGCCAAAGACATCCTGTCCCGCTCGGAGGGAAGGAGAGGTCTGGCGCCGGGCCACACGGATGCGGAGGGCAGCAGAGCCATGCAGACTGAGTCCTCGATGTCCGGGACACCACCGGCCCAGGACCAGTCCTGCACGCTGCAGTACATGCCGTACCCCAGAGCAGTCCTCTTGGCTGCTAGGGGCTTTGGCCACTCACGTGTCGCGTAATGGAGGATCGGGTCCATCCGCGGGCACAACGTGGGTTGCTTCCTTCTCCTCCCTCGAGTGGTGGCGCCCACCGAGGTGAAGTCCTCCACCGCCTGGTCCGGCTGCGGTGGTAGAGGAGAGTTCATAATGCCGCCGTGGAGGAGTAGAGACTGGGCATGTGATCCAGTGGGAACCGGTCCGGCTCCGGGTCTCGCTGGAGTTCTTCGGGTGCTGGAGCACCGGAGAACGCACGCCTGCGCTCACGCTCCTCTCTGGGGAGAGCGAGACACGAGGCGCAGCTATCGCTCTCCGCCTCATGGCCCGAGCCCAGGCACAAGAAACAGCGTGAATGCTGGTCCGTGCGCGGGAGCCTGACCCGACACTCCAAGCAACGACGACGTCCGACGCCGGAGGGCGAAGGGGAAATCGGACGAGCAGTCGAGGCAGACATCTCAGCAGACAAAGTAGATGTAGTAGATGTAAGTATAATCTCAATCGGCGCCAGAGTGAAAGAGGGGGTGCGGCCTTGTGCAAGGGCCTTTATAAAGGAGGGTCGCTAGTGATTGGAGCAAATTATTTTGATCTCTCTGGCGTGTGACCTGGGGGTCACGTGATATCCCACTAGCGAAGTCCGCTAAGGGACGTAGCACCATGACGTAGAACAATGTAGTTTTAGCCCCCGGCCAGTTGTGGGCAGTGAAACTTTACACCGCGACATGCGTGATCCCCACCAGTGTAACCACTGTCTCAACAACATCCTCCTCAGGCCACTGCAGAGCCAGAAAAGAATGCACCAACATCATTTTGCACTTAACAGTAGCAGCAAAAATGGAAACTGCAAATACAGCATTGTGTAGTTGCGGTGGAGGCAGGGGACACGGTCGAGGGGATCATAACACCGCACATGGGGGTGAATGCAGTGGGGATTGAAACAAAACCGGGCGATGAGGTAGACACAGGTGATGCTGGGAACTGTTGGGGAGTGTTGATAAGTGGTATTCTGGCCATTGTTTTGAAGGGGATTCTGTGTGTTTTGCATATTTGAGGCTTGTCCCCTACACCTGTGCCTTGGGTACAAAAGCAGCGATGGGGAGGGGGAGGAGGAAGAGTAATGAAAGTGACATATTGTTCACATATGTTCATCCTGTTGTTTTAACTCTGCCTTTCAGTGCGTGTAGACTTTTTGCATAGATAGTTTTCTTAAATATTGTTGTCAGGGTAGTTCTTTTTTATAACTGGTCCTCCGTGATCCCTTTTTCAAACTTGTCAAGGTGAAAGCAACAACGTATTTCAAGATGGGGCATTGACATGGATATTTAAGTATAAGTGATTTTTATTTATATAGCGCCTTTCACAGACTAGTCACCACTCACCAGTACAGGAGGCACATGCCAGACCTATTGTACATGTTTCTTGTAGTAGGGAAAGCCGGAACACCTCTCAGGGCCGAGCCACCTTGGTTCGAATCCTGTCACGCTCTTCCATGTTTCCATGTTTCCTCAGCCCTCATGGCATTTTATAATTCAAATTCTAAGCCTATAAAAACAATTAAAAAACATGGTGGAGGTAAATCATTTTTTAAAAGTCACATTTGTTATTAGTTAACATGTTTTTTTGTTTTTTTTTTTTTTTTTTGAGCAACTGTAAAAATAGTAAATTTGGAACAGAAATAACATAACTGATCCAATTCATATATTTTTTTGGTTGGCTGTGTATTCTCTGATCTCAAACACCTCTCAAACTACAGCTTTTTGAAATCTTCATAAAAAAAATGACATTTTCTAACATGGCCGCCACGTCATAATATGCAAACTAGATGACGAATCAACTTCCATCACAAATTTTGGTTCATACTGAAGACATTTCTCATGTTCAATATGCTTTTATCTCAAACCACTTTAAAGCTACAGCCTTTGATCTTCTCGTCAAAATTGTAAATGTTTTTAAGTGTATTTTGTTGATGTTGTATACATTTAATATTTTATTATTTATATGTTTCTCTTGTTAAACCTACTCTTATTTATGAATACGAAATGTTGCTACTCAGAAACAAAATGACTACACTGTCTTTCTAAATAAAAGTTTTGTAAAACAGTAAACATTTTTACTGTTAAAAAATGTCATTGAAGCAGTACCCTGCTCCAACATTCCAATCATGTCCTTTTTAATGCATCTTAGACACTCACACACACACACAATGCATAGACAGCAGATAACAGCTAAAGAAGGTGGAGGCTGGAGTTTCTCTTAACTCATAAAACATAAATTTAAGTCGGATTAAATATGGTTGGTGTTGATGATCTTGATGATTGAATTTCTTTTTTTTTGTTTATTTAAAAAAAAATATTAATACATACTTTTTTTCTCTCTCGAGCGCACACACACATACACCCCTCCCTGCCATATGGTAATGTTTCATGTTGTCTTAATATTTGTATTTCTTTGTATGTCCCCATGTTTTGTCACTGCTTCAATGTTTTTCTGTTGTTTTACCAATTTCTTTGGTATGTCTTTGTATCACTTAATAAAAAAATAAAAAAACAATGACATTGAATGCCTGTATGAATGGTTAGCCAAAAATGGTAGGTGTTTTTGGGCGATGGGGGGTTGTGGGGCCTGGTGGGAAGTTCAGGGTTTGTCCTCGAAGCAAAAAAATATTTCAGGCTCAGGATTTTATTTTTTACTTTAAGCCCTGAGAAATGAAGTGGTGAGGCCTTTGTAGCCAGAGACTTCACATATGGACCTTCCTCCTGCTCACATACACCATCTTGGCCCTGAAAACTGCAGTCATCAGGCCCCTGCTAAAAAAGAGCAGTCTCGTTGCTACGGTACTTAACAACTATCGTCCCATCTCAAATCTGCCATTTATGGGGAAAGTCCTTGAGAAACTTGTCTACCTACAGCTTACTAGATTTCTTATAATCAACAACTCATTTGATATGTTTCAGTCCGGCTTTAGACCCCACCACAGCACTGAGACTGCTCTCGTTAAGGTAACAAACGATATCCGGCTGAACACTGACGCAGGCAAAGTCTCAATCTTAATCTTGTTAGATCTAAGTGAGGCCTTTGACACCGTCGACCATGAGATCCTCTTACAGAGACTAGAGGACTGGGTTGGCGTCGCTGGCACCGCCCTAAGTTGGTTTAGGTCTTACCTTGAAGACAGGAAGTACTTTGTGGAGATTGGAAACTGTGTCTCAGATCATATGGACCTGACCTGTGGAGTACCACAGGGGTCGATCCTGGGACCTCTTCTGTTCAAGCTCTACATGCTGCCGTTAGGTCAGTTAATACGCAGAAACGAAGTGTCCTATCACAACTATGCAGACGACACTCAGATCTATGTCTCACTGACTGCAGGAGAGCATGGACCAGTGGACTCACTCCTTCAGCTAAATGCAGACAAAACTGAAATGATTGTCTTTGGTCCCCAGAAACACAGAGAGAGCGTCATCTGCCATCTACAGTCTCTCTCCCTAAAACCTTTGGTAGTATTAGATAGCAATATGGCCTACGTGCAGGACTGTACAAGGACTCCATGTTATGACTATGATTTGACTGTCTCTTTGTGACACGTATGTCTTTCGATGTGTGACGTGACAATGACTATATAAACTGTGTACTGCCTTTATTCTGTCTGAGAGAAAGAAGCAAAGGAAACCACTGGAACTTGAGAGAAACTTAAATAAACTTCCAGAGTTTGGCGCACCACGATCCGTCTCTGTCTGCTTCATTCTTGACAGATTTGGTGGAGGATGTGCGGCTCAGTGTGTGCCATTCTCTGGATTGTTTTGAGGGAGTTTTCTATGTTTCTTTTTCTCGGCGTGGGAGAGCTGAGAGTATCGGGGGCCTGGGAGCGGTCCAGCAAGCTGGAGAGGCGACCGGTTCCGGGACTCTTTTTCGCTCTCTCACTATATTTTTTTGTGTCCTGTTTTTTGGACTAAGCGTTTAAAATTGTTTTCCCATGTCCACATTCCGGGGATTTTTGACTTGTGATTGGTCTCTGCCGATGGAAACTAGTTCCCGGTACTAGTGAGCGCTGGTTCATGATCTGGAGACCTGGTTGGACGTGGAAAAGCTGATATTTGGTGGACCTCTCGGACAGTCCTTGGATCCTGTTTGACAAGAATAAGGTAAGCAGACACCTTTTTATATGTAAAGTCTGTATAATTGGATACTAGCTAAATTTTGGTCTGTTTTGAGGTCTACCAAGTGTCATATATCTATAGATCAGATTAGATTAAAAACAGGTTCGCTACCTGATGGGGTTGAGGCCCCTTGAAAAGAAGCCCTTTGAAGTAGTCAGGGCAGAGAGAAAGAGTAATTACAGGGTAGAGGCCCTTTTTTGAGTAATTACCGGGGTAGAGGCCCCTTGCTAGCCAGAGAAAAGTGTTGGATCCTTAGTGAAACCATGGTGTAATAATAAAAGCAATAAAAAGGGAAATGTGTTAAAGAGGCCTTTGTTACAAAAGCTTTGAAATTGACGAATTTCAGGCTGATAAATGACAAAAGTACATAAGCAACAATATTTCAGTGATCACGGTTTAAATTACATACAGAAAAAGGGATTTTTTGTTTTTTGGCGTGAACAGAGTTCACCGGAGAATGCAGAGTTTTATCTACAGTTGAGCTATGAGAGCTTTTGTGAGTTATTTACATTTTTTGCCGAGTTTTATTTACAGTTGAGCTATGAGAGGGTTGTATCCAACAGTTGTTTTTGTTTTTTAGAAAGAGATTTTGAGTTTAAACTAGTTTGCTACCTCGATAAAATAGAAGGAAATGTTAAACACTAAGAGTGCCTTTTGTCACAAGTGTTGAAATTGGCCATTTCTAGACTTGGATGACAAAAGTTTAAAGAACAACATCAGTTATATTTGCTTAAAAAAGTAATCTTGAAAGTTATTCCTCTTTCTGTTTTTGCATTTTTGCTAAAACACTACTTTCTGCCTGTGTGTGTGCACAGCTCTATCTTGCTGCCGTTGTCAGGGAAACGGCCCCCTCCTGAATCAGAACAAACCTGCTTTTAGGATTTTGGCTTTTAATAGTTTAAATTTGCTAAATTTGCCATTGAACATTGTGTTCTCTATTGTATTGAGACTATCTCTCCACCCAGTTACATATTTCATATGTACGGGGGACTGACCCCACGCGGGTCAGGTGACATGGATAATTCTTTAAGACACACCACCTGTGAGATGGCTGATTGCGCTACAAAAGCACCCGTGTACCCAGCGCACCTTGATCATTTTGATTCCACGTTGATTGGTCCGTGTGATGTGTATTGGAAGGGAAGCACGGAGCGGCTGCAGGCAGCATGGACGAGGGACTATGGAGGCAGAGAGCTTCGAGCTTCGAAGGAACCACAGGAAAAGTAGTTTGGGCTCGTGGCAGAGCCGCATATCGCGGAGACTATGGCGTAAAGTAAGTTAGTGGTAGTAAGTAATGTTTTATTTATATACCCCTTCAAGACCCGAGTCACAAAAGCGGTATACAATTGTTATTTTTTGGGCACTTGTCTCTCCCTCCACCAGAGATGGTGCGGGGTCGCCGAAACAGCGGCGCATGCCAATCCTATTGTACATATTTTTACGGGTAGGGGAAAACCGGACAGTACCGGAGGAAAACCTAGCAGACACGGGGAGAATATGCAAAACTCCACTCAGAAAGGCACTGGTCGGCCGGATTCGAACACAGGACCTTCTTGCTGAGAGGCGAGAGTGCTATCACTCAGCCACGTTGCCGCCCAAATGGACTAGAGTTCTGTTGCATATCTAAATATAATTAACTTTATGTAACACAGTGACAGTCGTTTCTTTGTGCACTGTTCCTGTCTTGGTCTGAATCACACTCGGCAGCTGTTCCATTCCTCCTTGCACTTTTAAATAGTTCCTGTTGTCTCAGATATTTACCACTTTTATTGTTTTGCTGTTTATGCTGAATACAGTTTAATAATACTATGTTTCAACAAGAACTGTGTCGTTTATTCACAACATCCAGTTAAAAATGAGTTGAAATAGGAAGTCTAGAACTATCACATAAACCTTACAGTGAATACACCATGTATGATCTCAAACAGCTCGGTTTGTTCAGTTTTTGTTCTGAAGAGGAGAAAGTAGCAGGTAAAGAGGACCACTTCGGTGTCTCAAGCTACTCCTGTGAGATCGCTTCATGTGGTTGGTTGTGCGATTTACACATTTCCTCAAAACTCCGCAAGGAGTATAAATTAAATTGTGCTTGCGTAGGGTCCACCGAACCGCTAACGTCAAGCAGCGCCGCCGCAGTCTACACTCGGCTTTTAGCTCGGAGCATAGGACTGTAACATGCTCTTAGGCACAAACTTAGGGTAGAATTTGACAGAAGAGCAGGTGTGTATTTCTTCAGAGTCATGGCATTTCATCCCATGCAAGGGACTGGCACATGGTACCACACCGTTGGGCTTGGGAGACAAATGTCCCGGGCAGTGAAGTCCCCCACCCCTTACTTTGGACCCCAGTCATTTCACAGTGTGACTACAGCAGGAGTAAGCCATTACTCGATGTTTGGGCACGTTGCCGTAGTAGTATTTCTGAGTTAATGTAGTATTTTTGTATGGATGTAAAGTGACAGTGTGACTTTGGTGGGATTGTAAAAGATTATGTTGGAAGCCTACCAAGGTGGCGTTAATGTGTATTTTCCAAGCCCATATTCAACATGAAAGGCTTGTAGCTCAGTAGCGCATGGGGACGAAAGATTAGCGGAACTTTCCCATATTTAGTCATCGTCTGGTCCTCCCGGTTTCTGTGCAGTGGGACGAGCTCCCATGAATGCGTGTGTGGCTTTCACGCAAGTGCACAGAGAGGCCTCGGCCACGCTTTGACCATCAGAACTGGAGATCAAGTGGAGTTAGAGCAGAGTCGAGCGGGATAAAAACGAAGCCAGAGTATGTTGCATCAAGTGTGGATTTGAAAGAAACAGGGATTTAAGAAGAAAAAAAGTCAAGGATGACAAGGGACACTAAAATCTCCCACAAAATCCGATCTTTATGAAAGCTGTAGGTTTTAGCTATAGTTTTCCTATGGGGGAAAATTTATGGAACGCGTCACGTTGAACTTAGTCTGCAGTAAGACGGGTGCTCCCTGTGCCATGGAGAGAACAGCTATAAGCCTTAGTAATACCCTATCAGATTTATTATAGGTCCCATGGTAATTTCAACACCCTTACAAACTATTAGTGATGTGAGTTTTTGCTCCGTAGTTCTGGGCCTGTGGCAACAATCTCTAAGTTTTTCTTGAAACTTTTATATATCAAAACTGTCCAGATGGGAAATTTACAGAGTAAAAGTCTACCTGCGGATGAAAAAAACTGGGTAGGTCGAATTGAATATTGCACAATACTTGAACTGCCTGTAGGCTGCGCTGTTGTATCACGTTGTTTGTGTTGCATATTGTTGTGTTCAGGGTCATACGCTGTATATCGTGCATTCATTTTAGCCTCATCAGAACAAACATAGATAAGATAGATAAACTTTTATTGGCCCAAGGGAAATTTGCTTAGGATATAGATCTTGCATGGATGAAAATAAAATAAAAGGACCTATGAAAAGCACGACTTACATAAACGGTATCATTGAGAATCTGTACATGATCAGAATCAGTTATATTGCCATGTAGGGGTGGGCGATTATATTTTCGTAGTCTATAATAACGCGAAAGTGAATTTGAACGATATGCCTTTTCGCATTACCAGTCCTTTTTATACTATCTCCAATACAATCTACAATTAGAACAGGCAGATGCCCATTCATCAACTGTGTGCCTAAAAAGTCAATCACTGCTTTATTTGTACTTTCAGTAATCTGAGCAATATTGGCCTATGCAACGAAAACACTCACCTTTACTTACTACACCCTAAACGCCTCATCACGTGAACAGTGCGCGTTCACAAACACAGACCGCATGGTGCTATATTGACGCTGCTTTGACAAACGGAAGGGACACCGAAAACGGAGGAAGACTTTGTTAGGGGCTGGGGATTATAAACGGTTAAGCGGTATGCAATAAAAACTTGGCCAACGATAGGGATTTTTGTATACCGGCATATTGGCCATAGGTCATTATGTCATCAAATTGCGACACCGTTGGCCTGATGGGACGGCAACACCACAGTGGAGTGTGGTGCTGGTTCGTCCGGAAAACTTGATTTGTCCAGAAGTTCGTTTGCACATGTCAAAAACAGTGTAAGTAACATGTAAACAGTTTGTGTTGTTTATTACAGATGATATTTTGTGATGTATCAAGTTTATCACGGAAAAAAAGTCAGAGAAAAAAAATACTTTTAGTAACCGCGCAGCTAGCGCCCAGATGCGTTCAAAGCATGGATCTATTTTAATAACTGGATAGGGTATTACTAGCTTGATAGCTGAATAACCACGATCGCTCCGGGCATTCTTCGGGTACTGCAGACTGAAACAGACTAATTCACGTGGGCTACCCAGACATTTTCCCAAAGAACACAATGCATATTAAAAACAGCTCGAAACTCAGCTGACAGAGAACCTACAGGCTTTTTTTTTTTTTTGTTATCAAATTTTATTGACAAATTTTCAAATTAATTTCAACACAACAACATTGATGTACCAAAATTCTTATTTTGTTTTAAACCTCCCTCCCTCCCTCCCTCCCGCCCGCCCAACCCTCCCCCCCCCCATCACCACCCACCACCACCACCTCCGATGCTCTATCTCTCAGTTCACAGTGCCACAGAATACAATAGATCTTCCGAAAGCTGGGCCCCAGTTGCAAGAGGTCCGGTGAGATGCCCCGTTGATTCGGGGCAGATGATAGTTTCCATATATGCAATGTCCAAAAAGCTTGCAGCCAGTGGTTATTTGACAGTCGTTGGTGGTTTCCACTTTGTGCTATGAGTTTTTGTTTGCTGTAAGGCTGCTAGCCATATTTTCCTTGTACCTTGTGAAGAGAAATCTGAGTGTCATCATTTAGTCAAATGTTCACTAGGCTCCTAAGGGCCAAAGGATGTTTTAGTTATTTGGATTAAACAGTCTAAACTTAAACCATAATTCTGTATGCTGGACATTCCCAAACCACATGGCAAAAGGAGCCTAAGGTTCCGGGGGGACAGAACGAACAGTTGGGATCAGATGCACTCCCATTTATGTCTCAAAACTGGTGTCAAGTATGCTCTATGGCATTATTTTAGTGTGGATGTAGCGATGGTTAGGGTTTTTTGAGGTCTGTTTACATTATCGCCAAGTTCTATCCACAATTTCAGGTTGAAAGAAAGAAGTTACAAATTCCTCATCCCATGTTTTTCATTTCCGCTGGAAAGTACATAGTTCTGAGTTAAAAGTTTGTCATACAAAATGCACTATTCTTTTGGGGGCTTGTCGTGTATTTTAGAGATGGGGTGTTCTTTACTCTGATCCCATGGGACACCATAGGTTTTACACGCAGATATTATCCTGAAATAAAAGAACAGAGAATGCTGATCAACCCTTATATTTAGCAACTAATTCTTTGGAACTCAGTATAGATTCCACAACCATTAATGTCCTGTAGACTCTAATTCCTTAAATCCCAGTCTCGGTTTGAAAAATGCTTTCCACCTGTAAAAGCAGTTATTATTCCATAAGGGGGTGGGTGATGATTTATACAACGTTGTGTACTTTTTAAATATTTCTCACAGCTCGAAATATCACTAACATATATGTCAATAGTGGCCCATAATTCAAATTACTTTCTAGTTGAAATTCCAAGAAATAAAAAATCCTTTAATCTATATGGTTCTATTAATTCTTGCTCAATACATTTCCATGAAGATGTTTTGCTATCGTCCAGCAATAGGATAATCCCTCAATATAAAAGCCAATGATAGAACTTGAAGTTAGGTAGGGCACATCACCATCAGATCTTTTCATCTCGTAGCACTGACCATTTAACCGCTGAGCGGCTTGCCCTTCCAAATATATTTCCTTAGTGTGGAGTCTAGTTTGCACCATAACCAGTAGGGGGCGGCAAGGGAATCATAGAGCTCACAAAGATTATTTACTGGGTATAGTATTCATTTTAACAACTGCTATTCTAGCTGGAACTGATTGCTGGGAGATTGGCCCACCTATTAGTATTTCTTCAATGTCTTTAGACAGACAAATAGTTGTTTTGGGCTATCATTGATACATTATTACAAATCTGAATGCCCTAATAAAGTAACTTCTTTCACTAGTTTTTGTATCTGTGGTGGCAAAGACACTTTGTGTTCGTCAGTATTTAATTAACATCAAAAGCTGTTTTAGACTGGTTAAACCTTATACCCTGAAAGATATCCAACTGTTCCAATTTTTCCAGAACATGAGAAGTGGAACTGTTGAACATCTTGCCAGTACAATCAAAGTGTCATCAGATATATATGATATAGGAGTGTTTTGATGATCCAACGGTGAATGGGGGGATATTTGTGAGAAGTTTTCTTATTAGTTGGCAGCGGTTCCATGCATAAATTATATGCCCAAAAGGTGACAATGGGTTCTTGACGCTTCCCCCTCCCCGATTGAAAATCTCGAGAATCGCCTCCCACACACATTCTTGCTGTGGATCTTGAGTATAATGTTTGCATTCATGGCGATAATTTTTCCCCAAATTTAAATTCTTTTAGAAACTCTCCACAAATATCTCACTCGGAGGCGATCACAACCACGCCTTTTCTGCATCCAAAATATTAAAGCACATGATGGTGGAATTTTTATGGGAGGAGCTGGTACATGGCAGAAGTCTACGAATATTGTCGGAGGAGTGGCGACCTTTCAGAAACCAGTGTGGTCTGAGGTTGTTATTTTTCCTATTACCAATTCATCTATTTGTTAAACATTTGGAGAAGTCTATACTATCCGCAGTAATTAATGATATTGTCTGTGATTGCACAAATCCAGATGGTCGTTACCAGGTTGTTGGTTATTACAGTAACCGAGGGCAGTATTGAGATCTTTATGAAATGAGCCAAAAAGAATAGCGAGTTTATCGCCTCAAGCCAAAACTGGTCCAAGGATATCCCAGAGTTTAGGTATAATTCAACTGGGATCCATCAATTCCAGGCGTCGGCCCTTCTTGAGCTTTGACAAGCTCTGAGTAATTCCACAAGTGTTCTTGGAGAGTCTACATTTTTTGCATCCTATGTTGATAAATGGAAGATTCAGGCCAGTACAAAAATTATCCAACTCATTATCAGTTGGGGTCTTCTCACTTGTGTATAATTTTTCAAAGTAGTCTTTGAATGTATTATTTTATGTCCCTCTGTAGGGTTAGTATGCCACCGTTCTGCACATCTAATCGGCTGGGATCGACTTTCTGGCCTCTCTTGTTTAGTGTTTGAGAAGAGATGACTTGGTTTGCTCCCTCAGGGTAATATTTTGGAACGTGTTGCCTTCATCAGAGTACTCAACTGTTTCTCAGCAGTCACAAGCTCAGCTTGTTTTGCATTAAGCGCATTTTCTTTAGACAATTGTCTTAATTGTTTTTTGTGGTCACTCTACAAGTTCTTGCATTCATTTTCCTAATTTGATATTTCTTTGTAGTTTATTTCTATGCTATTTTTGCTGAACTGTATTGCTACATTACGAATACATCCCTTAATTGATGCCCAAATTATTGTCTTATCTTTATAGAATCTTAGTTCAAAAGATATAAACTCGTTAGTTGTTTTCTGATTAATTTCAATAAATCCTTCACATTCCAAGAACGGGTTGTGTTAAACCGCCACCTTCAGTACTGTTTTTATTTTTTCAAGATCTGTAGTAAAAGTTGTCATGACTGGGTTATGGGTTCGGATAATGTATCTTGGTAAAATTTCTGTTGAATTGACAAGAGGGACCAGATTAGATGAACCAGGATATAATCATACGAGTAAAGTTTTATCAATGAGAAATAATTTACCATGTCTTTTTATAAGCTTGTTCACTACACTCATCATGTCATTCAGTGTTTCCCACACATAGACTAATCTGTGGCGCACCGCCACAGATTAGAGACCGCCCGCCACAAATTGCGTTTCGTATTATTATATATATATTTTTTTTGTTACGCTATTTAAAACATGCATCGTCTAGTGCCGCCGCAGCGGTCAATTTGACAGCGGGGAGGGGGGTTTAAAATGTGGCGGCCCTTCGTAACTCTCACTCAAGCTACGCGTCTCTCCCACATACAGAGACCTACACACACACAGCCCCTCCCCTTCGTGCACACCGCGTGTCTCCGTCTCCATCAGCGATCATCGCTGTAAGCAGCTGTGTCTATTAATTTACCGCGGTAAAGTGGCCCGCATCTTTCAGCTCTATGAACATGCGGCCCGCATCGGGGAAAAGACGGTGCGCGTTTTGTTGAGAACTTACGGTAACAGCGGAACGTCCTTTCGGAGTCACCCATTTTTATCGAACAGAAAGCGCGCTGGGGTCAGGGAGACACGTTTTTGTGATTAAAACCTTATAGAGATGCCACCCGGCACACATAGCACCAGCCCCCTACGATTCCTCCGGCAGATTGTGAGTCCTCAGGAGGATAGCCACTCTATTGTTTACATGTATAAAGTACACAATTTGGTCCGCTAGTGCAATTTTCAAGTATTGTAACTATTTACTGGAATAAGGTGTGCGACTAATTTCACTTGACTCATGACCTTATTATTGCCCTCTGCCACTGTACCAAAGACCAGAAACTTTTACTGTAGAAATATTGAGAAATATTGAGGTAAAGTAGCCATTTTGGTCCAAAATACCTCCAAAATAGTCAAAACATGTCACTTTTGATCTACTGTAACTTTTTACTGTAAAAAGGTGTGCGACTAATTTCACTGGATTCATGACGTCATGATTGTCCTCTACCACTGTACCAAAGACCAGACACTTTTACTGTAGAAATATTGAGAAATATTGATTTAAAGTAGCCATTTTGGTCCAAAATAGCCTAAAAATGGTCAAAACATGTCACATTTGATCTACTGTAACTTTTCACTGTAAAAAGGTGTGCAACTGATTTCACTGGATTCATGACCTCAACATTGCCTTCTACCACTGTACCAAAGACCAGACACTTTTACTGTAGAAATATTGAGAAATATTGAGGTAAAGTAGCCATTTTGGTCCAAAATACCTCCAAAATAGTCAAAACATGTCACTTTTGATCTACTGTAACTTTTTACTGTAAAAAGGTGTGCGACTAATTTCACTGGATTCACGACATCATGATTGCCCTCTACCACTGTACCAAAGACCAGAAACTTTTACTGTAGAAATATTGATTTAAAGCAGCCATTTTGGTCCAAAATAGCCTAAAAATTGTCAAAACATGTCACTTTTGATCTGCTGTAACTTATTACTGTAAAAAGGTGTGCAACTAATTTCACTGGATTCATGACCTCAAGATTGTCCTCTACCACTGTACCACTGTACCCCCACCCCCCCCCCCCCCCCCCCCCCGCCGACGACCACCACACATTGCCTTCAAACCTGTGGGAAACACTGTCATTATTAATTACAAAAACTACCTATCAAAGTGTATTAATCCTACAAAACTTTCATTTGGCCCTCAGTGTTTATATAGTCTAGATTAGGCTCTTAACTTTATTCTGCAAAAAACTGCTTGTTTTTACCGTTCTTGAGCAATCTGTCATATAATATAATATATAGTTCAATCCAAAATACAGCTCTCGTCCAGACTCGAATGCGGGTCACTATGTTACGAGTGCTGCATCTTAACCACAAGACTACTGTGACACTCAATGCAGACTCTGCCTCAGTAAGGGCTTTTATCTGTTGATGAAGATTAATCTGCCGACTCGTCACTGCAGGTAGCTGTTGTAGCCGTTATTATAATAGATCCATGGTTGTAGCCTGTACAAGTCGACCGCTTGTGTCTAATCAGTCGGCCCTCGAGGGCCCCCTGCGGGTTTGGGGGCCCCAGGCAGCTGCCTGCCTTGGCACGGGACGCCTCTGCGCGAGGTGCAAGCGATCGCAGGACAGGAAGACAAGAAACATGAAAAAGCCTGGGGCCGTATGCCTAAAGATTCTGAGAGAGAGCTCCTAACTTCACCTAAAAACTCCAAACTAGTCTTAGCTAGTTATTCCAGAACATTCTCAGAGCAAGACAAAAAACTCCTATCTTAGTGAGAAGACGTGACCGACCCCGTTGCTATAGTATGAGTCATCATTTCAGATGCTGTGATGGGTTGATCCTAAAAGTTTGAGAGAACTTACTTTTGGTGATAATGGGTAAAAATAAGGACCCTCAAATGAATAAACTTAATCATGGAATATAATCTTAGGAAGACTGTGTTGTTGTAAATAATATTCTACATAAAAGATAGAGATAATCAATGTAAAATGAATGCTGCCTGTGTGCTGCCTGCAGGTCGCAGCTGGGCCTGCAAACAGCTCCATTAACAGGTGTAGGGATAGAGCAGGACAGTTTGATTATTTCAAATGTTTGCTTACATTTTAAAAGAACATTTTGATATTTAAAACCCATTCAACATCTCTTCTTGCCGTGTTTATTTTTTTTCCATTTCCACTCTGTCAGAACAGAGGTTGTTGTCTGAAACATTTTATATAAGGGGTTTTTCCTGGTGCACAAACACACCTGACTTGTGAAAAGGTATCACAGCTTAAACCACAGAATAAAAGTACATGAAAGAATGAAACCAATTGAGGTCTATTCAACTAAAAATTCAGGAAATATTAAAATGTGAAAATGTATGCAAATAGTCACCATACTAATGTGTCTGCAGTAAGTTACTATGCTGCTTAATGATTGAGGCTACAACTAGGATTAAAATGACCACTATACATTTCATTGTTAAACAGAAAGGTCCACACCATCCATTCAAAACATACGTTGACTTTATGGTAACTTCAGCAAACCTGTGGCGCAAAAACACATCTCTGCCTCCATCTACTGGAGAAAATAGGCACAGTGCAAGAAAGAACCAGTCTTGCATTGATAAACATTTTTATTACCAATAATCACAGGAAAGGAATGGCCAGCATACAGAGCATTTATCAGAAATAAAAAACCTAACTTCTTTATTTACAAAGTCTACAATTAAATGTGAACAGATGCGCACATGCACATACAAATTACAGTACATAATTATTGTTAGATTATCAACACAGATGTAACAGTTCCCCTATTTAGAGACAGTGATGGCCAGTTTAACAGCTCCTCACCGCTCCCATGGTCCCAACAGGCTATGTAAGGTCACACAATCAGCTAAGAAATTGAGACCAGCAATGGATGGAAACAATATAATAGTAAGCAGGCGAGTCTGATTGGCTAAAAGGATGAAACATAATTCAGACTTTGGTTTACATACAGAGTGTAAAAAGACCTGATGAAGAGGATATCTGAGCACAAAGTACAACAGTAGTACAACAGTAGTTATGGTCACTCTAAAGTCAGTGTGTTGGAGTGACCATTGCTAAGCCCTGTGGCACCAGTTCTGTCAAGAGTAATGGGCTAGAATCACAGGCAATTATTGTGAGAAAACCAAAAACCGTAACTTCTGCAAACAGATATGATATAGCAGAACTTTTATCAAACTCAAAGTCAATGATTAGACTCTAACTTTACTATAGTACTACACACAGCAGAAGACTGTTTCAACTCGGGCTGGAATGAATTTGAACATGAAAGAAATTTAAAAAAGTAGTATTTCCAGTAAAACGTCACTCTTTTGTATTTTGTTTTTTTATTTCCTGAAGAAGGGTCACCAAACCAGTAGTATTGTTGTATATTGTGCTGATCTCTCTGGCATGAATATCCAAATGTCCAAATCATTCAGTCCTAGATTCGACTGTTTATAAAACTGGAAGATTTCATGTGAGAGTCATTGTTATCATTGCAACAGGGCTTTTTCATAATCAATGACAAGTAAATGAACTTAAAAGGGCATTATGCAACTTTCTATGTGAGCAAGTGTAATAAGGTAATACTTTTGCATATTTTATCTTATAAGTGGCCGAGTTGTACGAGTGGGCAGCATGGTGCCTTCACTTTTGATCCATGTTACAGCGCTCCAGGATACATGGTTGTGTAGGTTTTCTGATGCATGGTTCCCACTTTTCCCCAGCGTCTCATAACCACTTCTCTCTTTCGATTCAATTGAATGAGTCTGGATTGCAGAAGTATTTGACATTTGCGCTGCAGGAGCATGTGACTTATGACACACAGCTATAGGAGGGTGTGGCTGAGGCAGTTTGTCTCCTGAATAACATCACACCTGAGACCAACAGCACATTTCATTTATACCCAGTATTTAGACTAAAGAATCAAACTCCAGCTATTCATTAGAAAGTGTATATTTATGACATAATCTGTTGATATGCCAAAGGCACCACACTCAACCACCGACAGTTATGTTGATTTGTAATTTTCATATGAACCATGAATGTCACTTTCACAAACACAGAATCTACAGTCAGAGTCAGCCACCAGGGCACAAACATCCGGCAACCTCATTTAGCTACGAATATGAGAATCCTCATTGTGACCTCATGCTTGCTAACAGAGAAACAAGCAAACTTTGTTAAAGCCACACTTTTGGGAGGATGTCCTCCTCCAGATTTCACCTCCAGAGGTGGACAGAGGGTAATGAGTTTTGAACAGCATGGTATTTATCTATAATATCGCTGTATAAAACTATGAGAATTGGACTCTTGGGCAAAGACTTGGACTTGACTCGCAAGTCACAGACTTCTGTGAAAAGGCATGAAGGACGGGAGTCTAATAATGCAGTATTATTCGAGTTATGCAATATCCTGCTATCAATTCTCTTTTGTTGTCAGCCATTTGATAAACTATAAAATGTGAAACATCAAAAGCCTAACAGGGTTTTTACACGTTGCTTTATTACAGGTCCCTAAATCTTATTTTAAGTGTTTAAGTTGAAATCAAACAGTTGCTCATTCTACACCAACTACACCCTCTATTTTATACCAAACAAACATGTATGAAACAAAGTTATCTCCACAACAAACAAAGTTTCATACACGAGTTTGATCTTTTGCTGTGCAGATGTTCTCCACTTACAGCGAGAGTAAATGAGTCATCTGAGGGGAAACTACAGGGCTCCAGTTTCATAAAGAGTCAATTTGTTGATCCTCCAAAGGGTTCTCTGATTCAATATGAACTTTTACAGATTATAGCTATCCTTTTACAGAGAAACAGCAGGAAGGGCTTAGTAAAATTTAAGATTAATAAACATTGAGCTTGAGATACACCTCAATCCAGAGGTAGAAGTTGGAAACGACATTCTGCTTTAGATTTCATCAACATCTAACATGGTGTGGTGGAATCAAAGGCATGCAGTTGAAACAAATGAATTTTTAACCCAAAACTAACTTTGCGGCAATACTTTTGACATAACGTCGCAGTCTAAGGATCTGTCAATGCCGACAGACATTCAGACAGACTTGGGGGACAATTGTGGCAACGGATGTGTGACTTATGTGATTAAAAACTTTTCAAAAGGCAAACAAAGCCCATTAAGAGCAGTGACAGTGCTGCGTGTGGCGCGGTGAGGATAGCAGAGTGTAAACACACGGTTACTTCACAAAGGCAGTGGCGGGTTGCTCACGCGGGTCACTCTTCAGCTCCGCCGGGACTTGGAATGCTGGATAAGCCACTGCAGCGTGATGTCTGCAAAAGAAATATGGGTTTGGATGGAAAACAATGTGATAAGAACGTCTTTAAACTGTTCAAAAGTCAATACATGGGACACCGTTTGAAAAAGGGTTGGAAGAAAGTTGATGCTCACACTCACAAAACACACAAAACACACAAAACACACACAGGCCTCTACACACTCTGACCCGACAACTCTCCTCAGTCACTTGGTGTGCTGAGGGCATCACTCTTTTCTCCACACACTTTTTTATTTTTGTATGTATATTTGAACAGGTTTTTTAAATCTGGTAAGTAATTGCAAGGACACACACACTGATACACAATGATTTTAAGTAGTTCTAAATTTAGGCACATATATTTTCCTTTTTTTCTTAGCCTGTGATTATGGTGAGCATCTCTAATCTTGGAATAATTGTACATTTGGTGGTAGACATTTTCCAGACCTGACCATTATTTGAAAGTTTTTATCAATTACATTTCATTCATAGAATTATTGCATGTAATTATAGTCTTTAAGACAATTATAAGGCTTTAAGTGAGTTTACCCATACTTCAATGCAATATCTTAAATATGACTTAATGAATGAAGAATACAAAACAGGGCAGTGGTGTTCAGTAAATTACTTTTAATCATAAACACGTTTTTATTTGTTTTATGGATAAATATTGTTCCGTTTAGAAATGGAAAACTAAGAGTCATAGGTTGTCCTTAAATAATCTTATTAGTTTGTCCCAAAACAAAGTCCAAAAGAGAGTCCTTTGAACAAATCATGCAAGTCAGGCACTCATTGACCCTTGGCGGAGCGAATGGTCCTCCCTTTTCTGAATAATCTTGATCTTAACATGTGACAGAGGCCAAAAAGGCAAGCACATGAAAACTGAACTAGTTTTGCTACATAGTTACATGTTTTGTGGTTTGAAAAACGGATTCCCAGCGTTAAGAGTATTTTCTGTTCGTTGTCATTCTCGCTTTAGTATATTTCATTATTTACAATATCCATGGAGTGATTATTATTATTATCCATTCAACAATGACATGAGCAGTAGTTGAAGTTTACCTATGTTGTCCTTCTCCTTGCACGAGACAGAGTAGCAGCAGATTTCTCTGTCTTGAATGGCAGATAAATTCCTACAGAAAGTAAATAGATTAGTGGTTATTTCATTTGTAGATGTTCAGGAAGTATAGTGTGTGTAAATATGGCCATAGACCGAGGGACATGTCTAGATCTAACAGCAAAACATCAGGCCGATTTGAACATAAGCGAGCTGGAGCCAATTTCCTTATATGGGCATTTGCGACAGTGGAAGTAGCCTTGCGTTACATGGGCAGATCTGTTGCTACGATAATTGCAAAGGCAAACTAAAGTTTCCCCATTGAATGAAGACATCTGAGGATTTTACTTTTTAATTCAAGTGAAAAGGAGCCAGAGCAAGTACGAGCCACACTTAATCCATAAACGATCAACACTGAAAGAGACCGTTTTAGAGTTTTAGAAGGAAAAACTCACTGTAATAGGCCGCCTGCCTTTACAATAATTACAAAATCACAGTCAGTCTGTCAGTCAGCTCATTTTTGGGATTCCCCCAGTTTAACGCTGAGTCATTTCACAATTAGAATACCTGAATAGAAACCTTGTGTTTTCAGTTTCAGGTCATTCAGGTCTTCTTCTCAATATCATTAAATTAAGACAGGTTGTTCTTTTGAATTGTTTGTATTCATTTGTACAAAGTTTACACAAGTTTAATTTCAGACAAATGATGCCTCTTAACACAGTGTAAGTTCCATGTGCATGTTTAATTATGTGCATTCATGTGAAACGTACATTAAAGGGGGTGTTTATCTACCAGTGCATCTCATAAGGCCATGCAGATGGTGTCATTTGGTGGACTGTGTAATAACATTCATTTGCGAATAAGCTACAGGTACTGATTATAGCATTTATGCATAGACCTTTTTAACCAGGACAGTTCCACTGTGAGGGGAGGAGTCACTTTAAAATGTGTTTAGTGGTTGCGGAAACCAAGGCAACCTCCACAGACGTTGGGATATGGTTAAATTTTTCCTCTGTTGCAACAGATTTTAGTTTGATGATTTTTTATTATTTTTTTGCAATGCAGTCCTTTTTAACACCAGTGTTCACATTCATGCTGCTTCTGTTCTTTAAAATTTAAAGTCCCACAAAAATACAGTTAATCTGGAAAAACTTACATTTTTTCAATCAGCTGCTTCTCATCCAGAGCATTTGGCAAGTCTCGTTTGTTCCCCAGTACTAAGATCTGGGGGAGAAAGAAAATGTTTATGTATTATCCTCCCCAGCGGCACTAGGACGTACTCACTGGAATCCCTTGTAATTGTTGCTTGTCTAAAAGATTATGGAGCTCATTTCTGGAAGCCTCAATCTTCTCACGGTCGGCTGCATCCACCATGTAACTAATAAAGGAAGTGAGAACAAAACACAATTAAAGCCACGAACGGCATCTCCCGGAGGCATAGCTTTCAATGGCAACCGAATACAACAGATGAGACAGACGCAACCGCTGCTTATATGCTCGTCATTTACCTCAACATCATGGAGTCTCCCACCCCCTTCATAGGAGCCCATTCATTCCACTGTGTGCTACAGCAGGATTAATGGTACCATGCCTTCAATATGGGTTTATCAGAGTTTGGGCCCGTGCCAGTGCTCTTGGGAGTGGAATGACAACAATTCTCAGGAAAAATTATGTCCCATTGCCAAGGCATTTTTTCCCCCATTGGGAAAGCAGAAGGCCCTACAGCTGGGTTGGGGTTTGGTCCAAAATAAAGCAGAAGTAATCCTATATTAATAAGAAGGAAATAACTTACACTATTGCATTGACTCCACGACAGTATCTCTCCCACATGCTCCTGAAGCGCGGCTGTCCACCAATGTCCCACACCTGATGCCACGGCACAAACAAACATTCATAGCTGATGTTATGAAGTGAATATACAACTGTATGTACAGGCCGATGCAGACTAAATAACAATTCAATAACAATTCAATAAAAATACAATAGTTTACCTTTATTGTCACGTTGCCTTTCGTGACTTTCCTCATATTAAAACCAACTGTGGGAATCATATCTTCACTGAACTGGCCTGACTGGAAAAGAACAGAGAAAAGATCAAAAGATGCCCATGTATTTAACAGTCATATTTTATCTCACAATGACATGTATTTTACAAATGAGTGCAAACCGTGTATGACAAGGCGAACTAGATTTTGCCAAAGATTTTACAAATATAATTTTATGTGTGAAGTGTGAACATAAAATTATAAATTAACTTTTTTGTTGTCATACTAGGGTAGGGATGTAACCAAGCCTCCAATCAATAACACTCATATCTATCTCTATCAATATGCTTAAAAACATATATGCATATTTGACTAATTACATTCATACAAACAAGAATACATTTTAATTTCAGTGAGCGAGTCATTAAAGTATCATGAAAATGTGTACATTCTAAGTTGTGATCTCTAGAATGTGTTCAGTTTATATTGCGTGCAGTCATCAGTTCTAGGGATTTGAAGTAAGAGTTTACATCTGTACAATAGCAGCAGTATCTTTACATCTGTACATTAGCAGCAGTATGTTTACGTCTGTACATTAGCAGCAGTATGTTTACGTCTGTACATTAGCAGCAGTATATTGCACATTCTGATATAAGTTAAGGATATTGCAGCGATGCATGACACGTGGGAAGTTGGTGGTGTTCATTAGTCCTTATTGTTTGTTGTACTGTCTGACACATTTATTATATTTGCAAAAGAACAAGAAAAAAAGGATGTGGAACTTTCTCTATACATTATGTTCCCATTGATAATTAGAGAACATTTGTCATGAGAGGCCAAAAGTACAAGGCCTCAGTTTCACAAAGACTTCAGACATTTGTACAATACGTGTTCATAAAAGGTTCTAAAACTAGGATATATTTCAACAAGTTTTACATTGTAAATGCTTTCCCTTTAATCCCGTGGTTCCCCACTATGAGTGTATTACTATCATTTATATTTTAAGCAGCAGGTATTCCACCACAAAAGGTTATAAAATCGGACTGAGCACTTTAAAGCCGTAAAGTCATGTTGAATAAAAGAAGCAGCAACATGAAAGTATTTACAATTAGAGTAACTTTGACGATGAACAGCTTGGGCCAAGTCTGATACCGACTGTCATTTCTTGAGGGGGGCAAAAGGGGTGTGAGCTCCCTGTATGAAACTGAAAGTAAACTCTTCATTGTTTTGGTGGGATGTGATCACATGACATGCTCTTGCTGGTACAATAATATACCGGGATGTAAAATGTCCATATATTTAATCTTATGAGAGAAGAGTGAGTCATTGTCACCATGTGGTGACTGCTCATAAGTGCACAGTCATACAACTTTAGAGCAACAACTATATAATGTCACAAACATAACGTTAGTTGAGGAGGGAAACACAGGTGGTATGTGTTCTGTCCGCAGCTGGGCCTCACACTTACCGCAATGACGTTGACAAAGGTGGTCTTCCCCGAGGACTGGAGCCCCACCAGCGTCAGCTCCATCTCCTCCTTCCAGAAGAGAGCACGAAACCAGTCCAGGAGGCGGTTTATGAACGACAGCATGTTTGCATGTGGTCCGGGTTCAGCTCCAGATCCATGCAGCAGCGGCGGCTCGCTACTACCCCGGAAGTAACCAGTGCCCAGTCAGACCACGTGACTCATTCACGTGAGTCCGTGCGCGCCGCGGTGCGCGCCAATACGTCCAAGTGTGCGCCATAGAACTGTATGATCTGTATGCATGTATCTTTATTATTTGTATTATACTGCCTATGTATAATAATATAGTATAAGACCTCTATTTACTTTTCATACCGAGGACAGACCGTAGGACTTCTGTGGTCCAGACTTTACAGTCTATGGTCTAGACTCCAGACCAGTGGCACCTTTCACATGGGAAACAATCTGTGGCACACCATCATCTGAAACTGATGCAGGGATTGAACTCTGCAGCGTTCATTAACAATGTCGAGTATTTCTCATCAAAGTGTATCAATCTCACTGTATTATTGTGTCACATTTGATATTGAAATAATTCACAAAGCACACCAAACAACATCTCAAGGCACACTGGTTGAAAAACACTGGTCCAGATGTTTGGTTTCCTCCCTTCTTTTGGGGGTAGAGTGTTTCATGTACCAGGGGTCAAACTTGGTTCTGTCCAGGGCTTGTGTTTTAGGCTTTACTGTTACACCAAGGTCTCCATTGTTTTCTTTATGAAAAGTTTGCTTATAATAACTCCTCCTCAAGCCTTTCACTTTTGGTCCCGTCAAGCATTAACTCATTTTGTTCAATATAAACAAATAAAAACTTGCTTATAATAACTCCTCTTTAATTATATATACATTATATATATTTATAATTCTTTAATATATTTATATATATATATATATATATATATATATAATTAGTTATAGTTAATGCTTGACGGGACCAAAAGTAAGAAAGGCTTGTTGTTAAACAATTATGAAATTGAAATCGCCAACACAAATCAGAGAATCAACAGTTAAGATACAAAAATATAGAAAACATTGGTATTGGTTAATAGAGACCAATGTCCATGAATGTTGAAAAAGCAGAATATTAAAGTGTCCTGGATCACCCCTGTCCATTAACAGACCCTCCTGCATCGGCAACTCTAAAACCTAGTATAAATCAGACCTGCAAACTCAACTGGAATAAAAAAGGTGAAAGTCTAATCCTCAATTCTTGGCGCTTTAACCAAAGTCTGCTGTGTTCAATATTCAATTTTTTATTGCATGTTTTCAAAACTCTTGCAGTGTTTCCTGCACACTACAGTGACATGCACGTGTATGGGTGATAATTACTTTGCGTGATACACCATACAACACTCAAAACTTGTCAAATGAAAGCAATTTCTTGCATAGAGGTGAAGGAAGTGGATCTCTGCTCCTTTCCCTCCCACCACACATATGGTGATGTAGCACAGATCACAGCGCTCCCTCCCACTTGTAACAAGCCTCATTTACTACAACCAAATCTGAACCTGGGTTGCAAGTGGATATAACTTGCATGATATGTTTAAACACCAAATCACAAAAAACAACAGCCATCATGTACATTTGAAGTCCAATGTTTTTTTACGGTTTTAATTAAAATACAATTATTGTCTTCAGATATTTGTAGTTCCTTGCAGCCAAAAGTCATGTATATGAAAATCAATTAAAAGATAAACCTGTGTACCCTGTATGATTCAAGTGCAGTCCAGGTAAACAGGAAAGGCCTCTTATTAAAGAATAGCTAAAACATTGAAAAACACTTATTGGATTTAAAAACATTTTTTTTTAAAAAGGCTTCATCCCAAACATTGTAGTAAATTTCTTTCAGATGTTAAAAATGCATTTGTCGCACTCAAATAGATGTTCATCTTATGGAAGACAGCCCTATAGGAGACAAATGACAATTATTTCAGAAAATGTGTAGAGAATGAAAGGAGACATAAACATTACCTGTGATCTGATAACTGAGGTGAACTTTTCAGGTGCTGCTGCGCTCATAGTGGTGGTGTACACAGTTACACTACAAAACAAGGAGTATAATTAGAATATGCCCATTACACGATGAAACAGCTGATTTTACTAACACTGTAACACAATTATCTGTCTGAGTTTGGAGTATTTAACCAGTTAGTGAGGGGAGGGGGCATGTTTTGCTTTCACATATGAACAGAGCTGAATAGAGCTTTGTTATGACTTCCTCTGAAGACTGTGTGGGAGAACTGCTCAGAGCAAACTGACCCTGGCCCTGCTCTGAGGCCAGGCCATGGATCTATAATAATAACAGGGCCAGGCCCAGCGTTGCCCGCTTTAGCAGCTTGACACTACTCACTTTGAGAAAGTGAAAAAGCGCAAACAGCCTGCAGTTGAGGCTAAGTGAAAATGCCTTATGTGCTCAGACAATAGTGGGCCCACAATCATGCTGAAGTCTCAGAATAGAAACTTAAAGCATAAAACCTATTCACTGTCACTACCAGAGTGATTCACTCAAACTAAAAACTGCTCAGTTTAAAGAGTGGACTTACCCGTTACACACAGGGTACAGGGACAAAACCTGGGAACAAAGCATCATCACATGTCAGCATTGTATATTCAAACTATTCACAATACTTGTTATTACTTTACCTGATAAAGTGTATCAATGTTGATATGCTCCTGTCCAGTTGCATTTAAGGCTTCATTGGCCACTTTCCTGGAACCAATAAGTTTAAGTGAATCATGTCCCAACAAACTACTAGTCTCTTTATTCAAAATGCAATGCCATTGTCTAGTGGCATGTTGTAATTTTAGTATTCATTTGTATTTGCAATATGTAAAAATAACATGCATTTTACTTTCATAAAACACAAGATTGCATCGCTAAAGGTCACATTTCTAAAAGATTGCGTCTCTTTATTTAAAACGTCATTCAGTCTGTGAAACAAAAGATGCATGAGAGGTGATCCTGTGGACCAAATTTCATGTAATCAAGATATTAGTATTTTCTGAAGTCTAGAAAAGCAAACAGACTGCCGACACCTGCTGCACTGAGTCCAGAGCACAGGCACTCCAAAAGACCTGAGTCTCCTCAGCAGGTCATCCTCGGTGATGGGGCCGATGATGGAGTCGTTAAAGAAATTCTGTAGGACACAACTGTCCGTATTGTGTCTGAAGTCTACAGTGTAGAGGGTGAAGAGGACGCTGCGAGGACTGTCCCCTGGAAGACGTACACCGTGCAGGTCAGGACCTCAGACAAACTGGGGTCTGTCTGTGAGGTAGTCCAGGATCCATTCAGACAGGTCACAGTCCACTCCAGCCGTCTCCAGCTTGTTTCTGAATGTCACTGGATGATGCTGAAGGCACTAGAGAAATCAAAAACAAAATTCTCACAGCAGAGCCGGGCTTTTCCAGGTGGGACAGTGGAGGTGGATGGTGTCCTCCTCTCTGATGCCCGGCTGGTAGGCCAAGTGCAGCAGGTCCATCGCTGAGTTCAATGTGAAGTGGAGGTGGTCCAACCAGTCTCTCTTAATCAGGTGGAATATCAGAGCCACCAGTCGCTGAGGTCTTTGGCCGTGGCGTACCATGCAGGAGGTCTTCCAGATCTGTGGTACCGACCTCAGCTTGAGACTCATGATGAAGACGTGCCCATAACAGCGCAGGAGATCAGGAGCCAAGGAGCCAGAGGTAATATGGTCCGGTCCAGCTACCATCCTAGTCTTGATCTTCCTCTGCTCTCCTCGCACCTGAGCAGGTGTGAAGGACAAGGGTGGGCTTGGGAGCTTTAACCAGACTGTTGGTCTTTGTTCCACTGCAGAGGTTAGGACTTGTAGTAGGGGGTGAGTCTCGAAAGAAACTGTTTAGATCATCGACCCATTGCCGGCCACATCTTGCTCACATTCTGCTGACTCATTCGTTTCTCTATCTTTATCTCTTGTAGCGTGTCTTCGTTTCTCTTTGAAACGTTTCTCTGTGCCTGATTATAGTTTCTCCTTTCCTTCAGCAGGACTTTGGGGGTCAGAATTTATCCACGGCTTGTAAGAAAAACAGACATTGCACCTGGATATCATAACACAAGTTTATGTAATCTATCACACCACGTACATGTCCATGGGCTTGTACTCAGGCTGTAGAACATCGAGGGGGTTTAGGGCGGGAGGCTTGTATGCTTCTGTCGCATTGACAAAGAAAAGGTCCAGTGTTCAATTGCCTCTTCTTTTTGTATCAATTTCAGCTGATGCTGTGCCATGTGATTGATTTCGATGAAAAGGTGCAGCAGCGTATCCCTGGAGTCGAAAAAAAGTGGAGAGCGGAGGGAATCTGTTGGCCCTACGCACATCTCGGCAGAATTACAATAAAAATCCACAGAAAAGACACAAAACACAGCATGTATTTATTCCGATCTTTATTTGGCTATGTATAAGTACAAGAAATGTACCTAAATAGGATTTCAGATTATTCAAATTTGAGTTTAATATGAAGAATAATACTCAATACTAATTTTGATACTACTGAAAATATTTATAATGAAATGTGTTGTCAACATAAAATAACTTTTTCATGTGGCCACAAACTTTTTTACAAGATGTTTTAGTGTGTATAATTGCTCAAATAGTTTTAGTAATGATTTCGAAACCCTTTGGAACTCTATTTGCTGAATGTCTGATTTTTACCTTACTCAACCAGATTAATTTCTTTGCAAAATCTAATGATGTCAACAGGACAATTGCTAGTTATGACAATTACTCACTACTTCATAACTCACCTTCGTTTATCCTGTTCTGGAGAGGGCTTCCAGTGGTCATAATTTGTTTCCACTCTGTACCACCTACAGAAAACGTTAAAGAAGGCTATAACAATTTTAATAATAATAATTATAACAACAGTTTCCTATTTGCACAATACTATGTTACATGGTATTAAAAAATGCATATATTGACCCTCCATTGACGGGCTCCAGTGGCCATATGTCTGCGGGGCCGGTGCGATCTCTGGTGATGACCACGCCCTCACCGGCTCGCACCCCGCCCACTATGTAGTACACCCCAGTGATGATGGGCACTTTTGAGAGGCGGAGCACGGCGTCCAGGAAGTCCTCCGCATTTTCAAGAGTCTTCAGAAGAAATGAGAAAACAAAACAACAAGAATACATTTTACTTTGAGACTATTTTGAATGGGACAAACAGGTGTTATTTATGGAACAAACAGTTATGTGCCTCTTATCTCTAGCTTTGAAATAAGGTCATTATTTAGACCTGTATGGAAGGCAGAGTAAAATATTGGAGGTCATGGATGTGGTCATGGTATAGGAGTGCATTGTCCTTTAATTAAGATTGAAGAGATCCTTTATTCGTCCCACAGTGGGGAAATGTCTGTGTTGCAGTTACAGAACAGTAGGAATGAGCACACAGCACAAGGTAAATGGACACAGCACAGGATAACATAAATGAACACAGCTCTATACTAAACTCTATAATGAATAACTGAGTAAAATAACGAAATACAATACATTCTAGGAAGCAAGCAGTCTGTAATCTGTAATAAGAAGCAAAAAATAAGTACCAAATCTCTGACTTTAGCATAATAAGGATAAAGCACTATACATTTTATTGCAGAAACCATAGTTGTATGTATACATCTGTACATGTTAGCAGCATGAGGGCGTGGGAGACAGTGACAGTGGACCATGGATCTATTATAATAACTCCATAGGGTATTACTAGCTTGGAGCTGAAGGACCCATGTGCTCGGGGGATTTTCGCGGTACTGCAGACTAAACAAGACTAAACGTGGGCTACCCAGACATTTTCCAACTCGACAGGAAAGGTGTACTGCTATCACACAGTAGCAGTGTGGTTTCACAGGAGCAGTTGACTACTTAAACCAAACTTTATACAAAACTTTGACTCTTGAAACCCACATATAACAACATGGAACCATCAACATCTCGCCTCAGATTGCATTAAAAGTGATATTTGTGTCTTAATTTGTTCGTACTTAAAACATTTACAGACTTTATGTCCGCCATCTTGGTTTGCTTTGGCTGCCGTGAAACGCGCAAGCGCAAGTTTGCATTACAACATTAAAGTGATAGTCTGGAACTCTAAATTAATTACGAATTTTAGGAATTGTATTAAATTGACCTCCTGGCCTTAAATAATGATATAAAATAAGGCAATCCTAATATTACGGGCAAGTCCCGCCTTCCCTTTTCTTAGCTATAGTTCAGAATCCACGATGCCGTCCACGTTAACCAATCAAGTGATGCCAAGGGCTGTCAATCATCGGCGCTGAAGCTCGTAGCTGCGCGCATGCTCAGTTGTTTTTTTTCGCCTCCAAATCAAAAAACTGAACAAAAAATTCTGAACATCCGCGCTGAGTTACCATTTATATAGAGAACCTATCCATAATCAGATCCTCTGCAGATGTGTCCTATAATGTTCAATCAACGTTAATAGCTACTTCCGGGTTTACCGCGATCGCATTAAAACATTATTTTTTATTATGAAAACATTTACAAATAATTCTGAAAACCTCCGTGCATATGTATTAATAATGTATAAGTATAATGTGTTCTCAGATTAACATTTATGTGTTACGGAAACGTAGGCGTAGACCAATCAGAAAGGAAGGGGGAGGAGCTTGGGTCGTTTTTTTCAAATCCTGTACCTCTCTCTCTTTTTTCTGACAAACTCCAGACAATCACTTTAACAGCTGAGGCAGCTCATCTCGACAAGCGGGGCAACTCGACAGAACACCGGCACATGCGCCACTGAGCACAAACCATTCATTTGAATACGGCGCCATCTTGGATCCCCGGGGCTCGAAGTGGACACATGGGGTTTCATATTGCACATTCTGACATTGGTTCAAGATATTGCACAGATATGTGAGGTCGACAGTGTTCGTTAGTCCTCATTGTTCATTTTACAGTCTGACAGCAGCAGGGAAAACTCACCTCTCTCACCAACCAGCTAACAGGAGACCTCCGGAAAAGGAAGGCCGACACCCAGTTTTTCCACCAGTTCCACCAGTGTTCACTCCCTGTCAGTTAGAATCCACCACATCAAACCACAGTTGATAAATATAGCTTGTGCATTAGTAAGTTAAATAAATATGATTCTCACCTCGCTGATCACCTGATATTGTAAATTTATTTGGACTTTGACCGGTCCATAAGCCAATATAGCCTGCAAATGATGTGCCTTGGTACACAACCTAAATTATGTTTAAGTGAAAGAAACAAATGCAGTTAGGTTTGATTAACAACATGGCAGCACTAGGCAGTGATTAATGAAAACCTTTCCATTCTTTAAAAAGTTGACATTGATGGTGAGGTTTCTGAGAACAGGATGAGGATAGTCCAGATTTCTGCCGTGGTAGATGTTCCCTTGTTTGTCCTGAGTCACGATACTTGTACAAAACCTACAAAAAGAGAAATGTCAACAGACCTCGTCAAAAGCAGAACTAATAACAGGAACTGCAAGCATAAACACGTCACCCCACCCCTTCTGTTTCAATGCTCCTGCCTCAAACTTTGTTATGTCCTTTGGTGCTTCACCCACATTGTCTAGTACGACTTTGGTGTGCGGTAAAAGGGGCTGATGGGCATATAGTATAAGCCTTGTGTCTGTCTGTCTGTCTACGGCTGCAGTACAGTAGTAGCTTATCACCACTGTCTACAGAGGGATTAACGAATTCCATGTGAAGAGTCTTTGCGTGTTCATAAAAGTGCTGTATAAAACAACGGATTATTATTAGTACTGTCAGTTAAACGTGTGCCTGGACACGCGGCTCAGTGCGTCAGGCTTCTACAATGGACACGTATCTGAAATCATCCCCACTGAAAACCAAAGCGGTCGCACTCACTGGTGATAACTGGACGTCCATCAGGTCAAAGCCCAAACGTTGAAGCTATAGTTATTTTCAATGTGTGTGATAGTCTCACAAAATGTAATAAAAACTAATTGACTTAAAACAAACTAAAGAGTAGCCTTTATTAGACTATTGAAGAAGGGCTGCACAATATATCAAAAAAATATTGTTATCGCAATAATAATAATATGCGCAATTTTTTTCTTTATTAAAGACAGCAAAACCGACACATCAACATTCAACAAGAACAACAATCAAAAAAACAAAAAGTATATAAATATATGCATTTGAATTAATTAATGTTGTGCTTATTTTTTGTTATTTGTCTCTTGCATTTCAATGCAGATTGCAATTTTAGGTAAAAATAAAAAATAGTGCGATAATATTGTTATCAAAATACTAAACGCTCCAATTTCAAATATCGTGCAGCCCTATATTGAAGTCATCTCTACTTTGTTAAAAACCCTTTGGTTTCCTCAACAATTTGGTAGATCACCTTTTGAGTCACTATATCTTGTTAAAGCATGTTTGGATCTGAAGTTTACCTATTTGGGTCATCTCACTTGGTTTTATGCACTTTTACCATCAAACTAGCTCCACCATTTGGTAAAGGCCTATAATAAACATTTTTTAAAAAACAGCCTGGTGGTACCGCACCATAGCACAAATTACATTTCGTACTAAGGTCTGGAGGTGCTCCATTGAGCTCCGTTAACAGGTGGGAGGGGTGAACTCCTTTTGCAGATTGAAATGATTGGATCTGAGTTTACCGTGACGTATGTAATGCACCCGAGTGAGTTGTTAGCATTTAGCCTAGCCATCTCCTTTGCCGCTAACGGAGCCCGTGGGGAGTAGCGCCACAATCTTTGCCAGAGATAACATTTGTTATACATTCCTCTTGCTCCGACTTCAATTTTTGATAGAACCAGACCAGATTACTTTACTATCTCATTCTTTGCCATTGCCAAACTACAACCGGCCCGTTCGGCGCAAACTCTTGACGTCACCCACAACTAACTACAACACCCGCCTCCAGCACTCGCTGATTGGTCAGATGGAATTCAACCGATGTAATTGGAAACACAGAGACCCAGACCCAGACGTTACATGCAGTGAAATGATTATTGACCGGAGCGTACGGATGGCTAAGGCCAGGCTATTATTGCTCCTTAGAAACATTTACACTTTCTTTAACGAGTGAACATTAGAGAGTTTAATAATTCTATGCACTGTAAAAAGCTATAACAAAATCATGCAGAGATGAAGTAGCCTATTTTAAACAATGAAAATATTTTCTGTTCGGAGGGAATTGGATTAATGTAAGCTTTTTGCTTCATCCAATGCCTTTTCAAACCAAATCAAGGGCATTTAGAACAGTTCCACTCAAACACCTGAGAAGTTACACGTTCATCCATAACACATGACACTTCTTATGAGAATTCTTTGAGATGACTTGTGAGCTTAGGCGGAAAAAAAATTAATTGATTTCATTTGGTGCTTCTGTAAAATGTTTCCATGTACTTAATCCACAATCTGTCGGTTATAATTCTTAGTTTCTGTTCCGTTTAGTAATAACCGTTCTCCTGTGTCTTTTAGTTTCACTTCCTGTTCTGTGTATTACCTGCCGAGCCCATTATGTTCCACTTGTGTGTATTTAAACCCAGTGCTCCTCTCCTCTTGTTGTCCGTCTATTGTATCCTTGTCCCTGTTACTTTTTGGGTTGATGTTTGCTGTTACATCCTGGATTTTGTCATTTTTTAAGTGTGTTAAATAAATCAGATTTTTGGCAGGTCTGCATTTGAGTTCTCACTTTTGTTCTGCGCCCGTGACACTTTTTTTGTTACTCAAATAATTCCAGCTGAGAAATAGAAATACATACGCAGATACTTCATAGGCAAAGTTGAGAATGATGGCGTCCGAAAGGCTCCCTCCGATGAGTTGAGCCAGACCCCTGATCTCCCCTGCGTATGGCTGGGGCATGTACTTCTCCAGAGCCAGCACTACAGGCTTAACCGCCTGGTGCACCCATTTGGGGACCGTGGAACTGAAATCAAGCAGACAAAATGAGAAAATGAATCTATCGAACCTTGTCCAAGACCTCTTAAAGCTGGAGTACCTAACTTTGAACCTACAATAAATGTAATATCTGATAAGAATCTATGTAACTGTCTATGTTCCCCATTCTAAAGAATCTTTGGTTTACTCACTAACTTTCATATGCATGTTTAGTTGGCCTATGTCACATCTTTAGATCCGCTTTTTTCAGTCATAAAAGTACCAGTTCCCTTCTCTCAGATAATCGGCAATCATTTCATATAGACAAGATATAGACAGCTTCTTGGGGTCAGATTTGTTCACAGAATGTTACTTAAAAAACATTCCTTCTGCTGGGACAAACAATATGTATGATGATGCAATGGAATTATGAAAATGCATTGTGAGAATGTAATTAAGTCTGTTCAGAAAAGGTGTTTGACAAAAGGTCAAAAGCTGGCCACCTAACAATCAAACGACACAAAGATAGGGCGACAGTTGCTCAGTTGGTGGAGCATTGGGCTTTGAGCCAGAAGGTCGTGGGTTCGAACCCACCACAAGACTTTCTCCACCGATTCCCACTGATGTTGTTGTGTCCTTGGCAAGACACTTAACCTCTGGGAACACCAGGTGCCACAGTGGGGCGGCTGCGTCTGTAAAGTGCCAAACTGCCATTGTGTTCTTAGGCAAGACACTTCACCCACATTGCCTAGAATGAGTCTGGTGTGTGTGTGAATGGTTGGTGGTGGTCGGAGGGGCTGATGACACATTCTGGTTGCCTCGCTTCTGTCAGTGTTCCCCAGGGCAGCTGTGGCTACAGTAGTAGTATGGAGTGAATGAATAATGACGTGAAGCATCTTTGAGTGTCCAAAAAAGCGCAATATAAAACCGACTCATTATTATTAAATATTATTACTATTAAATATCTTGGCCATCTGATCACAGATCGGCTGACAGATGAGGAGGACATTATTCAGCAGTATTGTTTGTTGTATGTAAGGGCGAATGCTTTGATGCGTAAATTTGGTTGCTGCACTGTTGATGTGAAGTTGGCCTTATTCAAAGCTTACTGCTCTCCTTTATACTCTGCACATCTGTGGCTGAACTACAAAAAAGCTACTCTTCTGAAACTTCAGGTAGCTTTCAATGACGCTCTGAGGATGCTGTTAAAGAAGCCCAGATCGATTCATGCGAGGGAGTTGTTCGTGAGCAACAGAGTGAACACACTGAAGTCTGTCCTGAGAAATGCAATGTTTAGTTTTATTCGCCGATTGAACGAGTTTGTGAACCTAGTTGTTGTTGTTTTGGTGAATGTCAAGTTCAGTACAACACGCTGTATTTCTCAGTTCTGGGAACACTGGTACAAGTGTCTTTGTAAATGAGTCATTAGACTTTGCCATTTTATTGGCAAAGTCTATGTTTCTGTGTCTTGTGGTGTCCTTGTGTTGTCTCTTGTATGGACCTTGAGTCCAGAATAAAATTATTATTATTATAACCATGCAATAACCATCTTGCGTTATTATTATTATTATTATTATTATTCAAACAGTTTGGATCTATCACTAGTTTTCAAATGCATGTATTTCTGGGCACTCACTCAGCCAATCAGTCCCTCGCCCTAAGCGTCAAATAGAGACTCATATGGCTTTTTCTTACAAGTATACAAAACATATACTTGTTTTCTAATGGGAGGAAGACTGCCTGTTCTGGTCAGATTTGTTCACAACATTTAAATTTCCCCACTGTGGGTCGAATAGAGGTTTTTCTGGCCTTATCTTCACTTTTACAAGACAAACAAAACGGCACGTGTTATTGATTAAACCAACACATTAGGTAGCCCAGCTTTACACACATTAGACAAGTGTCGCCCACACAGTCCTGCCCCAGCTGACATCCACTCAGCACTTACTCAATAACTTGGTCCGATGCGTTCTTGAGATACGCGGGGTCGAAGTGAAGGCTCAGGGGCTTCCAGCGCTCCTCTGGCTCCTGGTCCAGGCTGATGTTGAGTGTGGGTGGAGCGGACACCCCGGAGCCAGAGCCGCAGTGGGCGAGAAGCAGACAGCCCCAGCCCCAGCCCAGCAGCAGCGGCGGCGGCATGGTCACTGCGTCCCTCCGCCTGATACTGGAGCTTCCACTTCCTCACTGCTCTTTACATATTCTCATGCTTCCGCGTTTCACAATAAAAACAGGATATAAGGCCGACTCTAGTGTGACAGAACAATCCATGGGTCCTGTCAAAACTGGTAAAATAAAATAATAAAAAAAATTATACATAGAAAAATAGATCTTTAAATGTCTAATCAAATTTTCTTTCCCAATGTATTTTATTTATTTTATTTATTTAATTTTATTTATTTTATTTATTTACATTTGACAGGGACAATGTAGCCACACATATATGGTTACAGCTGGAAAGATTGAAGAAGAACTCAAGAGTGTACTGCTAATGTCCCTACAGTGTACCACATTATACTGAATGAATAATGTAGACAGCCCTAAAACACATATTTACAACAGTGATTTAACTTTAAGACATGCCCACCAATGTAAAGATACCCAGACAGGACATAGACATAGACAAACTCACCCTCACACTCATACATACACACACACACATGATTACAAATGTAAACAGGTGTAAGCCACACCTTGAGCTTTGATGTGAACTCCTTAAAGGAAAAAGTATGATAGTTTTACTTTATTATTTTTATTTCATATTTATTAATTTTCTTTAAAACATTTACAAATCTATTTGCTGTATTGTCGTATTGTCGTATTGTTTGCATTTGAAATTTATCTTTTTAGTAAAGTAAAAAAAAATCTCCCTTCAATCTCAGCTTGGTTCAGGTTCTGTGAGTTCCGACCCCTTCCACTGCATGCAATTTTCATTTGAAAATGGGTTTAATTTACTCAACCCGGAGTTTGACATCTACTAATCCCAGTGTTGGTCATCGTTGCGTAAACAATGCATAAAATAGCACATTCTTTGCTATGTCTTTGGAAGGATTATTTTCCACCACACAATCCCAAGAATATTGAAATATACGTCAAAACTGTAAATCTTTGTTTTTTTTAAAAACTGGCTAACCACGTGTGTTTCTGAAAGTTCACTCTTTTTCTTTCCCTGCTGCTGTTTGGTGGAGACAAAGCTTGGACTCAATAAGGGAAAAAGGATCTCAATTTTATCTTCTCACATAACTATAACAGAACCAACCAGATGCAACTTATGCATATTACTGTTCATGCACAGATCACAGGTCTGTTTTCAAAAACCGTTTATTGTATATCAAAAGAGACTGAAGACAATACGTGTAAAAAGAGCCAACTCTAAACTACATGAATGCATTGTGTAGATCAGCCATTCCCAAACTCAGTAACACCGAGGCCCCCTTAAAAATCTGACGGGTCTGCGTGGCCCCCAAAATAATAACCAAGAAGACAACATTAAGAATAGGCTCTTCTGGTTATTTTATTTTAGGGAAATAGCCTCTGCTACAAACATTGTAATACAAAAATGATTACAGTGGATTATTCAAGTCAAATAATGAACACAAATATTTTAATATTACAAACAAAACATTATAAATGTAACATTAAATGATGATATTTTTTTTTTTTATGACCTCCCGCGGCCCCCCTGCAGTACCCTCGCGGCCCACCAGGGGGCCGCGGACCCCACTTTGGGAGACACTGGTGTAGATGATAACATTTATGAACTTTATTAATAAGTAGTTACTACACAACATTGTTAAGAAATATTGATTAATCATTTATAAAAGGTTTTCTAACACTGACTGTCTGCTGTATTTTACATTTTGAATGATGTAATGGGGCGACATCATCTAGAATTCTGGTTAGAGTTCTGGTTGCTATGGCAGCTCAAAAGTCCTCTGTCTGTGGCCCAGTGGCTCAAAGCCTCAGTTTGTGCTGAGGAGGCCAGAGAGAGGCTGTGTCTGACGGCTCTCTCCAGATGTTTTCTGCCTGTTTTTACTTTTTTCTATGGCAGAAGTGTTTGGCAGTTTGCGTTCAACAGTTGAAGACGTTTGGTAAGTGAAAGATTAACTCATAGTCTCCTCACTACACAACATCAGAAATATTAATGCATCATTTATAATGCATCTATCCACTGAAGGCTGTCAAACTAAGGAGGCACGTGAAAACGCTCTGAACCAAAGCGAAACAGGGAAACTCATACAGTTATTGTAATGGATTGTAAGCATCCTTTTGTCTGAGTCTTTCCAGAGATTGTTTCAATCGTCAATTAAATTTATTTTTGCCCCAAATCACAACAGCAGTCCTCTTGCAGGACCTCACTAAGTTATGGATTCACCAACAACAGATCAGAAAATCAAACACAGCTGACAGTCGGCTTTTCTTATATTTACGGCTCAATAAATCACCAAAATGACAATACAGGGTCATAATTCTCGCCTCAAATGTTGTGATAAGTAATATTTGTATTATTATTGTTCAGAACTTTCATCTTGGAGGTGGCTCCTGTTGATCCCAGAGTGAATGAGCTCCTCTGTCGCCACTACAGTATAACAGCTGCTTCATCTTCCTTCTTGTTGAAAGTATTGAATTCATTCTAACTATACAAGGGGTACGCCGTGTTGAAAATAGTTTTCACTCAAAATAAGAATTATACCAAGCCGCAAAAAGTTCCTATACGTCTGTTTTTCCGCATTACCCTGTCTATTTGATAGGAGACAAAACACTTCCTGTTCTGCAGCCCCCTGCCAAGCGCCCTTTGGACCACGTGATTGCAACCCAGCAATCCCAGCTTTAAAATGAACTGTTCGGTTCAGGCACGAGAGTCGGTCTTCAGGAGCCTCCCAGGAGTCGCTTTCTGCAACCTGAGCACAAAATACAACTGATATCAGGGTTTGATTTGTGTACTATGTTTCTCTAACCTAAATTCTAAACCTTAGCCTCTAACTTGTTTCCCCTATACCCTATCCTCAACCCCCTAACCCCGTAGTGTTTTATTCTTACCCTAACCCACTGCCTGGAAATGAGTTCAGTTGGTAGAGCATTGGCCTTTGAGCCAGAGGGTCTTGGGTTCAAGCCCGACTTTCACCATTGACTCTCACTGATGTTTGCTGTCGTTGTGTCCTTGGCAAGACACTTAACCTCTGGGAACACCAGCCACAGTGGGGCGACTGCGGCTGTAAAGTGCCAAACTGCTGTTGTGTCCTTAGGCAAAACACTTCCCCCCCATTGCCTGGAATGAGTCTGGTGTGATGGTTGGTGGTGGTCGGAGGGGCATTTGGCGCATACTGGTTGCCTCGCTTCTGTCGGTGTGCCCCAGGGCAGCTGTGGCTACTTTTTCACCACCGTGTTTAGAGTGAAAGAATAATGTCATGTAAAGTGTCTTTGAGTGTCCAAAAAGCGCTATATAAAACTGATGCATTATTATTTATTATTATTAAATAATTTTTAAATAATACTGTAACTAGTGCTTTACAAATGCCAGGGTTAGGGATAGAGTTAGGGGTGGGGCTAACTAAACGAATGCTTGATATACGTTTGTTTTTTTAACATTAAACAAAAATCAATCATACTTTCTCCTGTAATGATGAGGACATCTGCGAGAGCGCAAACCTGCAACACACAAATATTACATCTTGGCAGTAGCACGATTTAAGATTAGAAGTGGTAGACCTATAGTAATAGTAGTAGTAATAGCAGTACTAGTGGCAGTAGTGGTAGTTGTGGTCGTAGAGGTAGAAGTACTAGCAACAGCACAAGTGGCAGTAGTTGCAGTAGTAGCAGAAGAATCAGTGGCAGTAGTAGTAGCACCACTTACTGTTGCAGTACAGCACAGTACACAGTAGTAGTAGTAGTAGCACTGCACATCCTCCAACAACAGGTGCTAGTATCTGGACCGAACACTGCAGAGCTACAGGAGCTGGGGAGTACAAATACTTTTACTATAGTTCCTGAGAACAGAATATTTTCAACAGTGCTAATGTTGGGTTAAGCCCAAACATCAAAAAAGCTACACGGAGAAGCTTTGACAGAATCAAAGTACAACTACTTCAGGACTGTAGTCCCAGGGTTAGGTTTGCGTTTGCCTGTACCAGTGGGGGCGGGTCCCAGCTCAAAAGTGGCCAAAATGACGTGCGCTGACGTGCTTGCAATACCACCCCGGGCCGATGGGGGTGGACCCAGAAGAAGAATTAGCCAATGCTAACATATAGCATTGGCAGACCTCTCGAAAACGTCTTTACAGGATGGACCAAAAGTTGGCTCTTGGTCTAAAGCTCCGTTCCACATGTGTGTCAATGCTGAGGGGGGTGAATTTTTTTGGTCCACTCTAGTTTACTTGCTGTGAATTTTTAAAGTCTCTCGTTCAAATGAATGGAATGCGCAGATGCGTTTTTTCACAATTTTCTTGTGGGCGGGACCACTCGCGGCCATTTTGGATTGCTCCAGTAGAGCACTATTTTTGGCCCATTAGTTAGAACGGCGGAGATAGGCGTGACTCTGTCCATTATATACAGTCTATGGCCTGTACTCACCTGAATGGGTGGGGCTTGTGCATGGGGCGGGGCTTGTGCATGGGGCGGGGCTTGTGCATGGGGCGGGGCAATCCCGGTTTGTGCCCTTCACTGTATGCGCGCCCTCTGCCTGGGGCTCTGAGGATTATAATTCACACATTTTAAAATGTTGCTTTCTGGCGGTAAAGTATGTCAATAATTAATAGATCAGATTGCCCTCATTGTTCAGAGTTTGGCAAAAGGAGAAGTGCTCACTAACAGACTTTATGTTGGGTTAGGGTTATGTGTTCAGAGATAGGGTTAGAGTTGTATGGTCCTAGATGTAACAGCCACAAAACAGAAAAAGGCTGCATCCAAACCACCCACGCATCTCAGGAGTTTTTTATCTTCATGACTATCAACATTGTAGATTCACACTGAAGGCCTCAAAACTATGATTTAACTCATGTGGAATTAGCTAAAAAAAAAAAAAAAACGTATGAAACAACTGAAAATATGTCTTATATTCTGGGTTCTTCAAAGTAGCACCTTTTGCTCTGATTACTGCTTCGCACACCCTTGGCAATCTCTTGATGAGCTTCAAGAGGTAGTGACCTGAAATGGTCTTCCAACAGTCTTGAAAGAGTTCCCAGAGATGCTGAGCACTTGTTGGCCCCCAGGTCATCTGGCCCAGCACCCACCACTCTCCTTATTGGTCAAATAGCCCTTACACAGCCTGGGTGTGAATCTACAGTCAATAGTCATGAAAAGAAAGGACACTCATTGAATGAGAAAGTGTGTCCAAACTTTAGGACACAAAAGACCTTTGGTCAATACTGTGTATATAATATATATATGTGTTTATGTATGTATGTAAATCTTACCTAGCTGCAGCATCGTCACCGTTCCAAACTTCACGTCTTTCTTGAAGGACACACAGCTGTAGAACCCAGAGTCAGATTTTGTGAAGGACTTCAGGATCAGAACGTGACTTTTGATGTCCTCCACACTGAAGGAGTCTATAGATTGACCCCTCCTCTTCTCCCCGGGGTTCATAGTGTAAACTGAGACAATGAAATCCACCTCCCCTGTGGACTGCAGGACCCGAAACCAGTCAACAGTGGGGCCTGGGTCTGGGACCGAGCACTTCAAGGGAACCCTGGACCCTTCAGTGACCTGCACCAGCACTGAGCCTGGAGAACATATAATACACGTGTTCAGAGAGGTTAACCAGATCAGTGCAAGGTCAACAAGGGATCGATACAATATTTGAAACATGGCTTTCCTCAGGTATCTGTGATATTGATATTAGCTTGGACAACTATACTGTGTACAGAGGTTCTAAAGGAGGCCATTTACACATTTTACATACAGTATATAGTCTACAATTACATATAATTTGCCCTCAAGAGAAACCATTGCCTTTTTGAAGGGCTTTTTGTTCAAAATAATTGTACACTAAATTCAAAATCCTTTAAATTCATTAAATGTTGTTCATAAAGCCCTGTCAGTGATCACTGCGTTGTATATTATATCTGAAAAATGAAATCTCCTCATCCCCCAAATTCAAGACAAAATTACAGAACAAGGATTACTTTATTTATGCTTTATAGTTACATTTGCTAAACATTCCTATTGCTCCTGCTTCAATTTCTTGATAGAACGAGACCGGATTACTTTACTATCGCATTTTTCGCCATTGCCAAACGCCAACCTTCCCGTTCGACGCAAACTCTTGACGTCACCCCCAACAAACTACGACACCCGCCTTCCGTGCTCGCTGGTTGGTTGTTTGAAATTCAACCGATTGTAATCGCTAACATAGGGATCAGACTCAGACGTTACATGCAGGGAAATGATGATTGAGCGGAGTGTACGGACAGCTAAGGCCAGGCTACGTCTAAATGTAAACAAAAGGCCAAACCAATACCCAACTCCAACGTTCTACTGTTGCAGCGTACTCTTGTAAACGGCACATAAGCAGTTCGTGATATTTGTAATGTGAGCCACACTACACATGAAACGTACTCTGTAGCAGATGTATGTGTAATTTGTTCCATCTACAATTCTTTTAAATTGATCATTTTTCCTACAATGGAATGTGAATAAAGACAACATGGTCCTTACTTGATCATGAATCACCTCTGCATCATGAACCAAATGTGATATTCTGAATGGTAAACACCCGCAAGGTAGATCAAGGCTCAATAAGTAAATCTTGGTTTGATAAAGTCTGGGAAACCCTGTTCTATAGACTGTAAAAAGCAATAACAAAATCAGAGATTCAGAGTCTGCATTAGACAATAAAAATCCTGTTCTTTTGTTGGGGATTGGATTAATATAAGATTTTTGCTTCATCCAATGCATTTTCAAACTATAGGGACATTTAGAACAGGGAAATATGTGTGATGAATCGCAAGTTAACTATGACATGAATGCGATTAATTGCAATTAATTATTTAGTGTTGGACAGCACTGATATACGGCTCACTCCACGCTAAATTGTGGAGTAAGCCACGCTATAATCTCACTTCAAATCGGTTTGTACCTGATAATTCTTTAATACCATAGTTTATAAATTTACATAGGTAATTTCAGATTGGCAGCTCAAAACCAAGAAAAATGGATGGATGCCTTTTTAAAAATGTGTATTGAACTTTTGGGACATAATTGTTACATGCAGGTCATGTCATGTTGGAGGCTTTGTGAATGAAATAATTAACTGGACAGAGAAGACTATTTAATGGTTAATGGTTAGGGATATAACTGTAATCAATTTCTAGTTTCAGGTTATACATTTTTCAAAAAAACGTATTCAATAACTACAGACAAACTGAGTGTTTTGGATGTAACACTCCGCGTCCAATTGTTACGTCCAAAACAGCTGTTTGGAGCGCTGTTGATAGTACGAACGTGAACGAATCTGTGTTTAAGTAGTGCCCCCTTCACTGGACAAACAAGCTGTGGGTGCTGTGAACATTCGGCAGTAGCAGTTGCAGACATTTCAGGACTTTTTCCCATGTATGTGTGTGCGTATATGTCTGTATATACAGACACATGTATATGTATATGTGTGTGTGTGTGTGTGTGTGTGTGTGAATACATACACATATATACATTTATATGTGTATATGTTTATATGTATGTATGTATATATATATATATATTATATATATATAAATATATATATTAGGGCTGTCAAATGTTTGAAAAATGTAATCGAGTTAATTACAGCTTAAAAATTAATTCATCGTATTTAATCGCATTTCGAACTATTGGCAAAATTATGCCATATTTTTCTGTAAATGGTTGTTTGAATGAAAAGATAATTGACATCATAGTGAACATATGCACTGTATCTGTTTATTATAACAATAAATCCACATAAAATGGCATTAACATTATTAACATTCTGTCTTTCTGTAGTAGACACTATTTTTTCAGCTCGACATATTCCACTTCAACTAAAGCCTCATCTTCTTTTTGTTTCTCTGTCTCATAAAGGCTGTGGAAAAACAAGGTACCCCAGCTTTAATTTAGCGAGTGTAGTTTCAAAGCGTGAGGAGACACAGACACATCCTGGCTCCATAGTTCAGCTTCATAGGTGTATTACGCACAGGTTACGCAAAGCACACAACAAGCAGAGAATAGTTCTTTGCATGTATGGATGGTCTTTCACGTTACGGCGTTAAAAGCGTTAATTTTTTTTACGCGATTAATGAAAGAAATTTCAGCCCTAATATATATGTATATATATGTATATATATATATATATATATATATATATATATATATATATATATATATATATATATATATATATATATATATATATATACACATATATATAAAGAGTATATAACTGTGGTACGCATTTGTGGTGCGCCTCATTCCGGACGCTGTAACCCCCTTGTTTAGGTAGACCTTCATCTTCAAAAATGTCAAAACAGTCCTGTAAGCTTTTTGTATGCTTCTCTTCATCAGTTTGTATTTGTCTGTATATTTGTCTGTATACGCCTCATTCAGCAGCTGAATGTCAATGTTCCATTGCAAATGTTGGATTTCAGGATTTTATTTTTAAGACTTATGAGGTTCAAATACAGATATACAGACATATACACAAATGCATATGCATAATACCTGCGTAATACCTGCACTGCTCAAACTAGTAATCTAACTATCACAAAAATAGTCCCACAAATAATTTGAAAAATCCCAGAAATGTTATCTGGTAATAACGATATAATAACGATATAATAACGTATAACGTAATATTCTGAATCCACTAAAATGCTCATGTTAAAGTCACAAATGATGCAGTTACTGAAAATGCTTTGAATCTACTCTCTTTCAGCGATGTTACACCTGACAGTAGTTTCTCCGCTTGTCGGGTAAGCCCAGTTATATAATAATACAACAGATCATTAAAGGGTTTTCCTCGTGCAGTGCTGGTCCAGACGGCATCGAGACCAACTTCATCAAACTTGCCTCTCATGTTATCTGCTTTCCTTTAGCAGATCTTTTCCATTTATAATTTCACTCATGGGAAGTTCCCTTTGCCTGGAAACATACAAAGGTCATCCCCATTCACAAAGGTGGTAACTCTGATCATATGAATAACAATCAACCTGACTCTAGTAATAATTGTATTGTTAAAGTATATGAAAAACTAGTGTATAATCATTCATATCTACCAATAATCTCTCTCCATTTCAACATGGTTTCAGAAAACAATTCTCAACTGCATCTGCATTATCATAATTCACTCACGAGTCGGTGTGTAAGACAGACCTGTAACGAAGGCTTTCTGAAAAATATTACTGCTGTACTATTAAACACGTGTCCTTACACATATGGTGATTACTGTCACAGATTTTATTATTTTTTACTGTTAGATTTTCTAGTTGATCAGAGATCGTGTTAAATTTTATTTATGAAAATGTCTTTAGCATTAGGGGCATTAGGTTTATCCTAAATTAGGATTAAATGAAGGGGTAATTAGGATTAAATGAAGGGGTAATTAGGATTAAATGAAGGGGTAATTAGGATTAAAGTAAATGTATATTAGGATTAAATTCTGATTCAAATATGGGTAAATCACTTCACACTAATTAAAGCCCATAATTTATACTTAATTTACCTTACCCTAATGCTAATTTTGTACCTAATTTCCCTTTAAGAATGTGTGGCCATGACCGACAATTTAATCCTACTTCACCCATGATTTAATCACTAACTTAACTATAATTTTATCCTTATTTAAACCATAACCATTTAAAAAAACACACAAAGTGAAAACTGCGATCATATTCTGAACCCTTTATACATTTTATTTGAACAGTTATTGACTTTATGTTTGTCATAAAACATAATATTAAAATATCAATAATGATAATAAATTGAAAAGAATGTTCACAGTGAGCAGGAGCAGCCGAAGACTTCCACAAGATACTAAAGATAACCTTTATTCGTCCCTCAGTGTGGAAATTTCAGGCAACATGACGGGTTTCCCGTCGGAAACACGAAACATACATAAAACATGTTATACTTAAGGTTAGGGTAGCCCTGAGAATAACCCTTACCCTAAGGCCGAGGTAAACCCTAACCCTAAACACAACATAAACTTTAAGAGGAATTATGCCAAACTCACCTGAGCTCTGGATTCTATTCAAAATGCCAACAACAAACAACACAAACTTCAGCCCCATTTTTGGCTAAGTATTTTTCAGGACTACAAAAGGAAAATGTGAATACTTAAAGTTTGAAGCAGAGAAGCCCAGTCCCTGCTGCTGTTTGTCCAATCCGAGTGGTGCATTCAGAGCTGCACATAAGCCCCGCCTCCACTGCAGATGTTAGGCCTCAGGAATTAGGTTTAATCATGAAGGTCCTGACCTTGTTCAGTCCTTTCAGACCTTTTTCAGACCTAGTTCAGAAATATTTGTATTGCCACAAGAAGTCGCAAACTAGGAAATTGCTTTGGCTCTCAGTGCAAACAAGTCAAAAGTAGATAATAGAGAAGTAGAGAGAATGGAGAATAGAGAAGGTCCAGACCTGGTTCAGTTCTGTTTCAAACTTAGTTCAGACCTCGTATAGACCTGGTTCAGACCCAGTTTAGTCCTGGTTCAGACCCCCCTTCTCACACCCTCACCTCATCCCTGTGCCCCCCATGTGTCTGTGTGGTTTTATCTCTGCTCTCGATCTCAATCGCTATCGTTCACTTCAGATGTTTGTGGTGAAGAAATGCAGGAGTTTACAGTTACCTCTGTTTGAGACACGTCTGGTACAGTTACCTCGGTTTGAGACACGTCTGGTACGGTTACCTCTGTTTGAGACACCTTTGGTCTGCTTTGAAACAGTGTAAAAGTGATGAAATAATTACTGTCAATTACATGGAGCAGCCTATTACTGAAGAAATACTGCATTGTAATCAGTGAGACTATCATCAAGTCTGTTCAGAAAAGGTGTTTGACAAAATGCCAATCAAAGCTGGACACCTAACGTTCAAACGACACAATACAGTTTTTCTCAGTCGCGTTGGTGCATTTCTCACATCAGACTTAAAGTTCTCAAAACTATTAGTTCGACCTCCACAACATTGAGTCATTGGTGCACATCACCGTAGCAGTTTCTCCTAACACATTACAAATGCTTTTGCACGTGTATCAGTTACTTTCATACCATTTTCTGCGGTTTTATAACATTATCATTTGCTTCTGTCCTGTCAGTCAAAATGAAACATACTTATGACTTCTGAATAGTCTTTCACTATGAAACCAATAGTCCTCATTTCATCGCTTTGGTATCACATACAAAATTGCTGAACTAGTTCTCACAAGTATTTGTCAAGCTAATTTCATACATTTCTTAATCTTTTTTTTCCTGTAAATCTTTCCTAAATTGAACAATTTCTCTCATGTCAATTTCAGCTTCACTCATGAGGTGTGTGTTTCATTGTTTACATTTGTCACAGTTCTACCATAATGATATTCTGTATGTTTGTTCTATGTATATACATGTACAGTATGTGACTGTATTTTTGTTGCACAATGTTGTAGAATTACAAGGAGCACAAACAGTAAATATGTGAAAGACATACAGTACACATACATACATATACACACATACAGTACATACATACATATACAGTGCCTTGCGAAAGTATTCCAACATTTTGCCACATTTCAGGCTTCAGACATAAAGATATAAAAAATAATTTTTTTGTCAAGAATCAACAACAAGTGGGACACAATCGTGAAGTGGAACAAAATTTATTGGATAATTTAAACTTTTTTAACAAATAAAAAACTGAAAAGTGGGGCGTGCAATATTATTCGGCCCCCTTGCGCTAATACTTTGTGGCGCCACCTTTTGCTGCAATTACAGCTGCAAGTCGCTTGGGGTATGTTTCTATCAGTTTTGCACATCGAGAGACTGGAATTCTTGCCCATTCTTCCTTGCAAAACAGCTCGAGCTCAGTGAGGTTGGATGGAGAGCGTTTGTGAACAGCAGTCTTCAGCTCTTTCCACAGATTCTCGATTGGATTCAGGTCTGGACTTTGACTTGGCCATTCTAACACCTGGATACGTCTATTTGTGAACCATTCCATTGTAGATTTGGCTTTATGTTTTGGATCATTGTCCTGTTGGAAGATAAATCTCCGTCCCAGTCTCTGGTCTTTTGCAGACTCCAACAGGTTTTCTTCCAGAATGGTCCTGTATTTGGCTCCATCCATCTTCCCATCAATTTTAGCTATCTTCCCTGTCCCTGCTGAAGAAAAGCAGGCCCAAACCATGATGCTGCCACCACCATGTTTGACAGTGGGGATGGTGTCTTCAGGGTGATGAGCTGTGTTGCTTTTACGCCAAACATATCGTTTTGCATTATGGCCAAAAAGTTCGATTTTGGTTTCATCTGACCAGAGCACCTTCTTCCACATGTTTGGTGTGTCTCCCAGGTGGTTTGTGGCAAACTTTAAACGAGACTTTTTATGGATATCTTTGAGAAATGGCGTTCCACTCTTCCATAAAGGCCAGATTTGTGCAGTGCACGACTGATTGTTGTCCTATGGACAGACTCTCCCACCTCAGCTGTAGTTATCTGCAGTTCATCCAGAGTGATCATGGGCCTCTTGACTGCATCTCTGATCAGTCTTCTCCTTGTTTGAGATGAAAGTTTGGAGGGACGGCCGGGTCTTGGTAGATTTGCAGTGGTCTGATTCTCCTTCCATTTCAATATAATTGCTTGCACAGTGCTCCTTGAGATGTTTAAAGCTTGGGAAATCTTTTTGTATCCAAATCCGGCTTTAAACTTCTCCACAACAGTATCTCGGACCTGCCTGGTGTGTTCCTTTGTCTTCATGGTTCTCTCTGCGCTTTAAACAGTTCACTTTGGAGAGACCCAAGAGGGAAAATGCAGTTAGAAGTTTGTTGATTGAGTATGTTTGGCGCCCTAGGCCCGGGAGAGATGCTGATGAGTGCGGCGCTTGCTCGCGCGCATAATCCCCCCCCGGGGCCTAGGCACTGGTGACAGCAGGAGGCAGGCACGCTTCGATGAGAGAAGGAGGAGGTGGGGCGGCGGAGGCTTTGCAAACTTCAGAAGGCCGGGAAAGTGGGCGTCTCCGGCTTTTAACTTGCTGTCCTGGTGGTTATTGGTGGATTAGATGTGGGCGTTTTGCTGGTGTAATGAGTAGAGGATGAGCAGGCTTGTAGATCTGGCAGCAGTGGCCGGGTCTACCACAGTGAACTTTCGCGAAGAGCTTCATTTCACTTTGGAGAGACCCAAGAGGGAAAATGCAGTTAGAAGTTTGTTGATTGAGTATGTTTGGCGCCCTAGGCCCGGGAGAGATGCTGATGAGTGCGGCGCTTGCTCGCGCGCATAATCCCCAAAAACGGGCAGAGTTATCTTTGCGCGCCGGGACGTGAGCGCTCGCTTCACGATCAACCGGACGCTGCCTGGGACGTGAGCGCTCGCATCACGATCGATACCAGACGCTGTAGCAGAGTTGTCTTTGAGCGCCGGGACGTGAGCGCTCGCATCACGATCAACCGGACGCTGTCTGGGACGTGAGCGCTCGCATCACGATCGGTACCAGACGCTGCGGTGAAGTTATCTTTAAGCGCCGGGACGTGAGCGCTCGCATCACGATCAACCGGACGCTGCCTGGGACGTGAGCGCTCGCATCACGATCGATACCAGACGCTGCAGTGGAGTTATCTTTAAGCGCCGGGACGTGAGCGCTCGCATCACGATCAACCGGACGCTGCCTGGGACGTGAGCGCTCGCATCACGATCGATACCAGACGCTGTAGCAGAGTTATCTTTGAGCGCCGGGACGTGAGCGCTCGCATCACGATCAACCGGACGCTGCCTGGGACGTGAGCGCTCGCATCACGATCGATACCAGACGCTGTAGCAGAGTTATCTTTAAGCGCCGGGACGTGAGCGCTCGCTTCACGATCAACCGGACGCTGCCTGGGACGTGAGCGCTCGCATCACGATCGATACCAGACGCTGTAGCAGAGTTGTCTTTAAGCGCCGGGACGTGAGCGCTCGCATCACGATCAACCGGACGCTGTCTGGGACGTGAGCGCTCGCATCACGATCGGTACCAGACGCTGCGGTGGAGTATCTTTAAGCGCCGGGACGTGAGCGCTCGCATCACGATCAACCGGACGCTGTCTGGGACGTGAGCGCTCGCATCACGATCGGTACCGGACGCTGCAGCAGAGTTATCTTTAAGCGCCGGGACGTGAGCGCTCGCATCACGATCAACCGGACGCTGCCTGGGACGTGAGCGCTCGCATCACGATCGATACCAGACGCTGTAGCAGAGTTGTCTTTAAGCGCCGGGACGTGAGCGCTCGCATCACGATCAACCGGACGCTGTCTGGGACGTGAGCGCTCGCATCACGATCGGTACCAGACGCTGCGGTGGAGTATCTTTAAGCGCCGGGACGTGAGCGCTCGCATCACGATCAACCGGACGCTGTCTGGGACGTGAGCGCTCGCATCACGATCGGTACCAGACGCTGCAGTGGAGTTATATTTAAGCGCCGGGACGTGAGCGCTCGCATCACGATCAACCGGACGCTGCAACAGGGTTATCTTTGAAGAAGTGCGTGCCGCCACCAGAATCTTATTGGTTCACTTACTTTGCTTTGTATTGCTTTGCTGGGAGCTTACGAGGAAGCCAGTAGCCGTTGTGCAGCCAGGATGGCGGACGCGTCTGGCCTGATGTAGGTGGAGAAAGCCGAAGAGGACCAGCGCCCCAGCTGTTGGAGAGGTGTGGGGGAGCCCCAGCGAGGCCGCGTGCGTGGCAGCGCCTATCCTGAAGGAGTGAGCTGTGTAGAGCTGGGGAGACAATTTACAGAGGAGCAGTAGGGATCTTAGTTGAGCTCTGAACCAGGTTGCTGTCATGGGAAGAATGTCTGGAGTGAGAAATAGAGGTCCGTTAAGATCTCCTTTTTGCAGTGGAGGCGAGTGTAACGCATAAAGGATTTGTAGGGGCAGAGAGATGTGTCCGAGCGAGCTATTACTATATTGCAGGCTCCTTTGATTTTTGAATGTTTGAGACGGAGGTTGAAATGGTCAGGGGACATTATGTTGGGTGAAAAAGAGCGACCTTTGTGTAATGCTTCCACTACGTCGAGATTATCACACATGACAGAGATCCTCTTTCTCTGCCACGTGTGATTCCACAGCGCGCAGGCCACGACCACTGGGAATATCACGTGTAGGGCAGAGGAGATGCTCCGGTGGAAAGTAGCGGCCACGCTCGGCAAACCAATGGTCCTGGAAGAATCCCCCAAAACCCACGGAAGGGGCAGCGTCCGTGTAGAAGCGGAGACTTGTAGGGGCAGAGACATGTCGGAGAGGGCCATTGATGTTGCAGGCGCCCTTACGCTTAGAATCTTGGGTCGGAGAGTAGATAATCAGGATAGTAGGATGGTCGGGAAAGCCGTGTCTCGGACCGCATGAAGGTTGAGTGAGCAATGGTGAAACGCTTATGCAGAGAAGCCATAGAAGGAGAGCAGGAAGATGCCGCGAGGAGGGCAGACATGTACTTGGAAGATGAGCCGGAGTTCAGTGCCGCTGCAGGATGGGCAGCATGATGGGGAGCCTGCGATCAGAAGAGTGAAGAATACAGGTATGGATGCCTTTGATTAGGAGTCCGATTGACGGCTCAGCGCAGCTACTTGGCCAGCTGCATCTGATAGATCAGAAGATTAGGTGGAGAGATGAAGCATGACCGCCGAAGCGACCCTGGGAGCATAGGTGCGAGTCCAGCGCAGCGCGGCATACTCAGCCGGGCTGCATCCATTAGAAGCAGGATAAGCTTCTGAGAGAGTGGGTTGCAGCAGTAGCAGTAGCAGCAGCAGCAGTAACCTCAGATAGCAATAGTCCTGTATCAAGCCGCGGCAGCAGCAGTAGCAGCAGCAGCGGCAGCAGCAGCGTCCTTAGAAATAACAGTAATAATTCTGTATCTAAGCCACCGCAGTAGAATGTTGTTGTAGCTGTTCAGTGTTTCAGTAAAAGAGATGCAAGTGAAGAGAGATGGCAAAGTACATGAAGCAGCAGCAGCAGTAGTAGCAGCAGTAGCCGTATGAAGCAGCAGCAGTAGCAGTAGCAGTATGAAGCAGCAGCAGCAGTAGCAGCAGCAGCAGCTGATGCAGCATCCGTAGATAATAACAGCAATAAACCTGTATCAAAGCCAGAGCAGTAGAATATTGTTGTAGCTGTTTAGTGTTTCAGTAAAAGAGATGCGAAGTGAAGAGAGATGTCAAAGTACATGAAGCAGCAGCAGCACGGCAGCAGATGCAGTATGAAGCAGCAGCGGCAGCAGTAGCAGCAGTAACGGTAGCAGCAGCGGCAGCAATAGCAGCATTAGCGGCAGCAGTAGCAGCATTAGCGGTAGCAGTATGAAGCAGCAGAAGCAGCATTAGCAGGAGCAGTAGCACCACAATGCGATTCATACGAACAGCAGACGTGTCACGCCAGCGTGCGCCGCTTGTCTCCGTGAGCCAGGTTACATACGTGTCTGAAAGAGTCGAGCCGTAGAGACAGGTGCAGCCTGGGAGCCTGCGGAGCGGCAGCGGCAGGAACAGCAGCAGCGGCACATGTAGTAGTAGGAGCAGCAGGAGCAGGCAGCAGGGACAGGCAGCAGCAGGAGCGGCAGCAGGAACAGGCAGCAGCGGGAACAGGCAGCAGCGGGATCAGGCATCAGTAGGAAACGGCAGCAGGGACCGCAGCAGCGGCGGTCAGAGAACCATGCCCATGGTTGTTTAAGAGCCTGAGGAAATAAATCAACCCGAATCCGAAACATTCCCATGCGAATAACAGATGTCCCCTGGAGCCATCTTGCTGCTTTGGTTATGGCAGATACGCATGAACGATCACTTTTCCATGCGTTCATTAGCTCCAACTCCACTTCAAACCCATTGCAGATTCACATTGGGCCCTTTTTCTTTCTGCTGCACTTTCAAAATGCAACAACTGCAGTTTAGTTACCCAATTTAATACTAGTGACCTAGCTATTTAAATGCATGGCCCCTCCTTCCTCCTGCAGATAGACGAATTTAAATACATCCATTTAACAATAGTGACCTGCGAGTAATGAGATTAATGCTGTAAAGATGGCGCCGTGGCAAGAGTTCTGGTGTGTGCCGTCTGGAGCACAATGGGGTAGTCTTTGCACATATTTCCAACGTGGTTTTACTGCAAGTGGCAGAACATGAATCCGAATTATGCACATTGCTCCTCTTATATCCCTCAGACAATAGAGATTGATGCCATTTAATATGCATTGCCCCTCAGTTAGCTCAAACACGTGTGAAAACGGAGCCTGCAGACCAAGCACGGGGCGAAAACTGACGCCTGCAGCCCAGACTCCGGGATTAATCCGTCCGCGGTCGGCACACTCACTGTACTCACATGCCAGGAGACTTGGGAAAAGCAACGGGACAACGCGGCACCGCCAATCGGAGGCAGGGACATGCACGGCACCGCCAGACCGTCTGCGCGCGGCAGCAGACCACGAGGAACGAGCAGCACAGAACCTGCAGAGGGGCCCCGCGGAGGGGCCCCGCGGATCAGCCCACAGAGGAGGAAAGCAATGGAGACACGCAAACCACAGCAGGTGCAGGGACGCGAAGGAGGAGCAGACCACGAGCAGCCAGACTGAGGACAGCAGGGCCACGCGCACGAGCAACACGTGAGCAGAAGCGACCCCTCCAGAACAACGCATGTATTTGCGAACAGGTGCGTTAGCGACATGCACCTTGCAGGCTTCAGAAGTTTGCAAACTTCAGAAGGCCGGGAAGTGGGCGTCTCCGGCTTTTAACTTGCTGTCCTGGTGGTTATTGGTGGATTAGATGTGGGCGTTTTGCTGGTGTAATGAGTAGAGGATGAGCAGGCTTGTAGATCTGGCAGCAGTGGCCGGGTCTACCACAGTGAACTTTCGCGAAGAGCTTCATAACCCTGAGACTATCAAAGAGCAGGTGCATTTATACGGAGACTTGATCACACACAGGTGCATTCTATTTATCATCATCAGTCATTTAGGACAACATTGGATCATTCAAAGATCCTCACTGAACTTCTGGAGTGAGTTTGCTGCACTGAAAGTAAAGGGGCCGAATAATATTGCACGCCTCACTTTTCAGTTTTTTATTTGTTAAAAAAGTTTAAATTATCCAATAAAATAAACTTGTTGTTGATTCATGACAAAAAATTTAAATTTTATATCTTTATGTTTGAAGCCTGAAATGTGGCGACATGTTCAAAGGTTCAAGGGGGACGAATACTTTCGCAAGGCACTGTACATACAGTACGTATACATACATACAGTTCATACATACTGTAGATACACACATACATACATAGAGTGCACACATACACACATACATACATGCAGACATATACTGTATGTCAGTTACCTCTCTAAATACAGTCTTTGTGAAACTTTACTGTAGTTTTTACTGTAAATGGCTGTATAGGTCGTGTATAGTGTGCTCGTGGTCGTGCTCAAGTGTCACCGAGATCTGACTTTTATACACTGAAAACACACAAAGAGTAAACTTTCACAATGAAAACATGACTGACTAAGTCATTTGACTGTGTTGTTCATACTCAATGTTGTCAGGACTTATTATTTTGACGACACAGATAGTTTCATTGACCTAAAGACTTGGTTTTGAGGAATTAACTTTTCGTTTTAAGAAAGAGATGCACTTTTGCAGATTATCCACAAGGTTCTGCAGTTGTGCAAATTTGAAGAATGATGTGAGAAATGCACCAAAGCGACTGAGAAAAACTGTAATAACCATCTAGCTCGTTCCTCGCTCTCAAAACAGTTTTCACATGCATGTATTTCTGGCACTCACTCAGCCAATCAGCCCCCTGCCCTAAGCGTCAAATGAATAAATAAATAAATAAATAATAGATAGATAGATAGATATGGATGGGTAGTTTATTGATCCCGTAGGAAAAATGCAGGTGTCCAGTAGCAGCAAAAATAAAAAATAAAATATACAGTATCATTCTAAAAAGCTAACAATAGAAATAATAAGCAACAGCCCTTCAGGTCACAGCAGCAGAGGTGGAGTAGCCTCTGGGTGGAGCAGGACCGGTCACAAGGTGGAGTAGCCACTTGGTTCGGACCATTTTCACGGCTCTTGTCCAAAGTACTGTAAAATGCTAAATGCTGCATTAGCATTTTTCAAAAAGTTAGCATTCCTCCAGTGGATTTTCACCTGATCCACTTGGTTCGGACCATGAATCCTCTCTGCTCTGGTCTGGACCAGTGCAAAACCATGAACACTGTACTGCACCATCTCAGGTAGAAAAAAGCAATAAGAATAAAAATTCAAAAGCACAAAACAACAACTGTTTCAGAGCCACTTGCAGCCGTTTTCCAGCGCATTCAAAAGTAAACAAAATAGTGACTCATATAGCTTTTTCTCACAAGTATGCAAAAGATAACATGTTTTCAAACGAGAGGAAGACTGCATGTTCTGGTCGGATTTGTTCACAACATTTACATTTCCCCACAGAGATAAGACAGATTTTTATTTGTCCCACAGTGGGGAGTTTCCAATGTCAACGTTGCGCACATTGCAGCAGAATATAAAAAAGGTGGAAATAAGAACACTCAGATTGTACACATCAAACGGGATCTATTATTTATGATAATAGACACTGACACAGTTGATACAAAGTTTTACACGTGATTGGTGTTTGTGGGGGCGGCAGTGGCTCAGTCCTCCTTTGAGTACTCCTTTGAGCCTTAAGGTTGTGGGATCAGTGAGGGGCTGGTGCTGAGTGTACTGGGTGCAGCTCTGACTGCCACCCCCCTGAACCAGAAATGGATTAAGGGGAAGAAAATGGATGGATGGATGGATGATGTTGTTTGCCCATCACTAATATTTATTAATTAGCCCTCGTGCCCAAAGCAGTCACCAGCCGCCATTGTGTAAATAGAACAATGACACTCAGCCACACACGGTGGCTGAGTGGATTGCTTCTCAGCAAGAAGGTCCTGGGTTCGAATCCCGGTTGGACAGGGCCTTTCTGAGTGGAGTTTGCATGATATTCCCGTGTCTGCGTAGGTTTCCTCCGGGTGCTCCGGTATCCCCTACCACTAAAAATATGTACAAAAGGTCTGGCATGCGCCTCCTGTACTGGCGACCCCGCTCTCATCTCTGTGTGGAGTGAGAGGACAAATTGTAAACCGCTTTGTGACTCTGGTCTGTGAAAGGCAGTATATAAATAAAGATTTCTTACTTACTCCTCCTGCCTATCCCTTTAAGTACATCAGTCAAAAGAATGTCACATGAATTGGCTTCAATAGGAACTTCCTGTGTTTTTCTTTGTCTACCACGACACAAGAAGGGCTTTCAACTGTAATTCATCTTTCATCTCTCTTCCTATAGAAGTGCACACACCTCTGCTAATGCTAATCACCCTTCAGCTGGTGCATTCACGCATCAGTCTGCATTTAACCAGGAAATATTTTTAACCATACTATACGCCTGCTGGGCCGAAATCATGCAGTAACAAATTCTATCCGAGTGTGACCTATGTTTGGATTAAAGGTGCAGTCAGTGATTTTTTACAGATGCATTTTTTAAAATATTGTGGGAAAACGTGCCTAAACCTTAAAAGTAATGTCTTTTGTTTTCTCATAATAGTTTAATATATTCTTCTTATGCTGTCTCATTCAAACAAGTAAGTGCAAAGTAAATATCTAATAGCAAAAATTAACGATTTTTTTTCCTTTAGTTATCATGTGTTTTCAAATAGTAAGGGAGATTGACCAGATGCCTGTAGTCTCCGAAAATTAATAAATAATATTTTGGAGCGGACCGATAAAAATAAACAAATGGGATTCGTTCATCCCCAACAAACCAATGGGATGAGTTTACCCCCTTCACCCTCTTCCTGTTTTTGCGAGTGCGCGCACCTGAGTTGGATTTTCTAAACATTTGTGATAATCGCGGAGGACATCTGAGATCTCGCATTCCATTCACAAGGTAATTTTCACTGACATCACACATGACGGCCGTGCGCGAGTCTCTCCGCTTCACGCAGTTCATAAAGTGTCACGTCTGACCACAACAGCCACAGGTACCATGAGGACAAACAAGTCCATGTGGATTTTACTGCTCAACCGCACTTTCTGTAATGTTTAAACAACACTTTTTGTACGGACTACCCGTGAACGCCCCAAATACTAACATACGCGCGAGCCGACAAACAGTAACGGCTGCAACAACTGTACTGTAGTAAGTCAGAGTGCTGAGTACACGTACGAACACAACCCATGGGTCTGATCATTATGTGTCAGTGAACACATTACACTGTCCTCTACACTTCTCCATAGACCTCACAGAGACAGCAGCAGCCGCGATACCCGACTGTTCTGCTCATCAGGAAAATGTGACATGTTCAACTGATGATAGAGGATGTCACATGTGGATGCGCGTTCACGTGTGCCGGTTGTTTTGGTTTGGTGGAGAGGCGAGGGGAGGGGGGAGTGGTTTCGAGTTGGTGCTACGGCTAATCTAACAAAATCGCTTACTGCATCTTTAAACTATATTCTGTATATTATAAGCCGCCCCGGACACCTCCCCCACCCCCCACTGCTCTAATAACCCCCCCATCAGCTCTGCCCCCCACCGTGACAATAGCCTCAGAAGACATCAAACGACTCTTCTCGAGTTTGTGTTAGCTCTCAGTTGTACAGGGAATAGTCAAAGCAAAGGAAGGTTTCTCATCCATCATGCGCGGTCTGAGATTTCTTTCCTCTGAAGAAGTCCTTTAGATGAAGGACAAAAAACTGTTTAGAAGTACAGATGATGGGTGAGAAACATTCCTTTGCTTTGACTCTTCTCGACTCTTCTCGAGTCTGCACCCCCGTATAGCCCCCGGTCCAGACCATGTCTCACAGCCACTCTGAGATACTGCACCAGTGAGCTAACTCCTGTCTCCACCGACATTTTCTACACCTCTCTGGAGTCTTGCCATGTCCCGGCCTGATTAAAATCCTCCATCATTGTCCCTGTCCTGAAGAAGACCAGGATAACTGGACTTTATGACTACAGACCTGTGGCAGTGACATCTGTATGAACATGAGCGCCTGGTCCTCTCTCATCTCATCCCCTCCCTGGATCTCCTGCAGTTCGTCTACAGAGCCAACAGAACACAGCCCCACAGTACAGATCTACTTACAGACACATATACAGTATGGGACTGTAAACGTCTGCAACTGGGTCTGTACCCCTTCTTAAGAAACCCAACTTAGACCCTCTAATAGTAAGTAATTATAGACCTATTTCCAATCTTCCTTTCTTGGGAAAAATCTTAGAAAAAGCTGTATATCAGCAAATATATACTTTCATGATGCAGAACAATCTTTTTAATGAATTCCAGTCTGGATTTTGTCAAGCTCACTCAACCGAGACTGCCTTAATTAAAGTCTTAAATGACTTACACCTAAATAATGATGCATCCAGAATAACAGTGCTGGTATTGTTAGATCTTAGTGCCGCATTTGAAACGGTGGATCATTCAATTTTGCTTGAAAGACTTGAACAGTGGGTAGTGCTAACTGGTAATGTTCTACAGTGGTTTAAGTCCTACTTAAAAGATAGGGAGTTTTACGTGTTTACCGGCAGCTATGAGTCTGCAAAATCAAAGATAACATTTCGAGTGCCACAGGGGTCCATACTGGGCCCAGTTTTATTTGATCTATAAGTTGCCCCTGGCTCAGATTATGAATTTCTACAACATCTCATATCATACATATGCTGATGACACACAGCTATATATTTCTGTATCTTCTCAGGATTTAAGTCCACTGCAAACATTGAAGGACTGCATCCATCATGTCAGAGAATGGACAGGTCAAAACTTTCTTCAGCTTAACGCGGAGAAGACAGAAGTTATTGCCTTTGGACCTAAAAACGAACGTTCTAAAGTTAATAGCTATCTAGACTCTTTGTCGTTACAAGTATCAAACGAAGTAAAACATCTTGGTGTAATTGTTGATTCTGATTTAAATTTCACCAAACACGTTAACACCATCACCAAGTCAGCTTTTTATCACCAAACATAGCTAGAGTTAAACACTGTCTTACTAAGCAAGATCTTGAAAAACGTATACATGCTTTTATCTTCAGCCAATTGGATTATTGTAATGGTATTTTTACAGGGCTCAGCAAAAAGTCCATACAACAGCTGCAGCTGATTCAAAATGCAACAGCAAGAGTCCTCACAAATACAAAAAAATTTGATCTTATCACGCCAGTTCTACAATCTTTACACTAGCTTCCAGTCTGTTAAAGAAGAGACTTTAAAGTGCTTCTCTTGGTGTACAAGGCACTGACTGGACCTTGGTTTACTGTGTGTCCCAGAAATGAGAAAAGCAAAACAAAATTATACATTGATAAAGCAAAATAAAATAAACAATCGATGTCCAAAATAGGTGTGGGAACAGGTTAAAGAAACTTGTGTATTCCACCCCTACTCTGATTTTACAAAATAAATAATATCTTCCGTCACCATATGCAACCAAGCGCCTGGAATTTTTTTTTTTTTTTTTTTTTAATTTATTGTTGAGAATAGACATACAAAACATACAATACAATACATACAATACGACAAACAAGAAGCAAACACAGACAACAAAGACAACATAGGTGATCAGTTTCAGTGATATTTACAACGTAAGAGGAGAATCTATACAAAGAGGGGAGAGAGGACAGTGAGACCAACAAGAAAGAAAAAGCAATCGTTGCACGCACGCGCATGTGTGTGTGTGTGTGTGTGTGTGTGTGTGTGTGTGAGTGTGTGCATGTGTGTGCATGAGAGTGAATGTGGCATTACAGAAATCTTTTCCTATGTACAGAAGAGGGGGAGAAGGAAAGACAAAGTGTATATCTACACATACATACATACACATATATATATTCATGCATATATACATACATTCACACAAACAATAATCATAAACATATAATAGTAAATTTAAACATATACATATAAATATATATATAACATTTAAATTATAATAATAATGAATAATGATATACGATTGTTGCATAATAACATTGATAATGATTATAATAAAGATGATGATGGTGATAATAGAAATAAAGTATAACATCCGCAATAATAAAATTAATAACTGCAACAATAAATAAGCTTGTTTGGATTGAATGTGTTTTTAAATGTATTTATTTTTTATAGATGTGATCTAATTGAATTGAATGTTATTATATTATTATACATACATATATATATATACATATACATATCATACACTCCTCTTATCCATCTGTTATGGTGCATTTGTTTGTTTTTGGTGTTTTTTTCTGTGTGTCATGTGTGTGTTGCATTAAAAGAGATAGAGGGGCTTTTGTGCCAGACTAGTCTAGAACAGACACCCCACTATCGTCTGGGTTGTGTAAGAGTATTATCTATTTATTGAATAGTGTTGCAAAAAGTGTTGGAAACAGTCGCATAGGGTTTGAATGTTAGTTTTAGTTTTAGTTTATATATGTTGAATGTATTACAATGTTATACTATTATACAATATTATACTTTATCACCATCATACCATACTTTATTATTATATCCTATTCCTACTGTATTATTTTATCATATGTATACTGTTTTACTATATCAAATGTATACTGTATACGGAGAGATGAGAGGATGAAGTGAGACGAAGAAGGAGAGGTCTATGTGGAGTGGTATGTGAGGTGGTTAAGATGTTTTTGTTTTTTTAAGTGATGCTTTCTATCAGGGTTAGCCAGGAGAGGTTTTCGCTGAGATGATCATGTGTATTTGTTGTTGAAGAAAGTTCAGATGATATGAATTCTGTGAGTAGGTTCTTCCAGTGGGCAATGTGTATGGTTTTTTTTGTCTTCCAGTTTATGAGGATTGTCTTCTTGGCGATTGTGAGGGCGATAAGCAGAAGGCGGGTTTGTGGGAGTGTGAGGTTCAATGCAGTTGTGTCTCCTAGCAGACAGAGAGCTGGTGATAATGGGAAGCGCCTGGAAGTTTTTAACATGCTTCACGAACATACAGTGCCTTGCGAAAGTATTTGGCCCCCTTGAACCTTTCAACATTTCGCCACATTTCAGGCTTCAAACATAAAGATATAAAAATAATTGTTTTTGTCAAGAATCAACAACAAGTGGGACACAATCATGAAGTGGAACAAAATTTCTTGGATAATTTAAACTTTTTTAACAAATAAAAAACTGAAAAGTGGGGCGTGCAATATTATTTGGCCCCTTTACTTTCAGTGCAGCAAACATACTCCAGAAGTTCAGTGAGGATCTTTGAATGATCCAATGTTGTCCTAAATGACTGAAGATGATAAATAGAATGCTCCTGTGTGTAATCAAGTCTCTGTATAAATGCACCTGCTCTTTGATAGTCTCAGGGTTCTGTTTAAGGCGAATTGAGATGGATGTGGCTTTTTTTGTTTTGAATGGGAGGGACCTGAACCTACGCCCTGATGGGAGCAGACTGTAGTGTGAGTGCAGAGTGTGGGAGCTGTCTGTGGAGATCTGGGAGCCTTTCTTTAAAACTTTGTGATTGTAGATGTCTGTTAGAGAGTCTTGCTGCTGTCCAATGATTTTGCTGCTGATTTTAATGATCTTATTGAGTGAATTCCGAAGTATGAGACTGAGTGAACCAAACCAAGCTGTAATGTTGAAAGTGAGAATTGATTCAATAAAGCATTTGTAGGAAGCAGAGGGAATTTGAGGGAGTTTACGGAGAAAGAATAGGCACTGTTGACATTTAGAGAAGATGAGTTCGGTATTGTCCTGGAAAGTGAGTTTATCAAATATTTATTTATTTGTCGATTATGGTGCCAAGATATTTGTATGAATGAAACTTTTCAATGGGGTCATTGTTGACGGTGAGTGTGGGAGTGGCGGAGTGTCCATGATGGAAGGAAATGGCCATTTCTTTTGTCTTTGAGACATTTAGGTCCAGGCAATTGTCTCTACACCACTGAGTGAAGGAGTCCAGTTCAGTCTGCAGAAGTCCAGGTGTGTTCGTGGTGTCCATGATGACTGTGTCGTCAGAGTGTTAGATGATTGTTATTGTTATTCCCTCGCCATGAGGAAGGAAAGGACCCAGAGGATGCGGTGAGGGTTGGCATCCAACTGGAGCAGCTTATGTCTCACGAGATGAGGTTGCAGGGTGTTGAATGCGCATGAGAAGTCCACGAAGACCATGCTCACTTTTAAATTCTATTATTATTTCTCTTTATAAAGGTTTCCTCTAACCAATCTTTGAATTACTCCACATTAGAACCAGGTGCTCTGTATATACAACTTATAATAATATTTTAAGCTCCTTCTTATTAGCATATAAACTTATACTATTAAAATGAATGATAGAAAGTTGGCCGTTTCGCTTCATGTTATTGAACTGATCTTCAGTATAACAGAGACAACTGATGTCTGTCAACTGAGGAAAAAAAGTTATTGTCTGGGTCTATGTTATATTCCACATCCTGCGTGTTGAACTCAGTGTATTCAGACGAGAGTAAATCCAGATTATTATAATTTTTGATCATTTGTATTAGATTTCCTGAGATGTCAGTTGTATTTGTATCCATGTTTGTTTGTTACCTCCCTTCATTTGTCCTTTTCCAACTCCTCTGTGCTCTCGATCACAAAGATCTTTGCTTCCTCAAGTGCTCCGTTGAGTTTTATGAAGACTTTGCAATTAGATGTCCATGTAAATGTGTACTGTATGTAAATAGTTCTATGCATACAGAACTATACACAGACATAAATGTGTGTTTGTAAATGTCAGTAAATAGGTCTGTACATACATACAGTGTGCCGGAGGAGCTCAGGGCCGCAGAGAACATTCATGTTTTTAAGAGTAGGCTCAAGACGCACCTTTTTAGAGTAGCTTTTGATTAGTATTTATTATTTATTATTGCTTTTTAGTACATCTATTTATGTTTTTAGACACATTATATATTTATTTATTTTTATTATTTACTATTTTTAATTATTTATTGTATCTACCCATTTACTATTGTTATTATCATTATTAAGCAGCTGCCATTTTTCTTTTTATTGTCACATTTTATTGTTCTACTTTCTATTGTATTATTGTATTGTTTTAGTGTCCCCAGTGTTTCCTCTGGAGGAGCCCTCTGCACTGAGAGCTGGGGTCTGCTGTGGCTTCGGGGGTCTGGCTCTTGGATCCGGTGGGGGTCTGGGGCCTCCTCTCTCCTCTGGGTCCTATGGGGTCTGACTCCTGGGTCTGGTTGGGTCTGGGGCCCCTCTCTCCTCTGGGTCCTGTGTCGTTGCCTGTGGCTGCAGCCGGCTCTCTGCTCCTGGTGCAGATGGCTCCTTGGATGACGCTTCTTCAGCCGGTTACATCTGCTCCCAGCCCCATTTCTTTTTATTGTTTTACCTATTTTACCTGATATGACTTTATACTTGTGTGTGTGTGTGTGTGTGTGTATATGTGTGTGTGTGTGTGTGTATAAGCATGTGGTTGTATATATAATTATAAATGTGGTTTTGGGGGGTCTGTGGGGAGGAGGGTTTAGGGCTGGGCATGTTGGATTGTTTTAACTAAACTGTAAAGCATTTTGTGTTACACTTTTTGTATGAAAAGCGCTTTATAAATAAAATTTGATTGATTGATTGATACAGTGCCTTGAAAAAGTATTTACCCCCTTGGCTTTTACCTATTTTGTTACATTACAGCCTTTAGTTCAATGTTTTTTTTATCTGAATTTCATGTGATGGATCAGAAAACAATAGGCTATGTACACTTCACCAATAAGTTGGTGAAGTGAATTGAGAAAAATATATACCTAAAACTATTTTTCAGAAATAAAAAACTGGAAATTGGCATGTGCATATGTATACGTGTGGAAAAAGTAGTGCTTTAGGGGCCAATTATGCACACTTTAAGCCCAATTTTCTCTGAATTTCTACAGTAAAAGTGAATGGTATTCTGCACAGTGGTAGAGGGCATCCCAGTGAACAAATGTGCAGTAAAAGTATTCAGGGAACTTTTTTAGATTTTTTGAAAATGAATTCCTAAAAGGTGCTTTTGGGACCACTTTGAGCCCACTTATCTCAGAATTTCTACAGTAAAATGTAATGTTTTTTTGAACAGTGGTAGAGGGTATGACAGTAAACAAGTGTACAGTGAAAGTAGTCGCAAAACTTTTTGTTTTTTAAAATTATTTATTAAAAATTGCATTTTGTTTGCTCGTCGTCCCCGCTTCCCTTTCCACGTTTATCGTAAGTAACAGCATCAAGGGGCCAACCGCTTTCACTTTGCGGACCTCTTTACTGCTGCCGAGGAAAAGCGGGGCCACTTTATCGCAGTAAATGTAGTTACTGTGTGAAAGTTTGATTGTCTGTTGTACACAGTGAGCTAGCTACATTTAGCTTCATTTAGCTATCGATAGCAGCTAAGCTAACGTCCTTCGTGTGCTACTGTGCTTTATCTCGTATTATCTGCAGTATTCACGTGTTGTCATTCTGTTTTGTGCTTGTACTTAGGTTGTTGTGTGTATATTTGTTTGAGAATCCCTTCCCATAAGTGTGGAGAGTACCAACATGCAATGAGTGACCGGAGTATTCTCCTCATCTGGACCTGGTCTCAGACATACGTACTTTGGACTTTCTAAACTGTTGGTTTTGCACTTTACTTTAGTTTTTAATAAATCTGTGATTGTATCAAGACTTTGTTTCATTCATTGACTGTACATGTGCCGAAAAGGGGTTCAAAAGTTACGATTTCCTACCATATACTTATGTACTTTTATTACATACATTATAATTGTCAGTAAATCTGTATAACCTTGGTAAATTTATGAAAAAGGATGGAGACATTTGGTAAATACAAAAAGGTTCTATTCTTGTCAAAATAAATGTTTAGGCATATGAAAAGCGATAGCCCTCTGCTACACAGGCCGAGTCATTCCTTTAACCCCTTTAGCTCTTTAGCCTCCGCCGGTGGGGGTAAACGAGAACAAAAATACATCTGCTGGCAATAGCAGATGTATTTTGAACTTCATAACCCACAAGCTATATATAATTTTAAAGCTTATTCTCTCATCTACATTCATATATAAGTGTAAACAATATCAGACTTCTTTAAAAAGATATAACACATAATATGGGCACAAAATAAATCACGTCTGTATAAGTTTTTTACCTTTCGTCTTCTGCTGCTTGAACAAATTGGACTTTCCCCATCCTTGCTTAGTCTCTTTCTCTCTATTAATGTACATGGAATAAGAATATTCCTTTGTATTTTCCAAAGTATAATCCATTCTGGAGAAATAATCCAATAATGTGCATTTATCCATCCATCCATCCATTTTCTTCCGCTTCATCCGTTGCCGGGTCGCGGGGGCAGCAGTCTAAGCAGAGACGCCCAGACTTCCCTATCCACACACACTTCCTCCAGCTCGTCCGGGGGGACCCCAAGGCGTTCCCAGGCCAGCTGAGAGACATAGTCCCTCCAGCGTGTCCTGGGTCTTCCCCGGGGCCTCCTCCCGGTGGGACATGCCCGGAACACCTCCCCAGGGAGGCGTCCAGGAGGCATCCAAAACAGATGCCCGAGCCACCTCAACTGGTTCCTCTCGACGTGGAGAAGCAGCGGCTCTACTCCGAGCTCCTCCCGTGTGACTGAGCTCCTCACCCTATCTCTAAGGGAGCGCCCAGCCACTCTGCGGAGGAAGCTCATTTCGACCGCTTGTATCCGCGATCTTGTTCTTTCGGTCATTACCCAAAGCTCATGACCATAGGTGAGGGAGGGGACGAAGATTGACCGGTAAATTGAGAGCTTTGCCTTTCGGCTCAGCTCCCTCTTTACCACAACGGTTCAATACAGCGACCGCATCACTGCGCACGCTGCACCGATCCGCCTGTCAATCTCACGCTCCATCCTTCCCTCACTCGTGAACAAGACCCCGAGATACTTGAACTCCTCCACTTGAGGAAGGGCCTCTCCACCCACCCGGAGAGGGCAAGGCACCTTTTTCCGGTCGAGCACCATGGCCTCAGATTTGGAGGTGCTGATTCTCATCCCAGCCGCTTCACACTCGGCTGCAAACCGTCCCAGTGCATGTTGTAGGTCCTGGTTCTTTGGAGCCAACAGGACAACATCGTCTGCAAACAGCAGAGATGAAATCCTGTGGTCCCCGAACCGGACCCCCTCCGACCCTTGGCTGCGCCTAGAAATTCTGTCCATGAATACAGTGAACAGAACCGGTGACAAAGGGCAGCCCTGGCGGAGGCCAACATGCACCGGGAACAGGTCTGACTTACTGCCGGCAATGCGCACGCAGCTCTGGCTCCGGTCATACAGGGACCGGACGGCCCTCAGCAGAGGACCCCGGACCCCGTACTCACGGAGGACCCCCCAAAGGACACCCTGGGGAACACGGTCAAACGCCTTCTCCAAATCCACAAAGCACATGTGGACAGGTTGGGCGAACTCCCATGAACCCTCGAGTATCCGATGGAGAGTGTAGAGCTGGTCCAGTGTTCCACGGCCGGGACGAAAACCACACTGCTCCTGAATCCGAGATTCGACCATCGGCCGTAACCTCCTCTCCAGTACCTTGGAGTAAACCTTACCAGGGAGGCTGAGGAGTGTGATCCCACGATAATTGGAACACACCACCCCGGTCTGCCACTCCATTGGCACCGCCCCCGATCGCCACGCGATGTTGCAGAGACGTGTCAGCCAAGACAGTCCTACAACATCCAGAGACTTTAGATAGTCAGGACGGATCTCATCCACTCCCGGCGCCTTGCCCCCAAGGAGGCTGCCAACCACCTTGGTGACCTCTGCCAGGGTGACAGAAGTATCCGCCCCAACATCCTCAGCCTCTGCCTCCGGAGCGGAGGACGTGACGGGGGGATTGAGGAGAACCTCAAAGTATTCCTTCCACCGTCCGACAATATCCCCGGTCGAGGTCAGCAGCTCACCCCCCGCACCGTACACGGTGTTGGCAAAGAACTGCTTCCCCCTCCTGAGGCGCCGGACATTTTGCCAGAATCTCTTCGAGGCCGATAGTCATGCTCCATGGACTCTCCGAATTTCTCCCCGTCCCGGGTTTTTGCCTTTGCAACAGCCCGGGCCGCGGCACGCTTGGCCTGCCGGTACTGGACAGCTGCCTCAGGAGTCCCCCGAACCATCATGGCTCGATAGGACTCCTTCTTCAGCCTGACGGCATCCCTTACGTGTCCACCACCGGGTTCGGGGGTTGCCGCCGGGACCAGCACCAGAGACCTTGCGACCACAGCTACGAGCCGCCGCATTGGCGATAGAGGAAGAGAACATGGTCCACTCGGACTCCATGTCCCCCTCCTCCACCGGGACCTGGGAGAAGCTCTCCCGGAGGTGGACCGCAAACGCTCTCTCTATACAGCGCTACATTGCATTCACAAGACGCTGCAGACGCTTCATTAATGAGAGCCACCGCTGCACAACATACATGAATTAATTAATTAATTAATTCTTTATTTATTGACTTCTACAATTCAAGAAAGATGTTTCTAATTTATCACATTTTTTTTGCAAATTTGTTCAAAACGCAGCTGCGTATATTTATTTTTACATAACCTTGAACAAAAAAACGTACCGTTTGAGGCTTCCAAACAGTCTTTTTGGCCGGCTTCCTGCTGACTTGTCGCAAAAACGGGGTGTTTTACAGGCGATTGCAGCATAATTCTTCTGCGATTGCAGAAGGTATATTTGGCACATTGGCCATTCACACGGCGAAGGTGTTTCATTTTTGAAAAACGTGTTTTTTCAACCACACGATCGCACACAATTCAGCACATGACTAAGCACATGACTTCACTGCGTAGCAGGGTTGCCAGTTAGATGCCGGCAAACTAGCCCAAAACTCGCCAGAATGCCCCCCCAAAAAAACACCCAGTATTTTTTTTGGGCAAAAAAAAAATAAACATAAAAAAATCATCTACCTGCGTTACGCACGCTTTTACTTTGAGAATAAAAAGCAGTTCCCCTATGTCCCACCTATCACTTATTGGCTATTTATACATGTCAATCATTTGGCAAAAGCACATTTCCCTAGCCGTGTCGCTAACAGCAAACACAAACGGACCCTGCGCAAAGAGCATTCTGCCCGTCTTTTTCACAAGGGTACTGCGGACAGACACCTGCTCCTATCTCTTCATGGAAGCTATAATTTTGAAGCTAACGATTTGGGGAACACGAGCATACCCTGTTTGTGGGTCAAAAACAAAGCTAAAGGTCCGCTAACAGTGGAACTTTCTTTTGCTAAAGATAAATGCACATTATGCTCCCCCCTGGACTGCCACCTTAACGTGGTGGGGGAGTTTGAGTACTCGGATGATCCTGGGAGCTATGCTGTCTGGGGCTTCATGCCCCTGGTAGGGTCTCCCATGGCAGACAGGTCTCAGGTGACGAGTCAGACGAAGAGCAGTCAGAAGCCAACATGGACAGCACGAAAAGAAGAACCGTGACGTCGCCCGGCATGGCGCAGCCGGGGCCCCACCCTGGAGCCAGGCCTGGGGTCGGGGCTCGAATGCGAGCACCTGGTGGCCGGGCCTTAGCCCACGAGGCCCGGCCGGGCTAAGCCCGAAAGGACGACGTGGGCAGTCCCTCCTGTGGACCCACCACCCGCAGGTCAGGTCAAAATAATACACACAGAAGTCAGATTTAAAATCAAAGAACAGAAGAGGCTCCTCATCATGATCTGTGATTTATTCAAAGTTTGCGTGTTTCCAGAGTGTTAGACTTTTTCATATGCGCAAATAAGAGAGAGAGAGAGAGCATGAGGACTAGCAAGATGGCGCCGTGTCAGGGCGCCGCAGTGAACGCTCTGGTGCGCACAATCTGTGTTTTGTTGTTTTTCGTCTGGCATTCACTTGCCACAGTGAAATATGATCGGCAAACACTTCTGTACATTCGGGACCACGCGGGTGACTGGTCACTCGTTTTACCTGAACTGAGGTGCACAAACTTCCTCGAGTGTCCCACTCGAGAGGCTGGTGGAGCACGGCAGGCGGGCCGTGGCGGTGGGCGCCAACAGAGCGAGGGGACTTGGCGTCTCCGGCGTTCTCTCCGCGGTGTGGAGCTGGGCACCTCGAGTCGGCGAAGGAGGCGCAGACACCGGGGAAGGCGAGGCGGTCTGCTCGTTCGTAGCCGCTCCTCCAGGACCCCTTTGCCCTCCATCTACCTGGCCAACGTCCAGTCTCTGCCCAACAAGACGGACGAGCTCCTGTGTCGGTTCCAGAGCCAGCGCGAGGCCCGGGACTGCGCTGTGTTCTGCCTCAGCGAGACGTGGCTCCACTCGAACGTCCCGGACTCTGCTGTTCAGCCCCCGGGATTCACCGCGCGGACAGAGTGAAGGAGACCACGGGCAAGGCCAGAGGCGGAGGTGTGTGCTTTTTAATTAATCAGCGCTGGTGCACGGACACTCGCATCGTGAACCAAACATGTACTGCCAATCTGGAATGCCTGGTCTTGAGCTGCCGCCCTTTATATCTTCCCCGTGAGTTTTCAGTGATATTTTTATGTGCTGTTTACATTCACCCACGTGCGGATTACAAAGTAGCCCTACAGGATCTACGGAAGTGAAACTGAAACTTCATGAGCGTGCGTTGGCGTTTCAATCAAATGATACAGCTGCTTACAAGTTACACTGTTAGTCATTGATACGTTCTATTAAATCTACAAAGCGCAGTTACGGGGACAGGTTAAAGAGTTATTTTGAGGAAGATGACCCTCGGCGCATGTGGAACAGTATTAAAGTCATCACATCGTGGAAACCTAGCGCTGGGACAATTGCATCTGTCGGCCAAGCTCTGCCAAACGAGCTTAACACGTTCTACTGTCGCTTTGAATCCACTGATGCCTGTCCTACTGTATTCCCTGAGTGTTTCAATCAAGGTACCTTCACCGTGACTCAGGAGGAAGTCAGGCGTGTCTTGTCCAGGACCACAGTCCGGAAAGCCCCAGGCCCGGACGGTATCCCTCGTGTCCTGAAGCTGTGCTCCGAGCAACTTGCCCCTGTGCTAACAGACATTTTCAACCTGTCACTAAGGAACTGTACTGTGCCGAACTGCTTTAAAGAGTCGACCATCATTCCAGTTCCTAAGAAAACTCCTGTGACATGCCTGAATGACTATCGTCCTGTGGCCCTCACGTCTGTTCTTATGAAAACTTTTGAGCGGCTTGTGCTGGACTTCATTAAGAGCCAGATCCCTGTGAGTGTTGACCCGCTCCAGTTTGCTTACAGACAGAACAGGAGTGTGGAGGATGCCATCTCCTTTGCTCTGAACTCTGTCTACAGTCACCTGGACACTAGTGAATCTGTCGTGAGAATGCTTTTCATCGATTATAGCTCTGCTTTTAACTGCCTTGTCCCAGGTAAACTGATTGAAAAGCTCATGTCTCTCGGTTTAAGTGTTGCCATGTGTAAATGGATTTTTAGCTTTTTAACTGACAGATCTCAGAGAGTGAAAATCAATGACTGTTTTTCTGATGTTGTTTCTGTGAGCACTGGTTCTCCTCAGGGATGTATTTTGAGTCCTTTGCTTTTTACTTTGTACACTCACGATTGTGTGTCCTCCTCTGACTCAAACTTGATCATCAAATATGCTGATGACACCACCATCATCGGTCTCATCAGTGACAATGATGAATCCTCTTATAGAGCAGTGATACAAAATGTGGTTCAGTGGAGTAAAACTAACAACCTCCAGTTGAACGCATCGAAAACATGTGAACTGGTCTACGACTTCAGTCGCAATAGTTCTCATTTGCCTGTCGTAATCGACAACTCCCAGGTGCAGATCGTAGAGGAGTGCAAGTTTCTGGGTTTAACTCTGTCTAACGACCTGAAATGGGTTAAAAACACTGACCGAGTCGATAAGAAAGCTCGTCAGCGTCTCTACTTTCTGCGTAAACTTAGAGAATTTACCACTAACTCTAAGATTCTGCTTAACTTTTATCGCTGCACCATTGAGAGTTTACTTGTTGGTTCTGTGTCTGTGTGGTTTGGAAACATCACAGATAAAGAAAAGAGCTTTAAACAAGGTGCTCCGCTCTGCAAAGAGGACCGTGGGCTGTGAGCTTCCTGTTCTGGAGGTTCTTTATAAATCCAGACTTTTAAACAAAGCTCTTAGGATTGTCAATGACTCTTCTGGCCACCCTGGGAAAGCCATGTTCCAGCTTCTTCCCTCTGGCAGAAGATATCGCTCTCTGAGATGCAGGACATCTCGTTAAGCTAACAGTTTTTATCCACAAGCTGTTATCAGTGTGAACAGAGCACTTTAATGATTTGCACTTGTTTTGAAACTGTTTTAGTCGATCAATTTCACAGTGACATTTGTTTACTGTTTTATTTGTTTTATTTTTGTCTTTTAATGTTGTTTTATGTCTGTATTTGTCTGTGCACACTGGTGACTTTTGCTAATGTATTCCTATGTGGTGTTTTTACTGCAAATGGCAAATAAACTGAATCTGAATCTGATAAAAATTCCGAAACATGATGCTCAATGAAAACGCAGCTTATAATTTTGCCAGAGTGGGAATATGTTTATTGTTGTCCAAATCTTGAATATCATGCATGTTTTGGCGTGTTGTGATGAAGGTTGAGATGAGCGTACACATTTACACCACCTCCTGACTTGGTGTAAATTCCAGATTGATAAATGCGGAAAAGTGTAAATATTTTGTGTACGCCTCATTTACACCCTGATTTGGCCGTACGCAAGTTTCATACATGAAGCCCAGGGACAGAGCAGCCATCCTCCTTTGGACCCACCACCTGCAGAAGATCAGTGAGGGGCTGGTGCTATGAGACTTGGGTGGCATTACTGATTGCCACCCCCTCCGACCCAGAAATGGATTGAGGGGGTAGAAAATGGATGGATGGATGTCACAGCCTCTTCATGTAAACAGAGCCTGAGGGACACATGTGGTCAGAGTGGATACAGGTAGTCACACCACCCCTCCTCACTCCTCATCACTCCTCCCCCAAATCACCCTCTCATCCCCATCATGGCCAGGCAAGTTTATTTGTGTAGCACATTTCATACACAAGGCATACAAAACAAGATAGAAACAAAAAAGGCATTTAAACAATACATAATCACAGTGAATTAAAAAGAGTGAAGATACAATCCCACAGTTCTATGCACAGCAAAAGAGAACTGTTCCAAATTTTAACATTGTCAGAGCAGAACCCTGTCTCGCATTTTCAGGAACACTGTTCCAGATTTTAGCTGCATCACCCCCTTCCTCATCTCCCACCCTACTCACTTCTCCCCCTTCAACCCCCTCCTAACCCTAACACGGGGGAGATGGGGGGGTAGGTAGGTGCCTTTGAGGTTTTTCTTTGATGCTGAACAAACCATCTAACGCTGAAGCAGGAAACCCCCCCTCCTCACACCTACTCTCCTCCTCAACAACCTCTCTGTGGTTTTCTGTGGTTCTTTTCTTTAACGCTGAACAAAAGTCTCTCGCTGAGGCAGGAAAACCACCCGCTCTCTCTCTCTCTTTCTCTTTCTCTCTCTCTAGTACAGTTTCTGCCTCTGGTAGCTGCATCGAGGAAGACGTTTTACGAACTCATGGTCCAGGCCCTGAACCACCATCATCGTGTGGGAGGCTCACAAGTTTGATCTGCTAAGGAGCCTCATCAGGTCGCATGGGGCAGCTTTTATTGTGCAGGTGTTTTTAGGGGGTCGTGGGGTTCTCAAAGGACAGGCCAAGGCAAGGCAAGGCAAGTTTATTTGTATATATCCTGTGGTCTGAGCTCTGTGTCCACTCCCGCAGTCCAGTGGCCCTGTACAGTGTGTGCCCCTTGGTCCTGGAACACAACCTTATAGTCAAATTAAAAACAACAGATATCAGTTTGTGAATGAGATTGTTTTTCTCTCTAAAGTCTAAACAATTTTGGAGCGCTCTTGGCTTTCCCACATGCGCTTGTAATAAAGATTACTTATTATCTTACTAATGTGAAACTTTTTAAAACCAGAAACTCTCAATAAAAAACAAGACTCAAATCTCAAAAAACCTTTTAAACTTTAAAATATGTATTATGTACTTTTGTACTGTGTGTTTAATTATCTATGCGTCCTTGGGTTTCACTTTATGGAATTTCCCTTTTACACTTGAACATTTATCTCAGCATATATTCTACTAATTTAAAATAATTGCAGCATTTTTCAAATTAAGTCAATATGAATTGGAGCACATTTTAGAGCAGGCTCCTCTGCTGTGGCATCAGCAGGAGCAACAAGGTCAGGCGTGTAGTCAAAACAAAAAGTCACTGCTTGAATGTGAATTGGGTGAATTGGGTAGAGTTTAACTTAATAATATAATACTTTTACAGCTAATCCTAATTCCCTCTTTCTTTTTAGACGAAGTCTATAATCAATAATCACTTTTAACACAGATTCTAATTTAAATGTTAAAAACGGCTTTTGTTACTAAAATAAAAAACATAAAAACAAACACAACTCACAAACAGTTAAGAAATAAGCAGCAGATTTAAAAGAATGTAATCTAGAAATATGTTAGATCTAAAAAGAATTGCACAGCTTTAGCACTAATCTTTGGATTTCAAAAAACATACTAATTCAAAACTTCTATTCCCTAAATGTGTTTAAAAACGTTTAACTGTGTCATAACGTTACGGTTACAGTATGTAACCATGTTCTCTGAGTGAAGAGACTATCTCTCCACCCAGTTACATATTTCATATGTACGGGGGACTGACCCCACGCGGGTCAGGTGACATGGATAATTCTTTAAGACACACCACCTGTGAGATGGCTGATTGCGCTACAAAAGCACCCGTGTGCCCGTGTGTCCTTGATCAAATTTTGATGTAACGGATCCCCGAGCGGAATCGAGCTGGAGAGATAGTCTCTTCACTCAGAGAACATGGTTACATACTGTAACCGTAACGTTCTCTATCGTATTGAGACTATCTCTCCACCCAGTTACATATTTCATATGTACGGGGACTCTGTAAGACACACCGCAAGGGGATCGAGCAGGGTGTATTTCGAATGAGACGTTGCCGCCACCAATTAGAACAAAAACCACCCAAGTGACACAGTAAACTACACACATTAGAAGCCAACCTTGCAAGACGCAACCGAGGCGACACAGCCCTGCAAGACGCAAAGGCCAGGCCACTGTCATGAAAAATAAAGACGGGCAACCCATTCTGCCAACGCAGGACATTGTTGCCCAGATCCCGGTGCCCCATCCCAACCTGCAAGATGCAAGGTTATGGGTAACATCACTGGGGTTGCGCGGCACCCAGCACACGTTCCCCAAAGGACGTGCCTGTTGCTAAATCCAACCGGTAGAACCGAGAAAAAGTAGAAGGAGCTGACCACGTGGCAGCAGCACAGATCTCATCCAGCGATGCGCCACGCCACAGAGCCCAGGACGCTGCCATCCCCCGTGTAGAATGTGCCCTCACATTCACAGGAAACTCAACCCCCATAGTCACATATGCTTGACGGATTGCATCTACAAGCCAATGCGACAGGCGAGCCTTAGAAAGGGGCTGGCCCAACTTCCCTTGCTTAAAACAAACGAAAAGCTGATCCACAGTCCTGTGCTCCCGTGTCCGAGTCATGTAGACCTGCAGGGCCCTGACTGGACACACCAGCGACCGTTCCCGCTCACCCCCTGCCTGCTGAACGGAGAACAGGGACCTCAACGATATTGCCAAATCTGAGTGTCGACCTAGGATAACCTTAGGGACAAACATCGGGTCCGGTCGCAAAACTACACCAGCCTCCTCAGGCATAAACCCACAGAGGTCCTGATGAACCGAGAGAGCGTGGAGCTCTCCCACCCTTTTTGCAGAGGCCAACGCTGTCAAAAGGGCCGTTTTCAACGACACCCACTTCAGGTCCGTTGTAGCCAGAGGCTCAAAAGGAGGCTTCACCAAGGCCTGCAAAACCAACTCCAAATCCCAGGAGGGAAGGGGTGGTCTTGTACACCTGCCACCATGCCGTCGGGCCCCTTTGAGAAACCTAGAGATCAGGTGGGACACACCCTCAGGTAAACTGTGTCTGCCTACCCTTTGTGCCTTGATAGCAGCCACCATTCCCCTTAATGTGGATGGTGACCTGCCCGCCTCCAGAAGATACTGCAAAAACTGCAGAATCTATGGTGCTGTACATGCCAGAGGGTCAAACCCATGCTGCACACACCACTTAGCAAAGGAGTTCCATCGATGCGTATATAGTGCACGCGTGGATGGTGCCCGAGCACCTTCCAAAGTCTGCACCACAGAATCTGGAAGTCCCATAGCTAGCAACTCGGACCTCTCAGGGGCCAGGCCCAGAGCCTCAGCCCCCGGGGAAACGGATGAAACAGAGCCCCCAGGCCCTGCGACAGCAAGTCCGGGCGTACTGGGAGTTCCCACGGAGTCCCGTTGAGGAGACACGGGATGTCCGAGAACCAAGTCATGTGAGGCCACAGGGGAGCCACCAGGACTACTCTCACTTCCTCCACCCGCACCCTCTGCAAGAGAGACGGGAGGAGACCGAATGGCGGGAAAGCATAAAGTAGACCGTGAGGCCACGGGTGAGACATTGCATCTACCCCGAGCGGAGGATTGTCCCTCCCCAAAGAGAAAAACAGGGGACAGTGGGCGTTCTGGCGAGACGCAAATAGATCGACTGACGCCTGCCCGTAACGGCCCCAAATGGCCCACACCACCTGAGGGTGTAACCTCCAGCTGCCTGGATCCGGCCCTCCCCTGGAGAGCAGATCCGCGGCCACATTGTCCAATCCTGGCACATGCACCGCCCGCAGCGACAGGAACTTGGGTTGAGCCCACAGCCACAGTTGATGTGCGATCTTGCACAGGCAGACTGAGCCCAACCCGCCCTGTCTGTTCACATACGAGGCTGCTGTCACACTGTCTGTCCTCACCAGGACATGTTGCCCCTGTATGTGAGGAAGGAAGTGTCGAAGGGCTAGATATATCGCCCGCAGCTCCAGGACATTGATGTGTTGTGTTGTGTAGGCCCCCCGCCAGTGTCCGCTGACCCCATTGCCTCTGTACACAGCTCCCCATCCCGTCAGTGATGCATCCGTCGCCACAAGATGACGATGAATCACTGGCCCGAGAGTGAGCCCCTTGTTCACATTTTCTGCGCAACGCCACCAACGAAGGGTCAATAGAAAACGCCTGGTGACCAGTACTGACACGTGTAGGTGTCTCTGAGGATCCAGACCTAGACCCAGAAGATACCGTTGGACTGGGCGCATGTTCAGCAGCGCCAAAGGGACTGCCTGTGACATGGACGCCATAAGCCCCATGAGGCGGAGACACTGCCGCCATGTGACTCTGGCCCCCAGTCTGAACTGCGAGAGACAACTCTCGAAGGACATCAGTCTCGCCTGTGATAGTGTGAGACTTGCTGCCTGAGAATTCAAGACCAAGCCTAGAAAGTGCGTCTCTTGAGACGGTACGAGATGGCTTTTCTCATAGTTGAGACGAAGCCCCAATTGACGCAGGTGTTCCAACAGCAGAGACAAGTGAGCCCGACACTCCTGCTGTGTCCCCGCACACAGGAGCCAGTCGTCCAAGTAGTTCAGAATTCTGATGCCTTCCTGTCTGAGAGGTGAGAGCACTGCTTCCATGCACCTCGTGAATGTGCGAGGAGCCAGGGATATCCCAAAGGGAAGAACCTGAAATTCGTACACCTTGCCGTTGAAGACAAATCTGAGGAAACGCCAGTGGCCTTTCCAGATGGGAATCTGAAAATAGGCGTCCTTCAGATCGATGGTAACAAACCAATCCCCTCTGCAAATGAACTGTCTCACCCTGGAGACTGTCAACATTTTGCACCGCAGAGGACGAATGAACCGGTTCAGTCCTCTCAGGTCGAGAATGGGGCGGAGGTTGCCGTCCTTTTTGGGAATCAAAAAATACCGGGAATAAAACCCAACCTGTCTGTCGCCTGGTGGCACTTCTCTGATTGCCTTCTTCTCCAACAGGGTAGAAATCTCCGACAGGAGTACTGCCCTGTGTTCGGAATGCACCTGAGTGACCACCAAAGGGGATACTGAGGTGGGAGGCTTCCGTAAAAACTGGATACGGTACCCCTGCGTCATGGTAGACACGACCCATGGGGACGCACCCATGGCCATCCAGGCAGTCCGGCGTGTCTCGATGTCGGGGAAACACGCTGGGTCCATCCTGGCGTCAGGACTGAGGCGGAGGCTTGGGTCGGCCCTTAGCCTGAAACCCAGAACCTGATGGCCCCCCTTTGCCCCTGTTCCGTCGCCGCTGGGCCTCAATGGTGGTACGTAAGTCCCGTGAGCCCCAGTTTTGCTGCTGACCGGTTTGTGTAGGTGGCCTGGATGCGGAACCTGCACTCTGCCACTTCCGCCGCCGCACAACCACCCCAGACACTTCCCGCGCACATCTGCGTGCCTCCTGGGCCTGCTGTAACATACTCATGGCACCAGGACCAAACATGGCCTGAGGGTCAACCGGGAGTTTCATCAAGCCACTTTGATCCTCCGGCTGCAGTGGTGACTGGGAGAGCCATAGCTGCCGCCTGGTTACCCAAAGAGAAGCAATACTCTTCCCTGCCTCTGCTGCTTGCTCCTTCATTAGCTGAACCATAGATGAGGAGACAAGCTGCAACTCTTTAACCAGCCGCTCTGAACCCTGTCCCCCCTCCAACTCATATGTAAGCTGACGATTATACAAGGTCAGTATAGACATAGTATAGGCTAGCTGTGTTTGAACAGCAATGGTCCTATGCACCTTAGCCAAAAGTGCATCCACCATTCTACTACCTCTGGAGGGACATGTAGTTTTCCCCAGCCCAGAACTGGACGGAGAAATTAGGGCTGCAATTGACTGGTCCACCTGAGGAAGAGTGGCACAGCCAATCTTCTCACGATCCTGCATGGCAGACAGCCGTCTGCAGCTAACAGAAGTTTTAAATGCATCTGTTGGTCTGGTAAACCCAGCCTGGATTAGCTCCTCCACATCTGAAAGAAGTGGAACCGAAAAAGATCCATATGGTTGCCCACAACCACTGTCAAACCGTGAGGGGGCGGGTGCATTTACAGCTCTGGACTCCACACCAAGAGCCTGAGTTGCTCTCTCAATTAGCCCTTTAAACTGCAGCAATGCACTATTAGGCTCCCTGTCTTCACCTACAGATGCCGTGCCCTCCTGGTCAGGTGCCAAATCACTGTCTGACATACACTCCACATCCACATCACTCACGTCCTCCTGCTCATGAGGCTCAGAGGTGTCATGCACAGTAATTGTAAGTGGAGGCCCAATCATGGGGGTCTTTGACCTAGTTCCCAACCCTCTGTCACGTTTTTCCTGGCTCAGCTCAGTAAAAGAGGCTTTCCGTTTCTTGCCCCTAAACAGACAATAACGAGCCTCGAGTGACGGCCTGGGTATAATAAAGCAGTTCATGCAAGAGGACGGGTCTTCCCTGGCCGCAGAGGCATGATCCTCTCCCAAACATAAAACGCACTTCATATGCCCATCCTCAATGGGCATTTGCACCCCGCAGTCTTCACACGTGTATGACATTGCGAAGTCTCGCGAGAACGCGAGCACTGCTTGTTTATGTTTCACTTCCCAGAGCCCGCACGAGTCTGAAACCACAGACAGCGGCTTCCCCCGCACCAGGTTTCACCGCTGCCAACTCCTGCCTGTGACGCGTAAACCCCGCACGGAGCAATGCGTCAGGCGAAGAGGCGAAGAGGACCGTGGATCCAGAAGACCGCGTTCCCCACACGGGTTCAGCAAGTCCTCGTGTCTGTGGCGTGTAAACCCCTTGTTAGAGCAATACGCCAGACACCGGATCTTTCCTAACACTGAAGACAGTCACCCCGAGAGGTATTCCTCCCTCTTACCAAGTAAGTGTCAAAAAAAACAGTCTTCAATTGTAGTATTTGTTTGTTTGTTTGTTCAATTTTCTTCCGTCGTTCGTCCACCTGCCAACTGTTGTATTTATAACTAAGAGACATTCTAAAACCATGTGTTTTAGAATGTCTATCGACCTCTGAGTGGCAGGCCAGTCCTTTTAAGTTAATTTTAGGGGTCTTCTTGGACCTGCTAAATGACAGATGGGTTCTTCTGTTTGGATTTTGGCTGACTGTTGCATTATTAAACCCACTCCATCAGGAGTGGGATGACACTGGAGCCTGCTAGTCTACCACTTGTTTAGACCACAGAGATGGATCTCAGACTAAGAGACAGCTGGACCAGAGACGTTAGGCTAGAGAGGCAATGGATTCTTTTTCAGATGCAGACGGGAGAAGACAGATGGAGGGAGGCGGACCACGGGACCCCGGAAGCTGGCTGATACCACGCCCCTTCTTCCTGCACATTTTACTTAAGGAAATAGCTTGAATGTGTGAGTTAGAGTTTTTTAGACTGGATCAGGGACAGCAGTGTGAGTTTGCGTGGAGCGCCCACCAAAATCATACTTTATACTTTATATAGGGAATAAGGGATAGTTAAAGTTGGTCCAGGTCGTTGTGTTAGATTCTTTTTGTATTAGGGAAATAAACCTTTTTGAATTTAACTTTCTGAATCATGGTCATCTTTATAAGGGATTTTGAACACGTCATTTTTTAATATAATAATTGGTGACCCTCGACGTGATCCCTTTGATGACTTTCAACCTCTCCCTTGGACTCTGCGTCTCTCCTCAAAGCGGCCGCTGATTTGAAGGTAAGCAGATACCTTTTGACTAATTAAAAATCTGCATATTGGACTACACAAATTAAGGGGAGAGGAGTTTTGTCCACGGAGGAGCTAATTCAAAAAGTAAAAATAGTAAAAGCCTAAAAAGTAGTGAGAGCCTTGCGAAAATACGTTAAAATTAAATAAAATAGGAGTCTAAGTAGCTAGAACCCTGCGAGAATACATTAAAAGTAAAGATTTTTTGAGAAGCCTTGCCAGAAACAGGAAAGCCCGCTGTGACTAGCGTGGTTGACGGACGCGTCAACACACAAGTTAGGTTTACACCATTGGAACCTGGGGGAATTTTGGGCCCCCCCGAAAAATGGAGACAGGCATTCCAATCGAGCAGCTCTATAGAGAAATAGAGGCTCAGATTCTGAGTGGTCTGGATAAAAAATATAGGAACAAGGCAAAACGAAAGGCTGTGAAAGCATGGGAAAAAATACAGAACAAAAGGGTCATACCTGAGTATATGACAGCGTCCGCATTAGCTAGGATATTGCGGGAAGAGGAAAATAATCTAAAACAGGATTTAAAAGAGCTTGAGGGAAAGCAGGGAAAGAGTTGGAATGAGTGTAGAAAAATTAAAAAGAAACTAAAAAAGGCTGAGAAACTGAGGACCAATGTACATAATTTTGCTTTGGCTGCCACGGCGTTGGCAAAATTACCTATGGTAAGTAAAGACAAGGAAACAGAAAACGGAGCAATGCCGGTGAGTAATATATACCCATCCCTACCCACGGCTCCACCAAAGTACTCTCTAGGTTTAGAACCAGGTAAGCCAAATCTAATATTGCCACAATATACATTTTCAGGAGAAGTGGCGGTAGGAAAGAGAGGGGACAATGACTTTGTAGACAGTGAATTGGACGAAGGGACAGAACAGGAGTCTGTGGGGGACAATAGAGATCCGAGTCAAAATCCAGCTGTCAGCCTCCCGCCACAGCTCCCACACACCCCTCACCAACCCCCACCCATTCAAGAGGTGCAGGAGCTTCTCCTGCACTCTCTCAGAAATATTAGAGCTAGGAAACCGACCTCTGAATGCACCGCAGACAGAGTTGAGGGAGAAGAAACCCCAAGTAGGACCCATGATTACGAGACCGCTAGACAGGAGAATGCAAAATTAATTAATAAAGCCGCACGCAGAGCCATGACTAGGACGGACAGTGAGAGTGACAAGGGAGACGGTAAAGCTAAACAGGCTAAAAAAGGAGCTAAATTCTCTTCTGACGATAGTAGTGATGACGGAGACCAGGAGCCTGGAGAAACTAGACCGGTGGCAAGCAGAACCAGGTCTCAGACAAAATCCATGTTCCCTCTGAGACCAGGACGAGGCGCAGCTGGGGAGTACCATCCTTTTTCTGTAAGTGACATGCAGACTATAAAAGACAAAATGCCTCCATTGTGTCAAGGAGCTGGAAACTGGATTTCCAGTCTCAACACATGGTTTACAGGTCATGATGTGGCGATGGGTGACGTCCGGGCAGTGATGGCAGCATGCAGTAAACCATGGGAGAGAGACGCTATTGAAAGACAAGCTGGTACTGCTGATGTTTGTGATTCTTCCAGATTTGGCCAGTATGCAAATGCCTGGTACGAAGCACTGAGGGAAAACTTTCCAACCCCGCTGTCTTCTGCCCCTCGTGAGTTAACTTGGCTGGAGTCTGAGGACCCAATTGTATTTTATGACAGGAGTGTGACCAAGTGGATGGACACAGTAGGAAGACACCCTCACAAGGTCAGTGAAGTCATGCCGTTTAGAACAGCTATTTTGAATGGTTTACCAGAAACAATACGCTCAAAGATTGAAGACAACCCAGATAATATTAACCCGGATTCAGCACAATGGAAAACAAATTTAATCTTTCACATTAAGCGATATGTTGAAAATAAAACTAAAGAAAGAAAGAGTGTTGAAGATATGACTTGTCAACTTTTGAAGTTACAGCTTAGTGAAGCGAGAAATAAAGCCACCCAGAATAAAAAAGTAACGAGTAATCAGATGACTAATATGCCTGCTGGACTTCCCACTCCACCACGACAGGACTGGACAAGGGGAGGGGCCAGAGGTGGTGGGCGTGGGGGCCGGGGAGGAAGAAGGGGTGGAAGCTGGAAAGGGGGCAGGGATGTGTGTCACCTCTGTTACAGGCACGGTCACTGGGCGAGGGACTGCCCCTTTGAAGGAGAGGCCTCCTACTACCATGGAGCGCCTGAGATGGTGCGTGGGAGGGGCCCCCAGAGAGGAATGGGACCCAGACCAGAGCGCGCAGGCCCTCCCTCCCCATGGACGGCTCCGAATGACAACCTGGCCCCGAGAGATGGACAATATTTCCAGCATGGGAACTACTGGGGCGAGTATGAACATGAACAATCTTACTAGGGCTGCCTAGGAAATCCAGGGGACAAGGTACCAGCAGAGCCTATGCTCCCCATAAGGGTGGAGGACGACAACCTGATGGCCCTGGTGGACACTGGCGCCACCTACTCTACCATCAATACAAAGATACGCCCTGTCCTGCTCTCTGAGGAGCACATCACCCTGGTTGGATTTTCTGGGACACCTGAGGTACTGCCACTCACTAAACGTTTAAAGACACAAATTGGAACACAGACACTGTGGCATTCTTTTGTAAATGCTCCTAAAACACCTGTCAACCTGCTGGGAAGAGACTTATTGACTAAAACCAATGCGTCAATTCTATGTGGACCGGATGGTCTACAAGTGACTTTTCCAGGGGGACAAATTTACAGATG